>OY856413.1:848990255-849307755 GCA_963693085.1 Alisma plantago-aquatica
TAGGATATGCCCCTCTTGCTGACAACGAAAGCAGACCTTCTTCTTGTGGCGACACTCACCAGGATGCCATTTCCCACAAGAGCGGCATCACGGTCGGTTGTTTTCTGGATGGGGTTTTCCTTTTCCTTCATGTCTTCCTTTGGCTTGATGACGTCCTGGACCCTTCTTATGATGATTCTTCTGACCTCGGGTTCCCTCAGTGAAACCCAAATACCCCTTGGGTGGAAGCTGAGCAGGCATCACAGTCCTTTCCATGTCTAAGGCAGTGTTGTAAACTTCTGCGAAGGTTTTAGGTTTGCTTACCATCACATGAGGCTTGAGGGCAGGGTGAAGACGCTCTATGAAGTGATCCACCCTCCTTTCCTCATCCATCTTGTACCCAAAACGTTCCAGGATTCGAAACTTGCGCCCAAAGTCTGCCACAGAGGAATTTCCTTGAGTCATGTTAGTGAATTCCCTTTCATTTTCCTTCTTAGCTGCAACAGGGGCGAATCTGGAAGTGAAGATGGTCTTGAAATCAGCCCATGCCATTGGTTCCTCAGTCAGATCTCGGCCCGTGATGTGAGTCTGCCACCATATCTTAGTTGCTCCTTCCAGAAGGTGAGCAGCAAAGAGGACCTTCTTGCTTGGCTGTACTTCAAGCATGCAGAAACCATTCTCTATTTCAAGTATCCAGGCTTCTACTTTATCAACCACCTCAGTCTTATCTTCTCCCCAGAACTTTTCTATATTCAGCTTGACAAAGTCTAGGATGGTGGCTCCCACATGTGGACGGACAAGGTATGGCTCATTATTCTCAGCTCTAGATATGTCTCGAAGGGACAAAGCATTAATAGCCTCTGTCAACTTCCTCTGTTGCTCCATCCACAAGGTATCAGGGGTATGGATCATCATGGTCAGTTCTGGATCATCGGCTTGGTCCTCATCCATCTTGGCTTCTTCCTCATACACATGTTGCTCTTCATATCCTTGATCTTCTTCTTGGTTCAGGTTACTAAATGGTACTGGGTTAGGGTTAGGGACCTCATGAGTGACTTCTTCAGGCCTCTTCCTCTTCTTAGAGGATTCACCATCGTGATTCCTATTTCTCTTTTCAGAAGACTCCTTTCCTTTACGGGGAGGCCAAACACTCCTAGCCGGATTCCCAGAGCCCTTAGGAATAGCAACAGTCTTTATTCGTGTCATCTACATAAGCATAACAAACAAACCTTTAGTTTATCATTTAAACTAGCTATACTTATGTTCAGTGATATCTCATTACATATCTTTTAGTAATTTGATGGAGGATTCTTAAACCCTTATCTTACTTTCCCATACCACATGAGTGTGGAGGAGAGAGAGACTCCTACTCTTAAAGCCTTAATAGAATATGTGATGAGAAGGGACGAATAAGATGAGAGAGTCCTAAAGGTGTCTTATTTCGAATCATACCCTAAGACTTTGGCCAGGCAGTCACACAGATCCGGGAGTCCTCATATTCTGACTAGCGGTGCAGAGGAAAATCTTGCCAGCCCCCGGTCGTGATCCTTTTCTAGACACCTCTGTCTATCAGATAATCCTCTAATAACTCCCTTGGGTTCTATGGAGTTTGTAAATTTTAATAATTATTAATGGTTACATGAGGAACCTAGGCTCTGATACCAAATGTTACGACCCCAACTTTCGGTAACCCCCAATTAAGGGAGACCAAGAGGTTGAAGCCGCAACCATAAATTCTGGATCAAAGGTTCGACATATAACCAAAAACAATTATTAAATTCTAAAAGACTATATTGAAAATTGGTAATAAATTTTTTTCATACCTTCAAAAAGTTTGGAATAAACTAAACTTCTAACCATAGCTGAACTATTCTAACTAATTCCTCCTTGTTCTTTAATTCTTGAATTCACAATGTGTTGCTTTACTGTTTGTACTTTTGAGATTTGTACCTAAATCGCCGACAAACAAAACGACGGTCAGCCGAAGTTGGTATGTGGAGGAAACAGATAATGTTCAACTATGTTAACAATATAATCATTCAATTAATCATTTAACAATCAAGACTACATTTTAAGCCATACAACTCAATCCATACATATTCTCGAACTCTGGGTTGTCCCTGCAGTGGACATGGATATCACCTCTCTTTTAGGTAATAGAGTCGCATGACACTACCCGAAGATAGCCCAATATCTAACTCAATGTGACTTAATGGTCCTACCTCATTGGTAGCCATGTACTAAGTCATCCATAGACCTGATGGACCTACCCAATAGGTAGCCATGTACTAGGTCATACATAGACCTGATGGACCTACCCAATAGGTAGCCATGTACTAGGTCTTTCTCTAACCTGATGGACCTACCCATAGGCAGCCATGTACTAGGTCAGCTATAATGCCACAGAGAGAACCAGGATCTGAGTTTGTAGGCATATACATTATGTGATAGTCATAGTCACTTTATAATTGCAATATGAACATCCAAACAGTTTAGTTGCATTCAATGCGATTAAACATCCGGGAATCCATCGGAAAAACCTAAGCGGTTATTCATAATTAATCACATACCTTTGGTTGCTGATTTCAAGATAGAATCAAATATGTAGAGAAACCCAATCAACAAGCAATGAGGAAGAGAAATCCTGAAATAAACGTACAATTTTCCTTTTACTAGTAAATGCACACATGCACATGCATGTGTCCATTTTAAATATAAAAAAATGTGTTAGAGTATTTTAAATTTTGAAAAGGTAAAATACCTATGTTTTTCTAATAAATCATAAGTAAACACATGTAATTGTATTAGAAATTGCATTTATAAAATAATGAACAGGTTCTATGAGACTATTATTGATGAATGAGCCAGTTTATTTAAGAACTATCAATTTGTAGGGTGAAATAGCAAAAGGGAGTGTCGAAAAGTAATTATTTTTCACAATTAATGTAATGTTTTGAGAATTGCAAATTGACAGCAAAAAGACCGTTACAAATGTACAAGGAAATAAATCATAGAAGAACGAAAATATCGATATAGACAATTATGATTAACAACATTTTCCATGTCTAACATGATGGAATATGGCTGACGTGTGCTAACTACCATGCATGAAGACCAAAAGACATATAATGAGTAAATAAGAGACATGAGGGAGAAAAAAATGACAAATTGGTGAATAAATGTGTGACGATAGAAATAGAGTTGAGGATGGCGCTTCTTTTTAGAATCTTCCACATGTTTTGTTAAAACATTAAAGTTATTTTTAAATTTCAATAATTAATTATTGAAATTTGCTTCTTTATAGAGGTATATATATGGGTAGAAATTATTTTTTCCTTAATATTTAGTAATATAAGAGTGGGAGAAAATTTTTGAGAAGTGTAATAAAGTTAGGATAACAATAGAGAGTTTCTTGCACAATGCTAATCAAATAAGGAACAAAAGTATTTCTATATCCTGCTACAACATGACATGCATGTTTTGTGCACCGAATGCAAAATTTGAATTTTACATGCCGAAGCATTTTAGTATCTCCTAATGCTAAGAGCAAAGGTGGAAGACAAGAAGGATATCAATTTACCTCTGTTGAAGATATGGAATAAAATAAGGCACATGTTGCTTCAGCCTCAAGTATTGGTGGGGTTTCGCATAAAACTTCCAAGCTTGCATATGGGAAAGTATGAGACTGTATATCATTAATGGATTATTCATGCTACGTCAATATTGCCCATGTTTATTTACCTCTATAGAGTGGGCAATATGCTTCAAAAGGGCAATCTCAATTAACATAAGTGGCTCCCCTGAACTAAGTTTGTGCTTTGTGCAGCACATACATAAATGACATACACAAATAGATGTAAGGTTAGTACATGTGGATGACAAAACAAAAACTCATGTACAACATGGAAAGAATAATAATTCATCATTTTAAATAACAAACTGGATAGAATAGTCTTGATCACAATCCGATTAAATCTTGAATTGCACTTAATGATCCAGTTAGAGTTAGATCAATTGTGTGGAAAATTATCATATACTTAATTGGACAAGCATGGTTTTTTTCTTCTAGAAAAATTTTTCTCGCAAAGAGTTTGAGGTTGTATAATTAACTCAAATGTAGCATCAATCATTTTTTTGAATTTCTATAAAAAAAAATTTCACCAATACAAGTAATATCATCCAATTTTTTCCTCTTACACTAAATTAAAAGAACAATTTCATTTTTTAACAATAAATGTCAGAAAAATAGACTTGTAGGAAATTTTGGACAAACTTATTATGCAAAATAGAGGCATGTATATCTCAAACGAAAAGTGAAAACATAGTTAAGGATATGTTCACACTAAACAACACCTTCAACACCGAGCCAATACTTTAAACCAATGAGATTCCTGATGGGATGAATAGCCTAATTCAAAACAACATCAACTATTACATGATCCAACAAATGACACTTTTCACAACTTATGTTGAGTATGGTATGCATTATAACCACTATGACAATAGTAGTGCATATCTACCAAACTATGAAATGAAATCATGTATGCACAAGTGCATGATGATTATGTTACTTCGTATGCCACAGTCTTCTCCAACAAGGAAGATGATGAATCCCATGTAATATGGTAAAGGTCTATGTTGTTGGGCTTAACCAAGTCATACACTTTTCCCTCAAGAAAGTGTCCAATGCTCGAACTGAGGTGCATTTCTTCTCCCTGCATTTCAAACAACAACACTGTATATGAGACGGAAGGGTGACATATGGCCATAGTTTATCTTAAGCTGCTTCGAATTTTCAAACAATTCAAATTGTATACCAAGCTAATGTGCATCCTCATAATAATATAATAAGAATGAGACAATCTCTTAAGCATTAATTCGGCTTTCATTTCCTTAGGAAAAAATAAATACCTTGCCATGTTGAGATAGGCATCATGGTCAAACTTGCCCCGGCCATAAGATAGTAAAGTCCCGACATCGCTCATCTTCTATATATGTATGATTACTGGTCGAAGAACAAATGATCCACTGGAAGAAAAAAGAGGATGAGCATATTGAACCACACTTAGAGAGAAGAGATCAACAAGCAAATCCATTAGAAGCTTCAATCTCTCAGGCTAAGAGTTAATGTTTAAATGGTTGCATACTTAGGGCTTTAGGGCCTCCCTAAGGTTTTGCTATATCTTGTAAAAACTGATGCCAAAGAACCGACTTCACTCATACCAAACTTACAGTGATCATCGACAAGCAAAAAGATTTGAGCTAAAACATAAAGTCTGTCGGACAAGATCAATTGGTTACTAAAGAGAATAATAATGGTGATCCACACCGCTACTGCAAGAGGATGCAGGTCTCAGAGGCAGGTATTGCTGCATCAGACTGCAAACTCTAGCGTGATCAATGCATATTCCCTAGCTAACTCGACCACAAGCTCACATCATCCCTCGCTAGTGAGGTCCTTTCATGCCTGCATAGGATCAAACGGGGCAGTCAAAAAAGTAAAGTTACTGTACTGCATTATTCGAGAGAATGGGGGAAGATTTGTGATTGTTCATAGCAATCACAACTCAAACTCGTAAAACAACCTTAAAGAAGGCATTGAGGCTCGCGTCCGCCGGGTCCGAGGATGATCCACTAATCTCAAAACGGACTGCAACAATGACGTGACAGCTTTGACAGTGAAATGAGCCCGCATACTTCATCAAAAAGAACACAACAAATTCATGAAGTGCAGCGATAGCGTAAGTCAAAGAAAAGATACATGATTCAAGGCTGACCTGTCATGGGCTTCCAAGCTGTTGGCGCCTGAAGGAGAGTGTAGAATGGGGAAGGATGTGATTCTTCCTGCGTAGAGATACCATGTCAGCATAGGCAATACTATACATGTAACATGCTCAGACTGGTCTAGAGAATCATAGCAAGAAAACATCAATGATTTCTGAGCCAAGAAACCATCACTTACAACATGATATGGCGAGAATTGGGCGAGGCGTAGTGAGAAAGCCCGCAAGCCCGAAAGTTGCTTCTCCATTGCTACATCCGCCACAGCGACAACCACAAAAATTGGAGCAAAATTACAAGACTGGGAGCACTCATACGGGAACGCATCAACAATGCCAGTGCCTCCTCAGCCGGCTCATTTGTGGTTTGCTTTCCTTCCTCGTCAGAAAGTTATTGCTTGGTTGGACAATAAATTTTTTGACACGCGAGATAACTCCCTAGAATGGCGGTTGCGAGGCCGGCAGTGGAGAGTTTGTTGGGTTTTATGCCGTAGACGGTTATTCATCTGCCCGACAATGCAGTGATAGATGCTATTTATGGGATGGTGGGGGGGTTTTTTGGGGTGAATTATAATCATGGAGATACATGCGGGAGGAAGTTTGAGTAGTTTGTTTTACTTGGATATGTAGTAGTGGGCAACCGGAAGAGTTGATGGATCCTTTTTGTGCGGTGCAGAGATATGCAATGGTGTTGGAGATAATTACATAAAGGGTCAAATCAAACAAAAGATGAATGTAGTTAATAGAATAACATTTAATAAAACATAAGAAAAACAATTTAAAATGTGGGCATCTTCGCTATTAAATGAGAAATTATGAGAAGAAACAAGAAAATTGGACATTTTACGGCCCCACTTCTGGCATTGTTTTGACTCATTTAGTCACAACATATTGTCAAGATAATTGGAGTGTAGAATTAAGGAGGACAATATTAGAGATAATTGTATGCAATTAGAGATGACACGTCTAGAGAGAGAATTACCGTTGGCTGAAATTTTAGATAGTTACTTGAAAGGGTCAAAGAAACGGGAAAATGATTTGATGTAATTAATAGAATAATAATTAATAAGAGTTGAGAAAATTGAAAGAATATAAAGTTTGAAATGTGTGTTTTAATTGCATTGTTCGAGTAGTATACAAATGTGCGTGCTCTAGAAAAAGGAAATTTGAAATGTACACATCTCGTATACCGTATTAAATGAGAAAACAGTTAGAGAAGGAGTGAGAAACGTGGATGTGTTATACGTGAAGAGCACAGAAAGTGGGGGAGGGTTTGGAATAACAGACTCCACATCGTGCATGAACAAAACGTTAGAAAATTCAAGGGAAAAAAAGGAGAGAAAGGAGAGAGTTTGCGAGAAAACAGTTAGAGAATGAGTGAGAAACGTGGATGTGTTATACGTGAAGAGCACAGAAAGTGGGGGAGGGTTTAAAATAACAGACTCCACATCGTGCATGAACAAAACGTTAGAAAATTCAAGGGAAAAAAGGAGAGAATGGAGAGAGTTTGCGAGAGTTCAGCATTTTGAAAATGCTTTGATCTCATTGGTCAGTGGCATAATGGTAAATAAAAGTAAACATTCACTCTTTTTATAGTAGTATAGATTAATATTCATCCAATTTTCATCATATTACTTAGGATTTCAATTCCTATTTTAGGGTTCCTTTGGAAATTAGGGTTTTTACTTCTTCTTTCCTTATTATCATCCTTAATTTATCAAAACTACATAAAACCCCTAATTTCTCATTGAATATCCTTTATTAAGCATCTGATTATCTTATCCCACAAAAATATGATTTTTATCTCCTTTTATCCCAAATTAGGGTTTCCATGTAAATTAACCTTCTTTTAGATATTACAACTCTAAATTAAGCACTTTTGCATTCAATAGATAGTCAAACCACTTTTATCATCAATCAAGGTTAAACTTATCAATTTGACCTATTGATTTACCAAATTACACTCCTAATAATCAATTAGGGTTTCTCATCAATTTTTAATACACTTTATTAACAAATTAGGGTACTTTTACAAAATAGAGCAGAACTAGGTTGTCAAATTATTTTTATCAGATTCCTTTTATTTTTCTACACCACTTTCATATATAAAGTTTTCCCATTAGACAATCCTAGTAATTTCTATCAATTTCACAAGAAAAACCTTTTTTCTGAATATTCAGTTAGAGAGGCGAATTTACCAATTATGTGGATCATCGGATGTGCCATGGTCCACGGTGGTCTCCTGATCCAGCGGTCTGCGCAAAGTGCCTCCACTCAGCCACTTACTCGCGTGCTTCGAAGCCTGGATCGTCGGATTACCCTGAGTCCATGATGGACTCAGGATCTAAGGGTTACTGCCTTGATTGACCCGGCCGTTAGATCACGATCGAGCAGAAGCTGCAATTTGTCTTCTTCACTCCTGGACACGGCGGCACTGCGACGATTCCTTGCCGGAGCTAACCCAATCGGGAGCAGGAGAGGGAGTTGGGCTCTGGGAACAAGCCGCCTGAGTTCGCGATGAGATGAGGGATCATGTGATACCCTTTATATAGGGTATGGGACATCCCTGTGAGGAATCCCAATCCCACACGATCTGAACAACTAGCCCAATTGGGCATTTCTCAGAATTGGGTTAAAACCTGGTAAAACCATGGTCAGGAAACTTCCCCTTCCACTCTCGGATTCAATGGGGAGGTTTCCAAAGATGCACATGCATCAGAGTCCAAGGAAATCAGGGATTAAAATCCCTCCTATCGCGGCTACAGTCCTTGTCTCTTTGGGACTTGGACGATGAGCAGTGCCTGTTGGATTAAGATCCAAGGGCCCTCATCAAGCGTGCTAGATCAAATGGAAGTAAATTCCCAAATAAAATTGAATTGTTTTCCTAATCTAATGAGATTTTGGAAAATTTGTATCTCCCAATTGGTAACTCTTTTCTTATCCAAATTTTGAGGGAAACTCAATTACAGCTTTATCTTTCATCCTAAAAATTTTGAAATCATTATTTTAAGGATTCGATTTCGTTTATTAATTTGCAATTTACCATCATATTAATCATATTTCCCATCTCTTCTTTATTTTTTTTATCATTAATTCATGATTCTGAGTTCCTTGAATCCCAAGGAATCTATTATCTCGAAATCCTATTTTTAGGAAATTATTCCTTATCCTTTTTCTCATTTTATTTGATTTCTTTATGTTTTCTTTTATTCCTTCAATTGGGCTCAAAGACTAATAAGGCCCAATAAGAATTACACAAACAATCATTCACAAAATTCATTTCAATCAACACATCACATCAATCATGGATTTCATTTATCTTTAAAAGAGATTTACAATTTTATCACATACTTTGGAAAATTGAGGTTATAACAGAAATATTATTAAGTTGGGAGGTATTAGAAATGTTAAGCTTCATCAGTTTATTTCTGAATAGAGGTGGGTGATCCCAGACAAAAGGATCTTCGGTCATTTTAAGGAAGTTATGGAGGAATCCTCTATCATTCTTTGAAGAAGATGGGTTTTTGTTGGCTTATAAGAAGATTTTCAGGCTCAAGGATGGTTGGGAGTTAGCTAGGCATGCTAGCCCTATTCTGAAATGGGCGGTTTGGCTTTGGAAGTTCAATATTCCTAGAAGTATAATTTTTACTAGTAGCAAACTATTTCTGAACAAGCTGGCCACTCAAGACACCTTGAGAAGGTTTGGGATGCACATAGTTTCTCAGTGTTTCTTTTGTGAGATGAATGAAGAAATTTCCATTCATTTATTATTCCAATGTGAATACTCTGAACATACCTGGTTGAATGCTAGTACTGAAGGCCTTATTTCTAGTATACCAAACTATTTAATCAATTGTGTTGAGCTACATGGTAAGACTGCTACTCTATCATCCTTGATGATTATACATAACATTTGGTTGGAAAGGAATCAAAGGTTGTTCTTAAGAAAGAAGTTGGGAGAGGATATCATATGGGCTCACATTTTGGTTGATATTCATTCTATACATACTTGATTGTAATACCTTCAAAAAAAAAATACATACTTGATTGTAATCTGTTTATTCTTTCCTTTAGTTCTCTTTGTACTTTCTTTTACAAAAAGTAATAAAAAGGGGTACCACTCTTACAAAGGAAAAAAAATGTCACAAGGCTTCAAGAAAGGATAGAGAAACTATCTTCCTTACTTTCTCTCTAAGAAGAGAAATTGTCTTCAAAGCCCATAATGAGTTTCAATGAAGCAATTGGACCTATGCATTCCACTCAAGTTCTCTATAGTCCATCTCCCATGCAAGTGCAGCCCATATAACACTTCTAAGGCCATCCAAAGACTTACACTCCTCCTCCCCCTCCAACACCACAACTTTCCCACCAATTCACCTTCCAACCTTAGTTCTCCCCTCCACCTCAATTTCAATACCAAGTGTCACCCCACCTCCTCCACAACGCCAACAAGCTCCCCCTCTCCACCATGATCAAGGAAGTGTTGTGATAGTTCTAAGGAGTGGGAAATCTCCTGAGTAGCTCGCAAGTCAAAGAAATGTAGACAAAGAAAAGGCATTCAAGTGGTGATACTGTGATTGAGATTGTCGAAGATGATTCTATGATACCTCATGTTGAGTTTGGATACCATGTGCTTCACCTCACACTCCATTTGCGAATCCTACCATCCCTAGTGTTCCACTACATGGAATGCCACAAGAGAATCATGTTGATGCAAGTAAGGCCAAAGCAGGTGATCCATCATTCCATGAAGCATTAGATGAGCCACCAGAAGTAAGGAGGAGAAAAAAGCACAATGTTCATTATCTTGAGGTGTTTTTCCAAGTGAAGGTCCACATTCCATTTTGGATGCTATCAAGCACATTCCATCTTATGCCAAGTACATCAAGAACCTATGTACTATGAAGAGAAGGTCAATGGAGAGAATACCAAAGAGAGTCAAATTGACTGAACAAGTGAGCTCTATCCTCCAACACTCATTTCCCATGAAGAGGAAAGACCCAGGAGCCCCACTCATACCTAGCTACATTGGGGGACATCACATAAACAATACCCTACTTGATTTGGGATATAGTGTGAATTTGATGCCATATAGTGTCTATGTTGAGTTGGGCTTAGACAAGTTGAAACTAGCACATTGCACTCTCAAATTGGTGAAACGTTCCATCAAAGTGCCAAGAGGAAGAGTGGATGATGTTTTGGTTATGCTAGACAAGGAAAGAGACACATTGTTCCCGACAGATTCCATTGTTCTTGACAAGGAGCAGAATGATAGGAAGATTCCCATCATTTTGGGAAAATCATTCTTATCTACAGTTGATGTTGAGATACATGTTTGCAGTGGCATTAATGAAAATATCTTTCATGTACATGAAGATAAAGATCAACATTTACAAGACCTCAACTCGACAAGTTTGAAATGAGGATATTGGACATGGTCACTTCAAGAGTCTGACAGGTCATTTGAGAGAATGAGATCCAGATGAAAGACTTGAGGATAGATTTAGTGATCAAAGGGATGAGGAACATAGGTTTAATACAAATGAGAGATGCATTTAATACAAGAATCGACACATGAGAATTCCAAATGGATGAATGATTCAAGAATCTCCAAGAATCCTAGCTGAACGCATGAAACTTAGCGCTTGTGGGAGGCAACCCACCTAGGTTTGGGAATTTTTCACCCAACCTTTCATTTTTTATACCTTTTGGTTATTTTTAAACTTTTCCAAGAAAACACACACATGTATTTAATAGTTTCTATTTAGTTTTAAGATTTCTAGGTGAAAACATGGTGAAATGAAAGAAATTTGAGTGAAATTGAGAAAAGAATTCATAAAAGAATTACTTCAAATCAAGATTTTGCAATTTTGATGAGATTCAGTGTGAAAACACCAGCTACAGTACCCACCACGATTGTGGTACCTTAGAACGGTCGTGGTGGAGCACTCACTAATCATAGAGTCATTGGAATCAAGAAAAATTGCCAAAAGCAGTAGAAAGGTCATGTCGTGCAGCACGGTCGTGTAGCATGATGACCCAACAGCTTAAGTCAGCCATTTCAACAAATTTTCAACTTGTTCATTTCATTTCTCACGAGCAACAAGCATGTTCCACATGACCTAGCAGTCGTGCACCGAATCACACACCTTCTCTAGCCCTCGATTCCCCCTCAACTCACCCCCAATCCATTACCAATCAAACCCCACCATTTCCCCTTCATCCAAACACATTTCTACCCGATTTCATCTACAAAATCCATCATTTTTCTCAAGTCCGCCCCAACAGCCCTGTTCTCCAGAGAAATTCAAAAATTCCTATTTTTCCACAAAAATTCATAAAAGATGAAGAAAATGACCAAGAAAGCAATGGAGAAGACCAAGGGCATACTCTCCTACCAAAATCATCCCAAGAATGCGTCATCTTTGACTCTAGCATCTACCGCTCCACCATCCACCTTCGGCTTCAGCGGAATTTTCCATTTGTCAGATGCCGAGCTCGATGCCTTGGTGAACCTAATTGTAGAGGAGGTATCCCCACAGTCATGAAGAGCAATTCCATCGTAGTCTAGAGTAGTTCCACCACACCATCATCATTCTGGCCCTCTGTTTCCTCAGATCGGCCATTAGTTTCAGTGGCACAACCGTCAACATCCTCGGCCCCAGAACTACAGTCACAGCCAAAACCACAAGCATGGAGGTAGTTACTTCTGGATGGTGAGGATGAGGCAATTCCAGATGCACAGTAGGAAGATGCACCTCAGGGACAACATGAGGAAACACTCAAAGTGAAGAGTAGTAAGGTGAAGAAGCCCAAGTACCCAGATTGCTTGACTCATGGGTGATAGCCACCCACTACACGTGCCAGGCAACACTGGAGGCCCTAAGTTTATTTGAATATTATCAGGGTGTCATGGAAGCAATGGGATTATTTGAGGTCTTAACTACAGTACATGAGACCTATGTCAAGCTCACACAGCAGTTCTTTGCCACTTTGGACAAGATCTCCAAGGATGGTGAAGACGCCATTAGAGTCATGAATGGAGACAAATGTTGGGTCATTACCTCAATCATGTTAAATAGTTTTTTTGCTCCAAGGGAGGAAATTGAATATCTCTTAGATAATGGAAAGATAGATAATAGCGCCAGTGCCAATTTTACTTCCATGTGTAAGGCATTCACCGGCTATAACAACTTTGTAGAAGGGAAGTTGAAGACAAGTTTACTCCATAACCCCTTCCTATGCTATGTTTAGAAAGTTCTTGCGAAAACTATTTTTGACCGATATGAAAATCAAGGGAGTTTCACAAAGAAGGATTTATGTGTCCTAGGTTGGATGACGAAGGATAAACATGTGAACTTAGGAGCATTGTTGATTGATCATCTGAGGACAATACCCTCCAAGAGCAAGAATTAGTGCATTATGGGAGAAATTGTGACGTCCATTGATATAACCTTAGGTCATGATGTTTCTGAGTATACTAAGGCAGAAGGGGGTAAGTTGGTAGAACTATAGTATCTCATCCATTCTTCGATGATTGTAGTTGTTGATAAGAAATTCACATATCAGGTCAACCCCCCATACACAGGCATCACACTAGAGCTACCATACATTATTGCACCTCTCCTAGGTGAGTATGGTCCCACTCCATAGTTCTTAGATACAGTCAAGAGATGGGAGGAGGAGCACCCTTGGGACACATTCTAGTAGCCACAGGTCATTCCTGAGGGATTAGGAGAGTCTCAGGTATCCGCTGAGAGGATGAGGACATCAGAGGAGAGAGAGGCATGTAGGTTCAGGAGACGGGAGGCGTAGATATCACAACAGCCACAACAGCCCTCAGTAAATGCATATGACATGTTGATTATACATGTGCAGTTGGAGGGTATTCAGAGCATGCAGACTAGGATTCTAAGGGCAAAGGAGGGATTTTAGTGTGTACATGATGCATTGTGGTTGGATCATCAACAGATGCACCATCAGATCAACCACATGTATCAGTTCCAGCATGCCCAAGGCCATAAGAACCCCCAATGGGGGGAAGATTGGTGGGGTGCACTATCACATATCAGGATTCCAACCCATCTCCATAGACGGACTACTAGGGAAACTACTACCAGCATCCTCAAAACCACAGGGAGGAGCACTACCGGAGCCACCACAGTGATCATCTACCCTATCACTCTTATATTTTAGTGTCATGCTGAGGACAACATAATTTAAAAGTTTGGGGTGGTAGGGCGGTATGCCCTCTTTTCCATTTCACTCTTTTGCATTTCACCTACCACTTACTTTTGTTTTGTTTCTTTTTCTATCCATGCTAGATTTTACCTACTTTGCATACTTACATTCCATGTAGTTTACTTTCTTACAATTTTTGTGTAATTTTCAAAAAAAATTGCTCTTTTTGCCATGCATTGCATCTCATGTAAATTTTTTAATTTTTGCATGTTTTAGCTAGGATTTTCTTGTTTCCTAGTTTTTGTTCCATAATGTAGGTCTAGTTGTGATTGAAGATGATTTGGCACCATTTTGGCCAATTTTCCCAAATTTAGAACTTCTTTCCTAAAAGTGTGTTTTGACTCAATCTCTACTTTTTGAATTGAAAATGATGACCTTTGACAAATTCAAGTTAATTATCATGGTTTATTGCTAAATGGCCTCAATCTTGACATTTAACATGTGAACCACCTCTCTTATACTTGTGAACTGTTTGGTTGAATTGTGATTTAATCAAGCTGCAAATGCTTAGAGTTTTGTAGAATCTCATGATAGAAGTGTGGTTTCAATATTGCTCATTCATGTGGTGTGTCATTGCTTGATGAAATTTTTAGAGTCACTTATGTGCAGGATATCTCATGTTGACGTCCATGCTAGTAACCCATCTTTAACTCACTTTTCTTCTAGCATCTTCTTACCTCTTCGCCTCATGAAAGGATGTCAAAGTGCACACATTCAGCCTTGGCCACCTCCAAAAGTTTGGGGTGACCATATCCATACCCCCACTTCAATATCCACACCAAGGGCAAAGAAAAAAGTGAAAAAAGAAAATAAAAGATTCTCCTATTGAAGAGCATTTAAATAAAGAAAAGATGAGTGTGTAAAAGCACTCCAAACTCTTACCACATCCCTTTCTTCCTTTTGCATGCCCATGGAGCTAGGAAACATCAAACCTAGATCATGTTACCCTTTTTCGCAGCCATGTGGGTTACTTAGTGTGAATAGACATATGAGATTGAATACATGAATGTGAAACAACAAAATTAGTCATTTGTTGACCTTCGCCACCATGAAACAGTTTATCCGGAGTGATGAGATAGCCATATGTATTGATTGTGTTTTCTATGCTCTATATTTGAAGTTTGCATGCTCAGTTCTTTAATCATGATTAGTTTGTGAAAGAGGAGAGGATAGAGGTGGAATGCATGTACCTATTCATATTTGAGCCCATCTAGTCAATATTCATCTTCTGCATTACATTTTTCATTTCTTGATTGTGGAAAAATTGTAGAGATATTGAGTTGGAGCATCCTTGAGGACAAGTATGTTTTAAGTTTGGGGTGGTGATGTAGCCCTATTTTAGGGCTCCATCTTGTGTCATATTGCATTTCAATCACATCTATACATGTTATATTACATACTATTTCCCCTTATATGGATATTTCTATAAAATGAACTTATGGACATTATTTGCATGTTTTTTAGGTATTTGGACCACACTTGAATGGAAGAGATAGAGAAAGAATGATACTAGGGTTTCTCAACCCTTAGATAGACCCAAAGTAAAGTCTAAGGCTCCCTCAACCTCCCCCTAGTGGCCAAAGATCAATTGAAGCAAATATGTCCAAAAATGAACCAAGATTCAACTAAAAGTGTTGATACAAAGACCAACATGGTCGTGGTGCCACAAGACGGCTGTGCTATCTCACCCAAAATCCATAACCAAAGACACTAAAGAACAAACTCAATAGCACGGTCATGCTACATAGCATGGCCATGGTACATTGACCTAGAATGGTTGCGCCATGCAGTGTGGCCATGTAGCAGCTCAGCCAGCACGGTCAGTCCTCAGAGCACGAGCATAATTCTCCAACCCACCACGATCATGTGGACCACCACGGCCGTGCTACCCTTTCCTGACCACGGTCTTGGTGACCGCCACGACCGTGCTACCAACCACTCAAAACCACCAAAACAACCTATAACTTTCACCATTTTTTCACCTCATTCGTTCCACTCCACCACGCCTATGCTCACTCCTATCTAGCGAGCTTCCCCCGCCTCATTGAAGATGGGCAATGGTAGTGGAGAGATACACACCATACAAGTATAGTATAAGTGGATTCCTGAGAAGTGCATTCATTGCCTTCATTCATGAGGAGGAGTTGTGTGTGCCTTCTAGCAAGTCCACAACTAGAATTCTTTAGGTGTTCAAGAGAAATTGGGTCGTGCCTCCCATCACAGTTGTGCTACATACAGTTCTTCCACTTCATTTCCTATTTTATCGCCACTTGACATAGTGCTTCCCCACCACCTATATATACTTGGGTGGTGGCTCTAGCATGAGGTTAGCTACCTTCCACCCCCTCCTAGCTCCCCATTAATCATTCCATCCATCCCACTTCATCTCCACCTCCATTTCACCATTTCCACCACCAAAACCCTAATTTCTTGGTGTTTTTGCCACTTTCCACCATCATTCCATGCCCTTGCACCTTAGAGGAAGGAGGAGAACATCCCTTGCAATAGCTGGAGAGGAGGATCACTCCATCTACACTGAGCTACATGGATACTTCTCCCTCTTTCTCTTCTCTTTTTGTGTTTTCTGTTTCTATGAGTAGCTAAGCCCCTTAGGTGGGTTATTTGGGGCCAAAAACATTACTTTGATACCATGTTGGGGGGAAATGATATGTAAACATTTTAATTTCGTTTACTAATAATTATGTTCTATTTCTATCTCACTCTTCATGTGGAGTCTATCTCATTCAAGAAATCTAAATGAAAGCATAATGTTCACATGCCATCACTCTCAACCTAATTGATAAGTGCATCTCCCAAACATCCCACATCTCCCTTTATTGCATTCATACCTTAATTGCCTTCTTGCTTAGCTAGTGTTAGCCTAGTTAGTTGTTTACTTGCTTATTTAGCCTTTTTCCTTGTTCTTTCTTTGCTCTTGCTAGTTAGGTCTTTAATTTTTGTTTTTCTCTGTTTGCTAGCTTAGTGTAGTGTAGACCTCTTCTTGCTTGCTTGAGTGTAGCTTGCTCATCTTCCTGCTTGCCTTGTCTTTTCTTGTTCATTAGAATTAACTATCTAGGGTTAACTTGGGTTTGGATCTTGTTTGCTTCTACTTTAATTTCTTGCTTGTTCACCGTTAGTGTAATCAACAAATCAACATTCAAACCCTTAAACCCTAGACTCCGCAGTAGGAACCTAGCCAAAACTGACCTATCTCTAGTGCCCCCTTTTCTCCCTGTCGATCGACATTATACTTTCCACCTGCCTATACTATGACACGACCCTATGAGCTTGCATGTGTAGTGTTTCAATGTATGTGAGTGTGTACGTGTAGGTCCATTATAAATTTTGAAAGACATCCTATGTGTTCCAAACTCGTTGGGTACATCTAGTCAAATCTAATTGATTAGTGTACGCACCTTTGGCAGGATGCACCCGTGCTTAATCTCATTAAGGTCACCTAGTTAAGTTTGACCCAAAAGCCATCACGATAGTAATTCACCCTACTTGGCAGACCCACATGACTACCATCACACTTCCATGAGATGGATAATGCACCAGGATATTGGTGTGCCCACCTTTAGTCGACCATGTGTGTTGCTAAAGGGAAGCATCTAAGACTTAATATTTGATTGAAATATTTTATATTTATATAAATACATATACATATCCAATCACCACATACTTATATGTATCACATACATACTATATCCATAAACAAAACATGCAATTATAACACACGAGTGATGGTTATGGCCACACTATTATAATTTCTTGGAGCCATAAGGATTTACTACCCACCTAAGGTCCACATCATATGTAGCAACTTGTTTTTCATGAAGATCTATGATGGAACTAGTCTGTTTCGATCAATTCAGCTCTTGAACTGGTCGGTCAGCCTCTTGGTTAGTTAGTTGGTCTCTCAGATCGATCGACTGACCTTTGGTTCAAGCAATGTCTAGACTCCTCTAGTCGATCAGTTGGGCCAATAGTTGATCAGACAGCTCATCCTATCATCTAGCCTCTTCGGTCTCCAGCCAATTAGTTTGATTTTTGAGTCAGTCAATTCATCTGGAGCAGAACGCCTTCTTTGCCATATCAGGAAATAAAAATTATCATATTCCTATTCAACACATAACATTGTTGTAGGGAAACCTCGAGTTACATTCAAGGGGAGTAGGAAGGAAAGAATTGATACTTTTACATATGAAAAAGGGAGAGAGAGGCTCGGTACGCAAAATGATATATAAATAGGAATAAAAACCATCCAACCAAGCACAAAGATATAGGGTTATTGGCTAACCATGCTAACATCCACCATCAAAACGCGGCCTATCCATGCGGGTGAGGTCTTTGATCCTAAGACGAAAGACCATAATGCCCTTTTATAGTGATCAAGGAGGATCACGTGGATCGGGGCACAGGGGTAAAATCCCTGATAGTCATCTTCTTCAGTGATACCATCGTTGCTTCAGGCCTGGACGAAGTCAACCCAATGGTTGACTCTTTCCTGGGAGTAATGGGAGAGTTTCCTCATACTGGCATCATGTCCATCCGGTCCTGGCAAATTGGATGAGCTACACATGGGAGTTTTGTTAGGTTGGGGTGACTGGTCCTGACCTCTACAGATCCCAGCAGCTACAGAAACTAGAAAATGAAGCAAGGATTCTTAGTTACCTCTCAACGCTTCAAATTGAAGGCAGGGAAAGACTCGTCTTTGCTCTGTGATCATCCTGGCTTCCTTTCTAGGATCTCCACTGGCCTAGAGCATCGGCCTGTACTCCATGGACCACTGGATTCATTGGAGGTGGCCACTATCTTAGTGATCTGCTATTTCAGCTAAGGAAGGGATCAAGAACGGGGGGGGGGGGGGGCAGTTCCTCTCAGAGGAAAGTAGGGCAACCTCTTATATAGATCAGAGAAGGAATGTATGCCTCCTACTATTATGCCCTAGAATCACGGTTCCTCCAAATTTGGGCATTCACCTCTCTCTTGATGATAATGGCAACTTAGGGGTTGGGAGAGATCAGGTTCCTCTCCTAAAACCATTGGGATTATTAGCTAATTGCCTAACCCACCTGATAGGGAGGAAGAGTCCTAAAGGGACTTAGATTTCTGTTATCCGCTGGACTCTATAGAGGCGGGCGAGAGAGGTGACCCCCCCTCTAGTAGTTCTACACAGGTTGGGGAGTCTGGATCCTCCTGGCCTCTGCCCCACTCTATCAACTTAATTCCTTTTTAAATAAAAGTCCACTTTCTTATTATAATTTTATAGGGCACATCATTATCCCAAATTACTATCAATCTTTGGGACAAACCCCAAGTTATCATTATAAACTTCCTATTAAAAGATGGGAGATTAAAACCTTCTTTAATTATCCGTAATAGAGTCCTTAATCAAAAGGTGGATAATTCTTCAACTAATTATCCAAGCCACCTAATAACTTGGGACATTATAGAATTTCTCCCATTATCTTATATTCTGATTATCTATCAACCAAAAAATATCTTGGATATCTATTATGATCATGTATATCCTCAATATCCAAAAACATATCTCAAGGACCCATATGTAAACTTTGATTAACTAATTGGGATGAAAAATGGCCCTAAGGCCCATCAACCACATCTTGGGCCTTCTAAAGGTTCCATGAGCTTAGTCACATTCCTAATTATCAACTTGAGGCCTTAATAACCATTGCATCTTCTATTAGCCTCATATGATCACATATGCTTAAAGCACATTATTTCCTTAAATTGATCATTTAATATCATTCTAGGGCTTGGAAACATCAACCAAGATCCCTCAATTCTCTTTCTTGTTATTTGGGCCCTAATTTCATTTAGGCTTGAAACCTACAAATTTCAAGGATGTAACATTCACCCCTCCTTAAAAGGAATTGTGTCCTCAAAATTCAGGCCTACTAAGCCTAGGTGATTAATAACTCATGTTATTTTCAAAACTTAGGGTTAGCAACCTACTTAGATGGTGTAATCAACTTTCCTTATTATACCAATTCACATCTTATTACTAAGATTGGCACCCAAATCTAAATTCAAGTATATCCACATCTTCAATATTCACACCTCATCTCTCTTGATGATTTCATTATTACTTGGTAATTTCTCTTTTCACCTAGGTTTCCAACCTATGACTCATTATCTTCACACAAGGGTGAGGTGACACCTCTAACCCTAGTTCATGCCATTACACATTCAATGTAGAATATTCATCCTCATATCTAAATTTTTAAGCACAACGTGTTTCTACCCAATCTCCCTCCCTCATAATGAGATGAAATAAGCATTTGACTGCATCCCAAACACAAAGTTCATTCCATTCCAAGAGCAGAGGTGGTACATCCACACATTACCTTTCAATTTCACATTTTAAGTTGAATCATACTCGATATGACTCTAAACATACTTGTTCTTAATTTCATAGTATTCGTATATTCCATGAAGTCAAGTGTCCCTTTTCTTACTCTTAAGTTAGGGTACAACTTCTCTCAAGTTTTCATGACTTCCTTATATCTTTTGTATTTACACCTCATGTATTATGAGCCTTAACCATTTCCTTTAGGTCTCTAGGAGTATAGGTACCTTTGGAATGATCTATTCTTATGCATCAATGGGGTGTCTTTCACATTCACCCCTTTGGGCCACATGAACATCATGAAGGTGGCCAACCTCCTGAGACATGGGCCTTGGGCAAACCTAACTGTTACCTCCTGACCACCTGGTCATGTGCATTCATGGCATATCAACTCCCAATCCATCGGTCCTATGTACCTCTAATACACCCTACTTGACCCTAGGATTGCATTAGGACTCTACCCTTCCTAAGGGTTTCTTTGAGATGTCACATCTCTATTACTTTTAAGCACATTATCCTCTTATATAATTTTTTAACCCTGATTGCCTTCATCTCTCTCTTTGAGTACACATTATGCAGTATAGTCCTAGCATTGGGCTCGGTCCACCTTCTCTCCAGGGCTTGGTGCCATGTCGATCTTCCCTCCTAGGCTTGACCTTTGGTGATCTTCCCCTCTAGGGGCTAGATCCTAAACATCTGTATTGTGGACTTGGGCCACCTTCCCTTTCTGGGCCTGGTGCCTTACTGGTCTTCCCAATCTTAGGCTTGACCATTTCATGACCTTCCCTCCTGGGCTTGGTCATCCACTCAGGCCACCTTCCCTTCCTAGGCTTGGTGCCATACAGGTCTTCCCAATCCTAGGCTTGACCAGTTGTGTCACTCAGAGATGGCATGCTTGGGTTCAAATAATATAAGTGCTTTCATCCTTATATATTTTAACTCTTCACTCCTCTATGTGAATATTAAGGTTATCTCGATACTTAAACATGTTTATTCACTTACCTTTTAAGGGATAGTCCTATCCTAGGGTACCTTCTTGGTTAGTAGGAAGGGGTTAGCTCTCTAGCCACAACCTGATCCCAAGATCTAAGGTTTTTGCCTCCCACATAGCTCATATTCCCACTCTTGGGTTGACCCACCCCAGATTGGCACACGAAGCCTAAAGGTTTCATTTTTTCTTTCATCATTATGCATATTGTTTTTTTTCATTATAAATTTTCTCAACCCATGTTTTCTCAATCACGGGGATACCCCCTCATGGGTTCCGTCCTTCAGTGAACTTGGGCCACCTTCCCCTCTAAGGGCTTGGGGCCTACATCATCCTTCCCCTCCAGGGGCTTGGGGCCTACATCAGCCTTCCCTTCCAGGGGCTTGGCCATCATCACCAAACTTCCAGAGATAGCATGAGGGGTCTGAGCAAGTTAAATTCAAATTTTCATTTTTATATATCTCTAACTATTGGGTTCTTATATTTCTTAAGACCTCTTGCATAAGAGTCATGCTCCTCATGCACTCATGCATGGGAGACTGGGTCACCTAAACCCATCCATCTATCTTTCTTATTCCTAATTTTAAGTTTCAAATGGGTGGTGTTTCATATCACCACACCTTTTCATTATTTTAGATTAAGGTTTTAGGGTTAAGGTTAGGGACTATACTCTACCTCTTAGATATTCCATATCCCTTGACCTACTAAATATGTTCATGCCCTAATCCAAGTCCTTCCTCTATGAAAGGGTTACCCATACTTGTATCTTTCTAGTTTGTATCTTTCTAGTGTTTACCCTCCCTAGAGGGACCTACAAAAAAGGTTATATCTTTTCACATTGACTTCTCTAATTAATAATTTCTCTTCAAGGCTTATTAAGAAAAGAGATGAGAAGTAGACAAAATGTGAGACGAGATACCTAAAAGATACATTATGCTTTACTAATTTTTCTCTTATATTTCTAAGGATGATTTGAAATTATATACTATTAGGTATTAATTGATGAATCTATGCTCTGATACCAAATGTAATGACCCACACTTTTGATTATCCAAAAGACCTTAAAGTCACAGATCATTACTCATATATTCTAGGATCAGATTCAAGAAATAATGTAGAATAGTAAACAATTTCTATTAATGAACAAATATTTAAATATTTGCATAAAAAGCTCCTCTAAGGAGTTACATAAATTTTAGAAAGAAGTAACATGTACATGTATGATGATATACCACTATGTCTAAACCTTCATGAATAACTTTAGTGTCTTCAAGATCTTTATTATGTAACCCCATGTCCACAAATCAATCATCACAGGTACCTAAAATGTCAACAAACAAATACACGGTCAGTATATTTCTATATTGGTACGTGGGTTCATCTAATAATCACAAGTACACATATAAACAAACATCTTTTATTTGAACATAAGAACATAAACTTGCTTTCATATTCAAACCCATATCTGGTCTACTACCTCTGGTGTAATCGTTTTCCCTCCTGGGATCATGTGCATTACCCTTAAGATTATTCTAACCCAGGGTTCATATTGTTATTTACTTTACATGATACTCATAGGAACTTTATAATTTGCAAGAAGTAAATAAACAAGCAACCAGTTTATCATTCATTCAATCTCATCGAGAAACCTCAACAAACTCAGAATTCAATACATGTATTCATAAACGTAACCACATACCTTAGGCCATTGTAGAAACCATGCAGAATAACTTATGTACTTTAAGAGTGCATCCAAACAACAAAGCATGTAATCAACATTATCTGAAACACGCATACTACATATGTGTCACCATGTATTCTCATTACATTAAACATATCTAGATGCAATCCTAAACTAGGGTTTAGGGTTGTCTCATGTTTGGACTATGGATTAGGGTTACAAACCCTAATTCCATCATATCATGGTTTCTAAGATTACAACCTTTAGTTATGCATATTATGTGAAGCCCTAATCATCATCTTAAGCATATTAGATTAGTCGTGATAGCTAGATCATATTATTAGCATTAAGATCATAGCAAGACATTTGCACTGGTTTTAAAACCCTAACTATACATGTATGAGATTATCAATCTAGAAACATCAATTATTCATCATTATCAATTATTTCCTCATTAGACATGTCTAGATCAGGCATTATCTCAACATAAATGAATCTACTCAATTAAGCATCATATTAAAGAAAATCTAAGTTTCCTTTTTATTATTCACATCTAACCATTTATTGCATATACTTTTGGAACAATAAGAATAATTAGACTCTAATTATATTTTCTTTGGATTCCTCTCATTTTTCTGAGAAACTTTCATATATAACTTATTGAAATCTGAGTTACCAATAATTAACTACAATTATAGTAAGATCAACATACTTGGACCAATTACGTGCTGACATGTCAGCATTTGCTATTATCTTATACGCCACATGGGCCCAGGCATCGACCAATGGCCTCATGCCCCATCATTGGACTATCCACATGGACGAGGTCTTTGATCTCGAGACAAAAGACCATACTGCCCCTTCCCAGTGATCAAGGAGGATCATGTGGATTGGGGCACAGGGGTAAAATCCTTGATAGTCATCTTATTTAGTGATACCATCATTGCTTTTGGCCTGGACGAGGTCAACCCAATGGTAGAATCTCACATGTGAGGCAAGAGAGAGTCCCCTGACCGGTATCACATCTGGCTGGTCCTCGCAAATCAGATGAGCTACACATGGGAGTCCTATCGGGTTGGGATGATTGGTCCTGACCTCTACATATCTCGACATCTATAGAAACTAGAAAACGAAGCAAGGATTCTTAGTTACCTCTCGGCGTTCTGAATTGAAGGTAGGGAAAGACCCATCTTTGCTTTGCGTTCGTCCTGGCTTCCTTTCCAGGATCTCTGGTGGCCCTGAGCCTCATCCTCTACTCCATGGACCACTGGACTCACCGGAGGTGGCCACTGTCTCGGTGATCTACTACTTCGACTAAGGATGGGATCAAGAATCGAGGGGCTAGTTCCTCTCGGTGAGAATTAGGGAAACCTCTTATATAGATCAAAGAGGGCATGTATGCCTCCTACTATTATGCCCTGGCATCTTGGTTCCTCTAAATTTGAGCATTCACCGGTCCCTTGATGATAACAGCAACTTAGGGGTTGGCTAAGACTGGGTTCCTCTCCCGAAACCATTGGGATTATCAGCTAATCACCTAACCCACCTGATAGGGAGGAAGAGTCCCAAAGGGACTCAACTTCCTGATGTCTTCTGGACTCAGCAGAGGTGGGCGAGAGTGATGAATCCCCCTCTTATGTTTCTACTCGGGTTGGGGAGTCTGGATCTGCTTGGCCTCTGACCCACTCTATCTCCTTTTTAAATAAATGTCCACTTTCTTCTTATAATAATCTAGGGCACATCATTATCCCAAATCATCTGAATCTTTGGGATAAACCCCAAGTTATCATTATCTACCTCCTATTAAAATATGGGATCTTAAAACCTTCTTTAATAATCTACAACAGAGTCCTTAATCAAAAGGTGGATAATTCTCTAACTAATTATCCAATCCACCTAATAACTTTGAACATCCTAGAATTTCTCCCATTATCTTATATTTTGATTATCTATCAACCAAAAAATATCTTGGATATCTATTATGATCATGAATATCCTCAATATCCAAAAAATATCCCAGGGACCGATATGTAAACTCTGATTAACCAATTGGGCTAAAAAGTGACCCTAAGGCCCATGAACCACATCTTGGGCCTTCCAAAGGTTCCATGAGCTGTCACATTCCTAATTACCAACTTGAGGTCTTGATAACCATTACATCTTCTATTAGCCTCATATGATCACATATGCTTAAAGCACATTATTTCCTTAAATTGATCATTTAATATCATTCTACGGCTTGGAAACATCAACCACGATCCATTAATTATCTTTCTTGTTATTTGAACCCTAATTTCATTTAGGCTTCAAACCTACAAATTTCTAGGATGTAACATGCACACACCAACATTGAGTATCAACCCATCACATCACATTTCAAATTCCAAACCATTCCTTATTGGAACATAAACCTTTATGAAGTCTAAGCCTTCGTTTTAATATGATGGGAATTTCTATCCCCAAACATCCCCATATATTCAATAATATATGATTTCAAGCATCTTCTCAAAATTTATATTGCTACAAGTTTAATTCATTTCACTATTTCCCCTAACAACCCCAAGGAAATAGATCTATGGATATAGGGCTATATAGGTTGAGGTTACACTAGATTAGTTAAGTTCATCATTCTAAAACTATCTCAAACAAGTCACATAAAACTCTCAACAAAAGCATATAGTTAATCATTATGTTATAACTTCATAAGATATACAACTTACACTTGCAAAACACTAACGTCTCAAAGCAGGGTGTAAGTTCATATTTCTTTGTCACATCCATGCCTACCATAAAGAAATGGATTTCAAAGAGTTCTAAAAATGTATGAAACCATTCCTAAACCGAAACGCATTCAAATGCATCATATTAAGTCATCACAAAGTTACTTTTCTCTTTAAAAGTATGGGAAGATAACACTTGAAAAATATTAACAAAACATTTAACTTATAAATAGTATATTTATTCTCACGTAATTTTGACAGCATAATAGTTATTGAAAAGACCTTAAACATTTTAAGAAAGGTACTTTTGGAATGATTAACTCATATTTTGCATGGAGCATCATAATCTATAAAAGTATGACTTCTTAAACCCTTACCTCTAACATGAATTGATCTACACAAGGTCATATAAATATCATGTTTCATCATGAAGAAACTATGTATAAAGTCTGAATCGAACGTGAACATTGTATACTTGTTACACTAGGTTAAAATGACAAAAAATTAAACCTTTTAACACTTTAAAGAATATTACTATAAATTTTGAAGGTATAGGATAGGTAATAAATGCTTTAAAATTTATATCACTTCCTTATGACATGGGATACAAGT
This sequence comes from Alisma plantago-aquatica, assembly GCA_963693085.1. NCBI lineage: Eukaryota > Viridiplantae > Streptophyta > Magnoliopsida > Alismatales > Alismataceae > Alisma > Alisma plantago-aquatica. Next base: position 849,016,630 of record OY856413.1, read on the forward strand.
TCACTCGAAGAGGACACAATGAAAGATTTGAGCTTCATGACAAGATCTGAGGATAGCACCAACTATCTAAGATCCGAGCTTTCTCCTCACACGACTTAACATGATAGTAGATCACAATTTAAACATTAGTAGAACAATAATAGAGAAGTAAAGTAGGGTGTAATAATATGGTAGTCCAAACCCTAAGGGAAAACCACATATAAATGGTCCCCCAAGGAAGAAGAGGATGTATCACAAAGATCATGAAGGATAGGAATTCCACTTACATGATTCTAGGTTTGGAAGATGCAAGGAAGGGCTTCGATCTTAACAAAAGAAGAGGAAGGAATCAAGCAACAATGTCAAAGAAGGTTGATGGAACCAAAACTTTCATCAGTAGGCATCAATTGGTGGAGTCAAATGACAGTGTTCCATGCTGCTTTGGCACTCTGAAAGCAACTCCAACAAATGAGGTGAAGAAGCAAGAGCAAGCATGCTATCTACAAACTACAAGGAGACCCATCAACATGGGGAATTTTGCATAGACCCACAAGTGAAACATCAACTAGATAAACACTAATCTTAATCAAGCACGTAATCAACAATCCAAGCACATGATCAAGGAAAGAAAACATGCTTTTGAGGTTAGTATAGGTCGCGATCTTACAGCTATAAACCCCTAATAGGGATTTCATCCCCAAAATTATAAGAGAACAAGGAAAGGTACTTCTTGTACATTTCTTACTCAAGCTCTTATGTAGCTTCCTCCACTCCATAGTGATGCCACAATACTTCCCCTAACATTTTGTATTTCTTTCTCAAATTATACACTCACTCTTCAAATATCAACACGGGACCTTCCACGTGTGATATATTATCATCAAGATGTGCATCAACATGTTGAATTGTATGTTATATCTCTGGATGGCGCTTCCTTAACATGGACATGTGGAACACGTTATGTAATCTGTGCATCTTTGGTGGTAAATCTAGCTTGTTTGCTACTTTTCCAACACGAGTGATAATAGGGTAAGGCCCCATGAATCTAGGTGATAACTTACCCTTCTTCCCAATTCTTAGGACACCTTCCATGGTGATACCTTGAGACACACCTTATCACCCACTTGGAACTTCAGCTGCTTATGCCAATTATCCACAAGATGGTGATAACTTACCCTTCTTCCCAATTCTTAGGACTCCTTCCATGGTGATACCTTGAGACACACCTTGTCACCCACTTGGAACTCCAGCTTCCTATGACAATTATCCACATAAGATTTATATCTATCTTGTGCCACTTTCAACTACTATCTGATCACTTTGATCTTCTCTGACATTTGTTAAACTAAATCTAGACCTAAATATTGATACTCTTCTGTCTCATATTGGCATAGAGGTGATCTACAAAGCATCCCATACAAAGCCTCATATGATGCCATATCCAAGATCCTATGGTAGTTTTAATTGTAGGCAAACTCTATCAAGATGAGATGAAGAAACTAGAGAATATAGGAACCTCAACAAGTCTTCTAGAGTATGTACTATTCTTTCTAATTGGTCGTCTATTTATAGATGAAAGTTTATGTTAAACTTTAATTATGTACCAAATTTCATCTGTAAGTGATCTAGAACCTATGTGTAAATCATGGTTTTTTGTCAGATAATATTGTAGAAGGAACTCCATGAAAGTGCAATATATTATCAATGTATATATGTGTTAACTTTTATGTGGTGTACTTAATCTTGACTGGGGAGAAATGTGCTAGATTTTTTAGTCTGTCAACCATTAGTCAAATGGAATCATGAACTTTGGTTGTCCTACAAAGACCAACCACAAAGTCCATGTTCACATGGTCCCACCTCCATTCTAGAATTTAAAGGGGATGTAAAGCTCCTACCGACCTCTGATATTCTGCTTTAACTTGATGACAAACATGACATTTGGTCACAAACCTTGTTATGTCATTCTTCAATCCTAGCCACCAATAAATGTATCTAAGGTTATGATACATCTCCATGTTGTTGGGGATCATTGCATACATTGGAGTATGTGCTTCTTCAATTTCCATCTTTATCAAACCACAAGTAGTAGGGGATACCGTCCTATTAAGATAATATAAGGTCATTTTGTACCTAATTTTGTGTGTAAGTGATCCAGAACCTACGTGTAAATCATGGTTTTCTGTCATATACTATTGTAGAAGGCACTCCATGAAAGTGCAACATATTATCAATGTATATATGTGTGAACTATTTTGTGGTGTATAAAACTTGACTGAGAATAAATGTGCTAGATTTTTTAGTCTGTCAACCATTAGTCAAATGGAATCATGACTTTTGGTTGTCCTATAAAGACCAACCACAAAGTCCATGTTCACCTGGTCCCACCTCTATTCTAGAATTTGAAGGGGTTGTAAAGCTCCTACTGACTTTGATTTTCTACTTTAACTTGCTGAAAAACATGACACTTGGTCACAAACCTTGTTATGTCATTCTTCAATCCTAGCCACCAATAAATTTCTTTAAGGTTATGATACAAATCCATGATGTTGTGAAGAATTGCATACATTGAAGTATCATCTTTATAAAACCACAAGTAGTAGAGGATAACGCCCTATTATGATAATATAAGGTCATGTTTGCTAACTCATAAAACTCATCATGTTTCCCACAGCCAAGTCCTAACTTGATATTTTCATCACACTATCACTCGATTGTGCATCCTTAATTTGTTGTATCAATGTTTAATTAATTGAGCTAACAGTCTCTCAAGCATGGAGACTTCCATTTATAAATTCATTTTTAGAAGTGACACTAACGTATCCCTCCTTTCACAAGATAAAGAGTACAAATGTGTTGATCCAGAAAAGATGATGATGATGATGATGTTGGCCTTCTTCTCAAAGCGTCTACCACCATGTTTTCCTTCCTTGGGTGATACTCTATTATAGAGTCGCAATTTTTATCAACTTGAGCCATCTCCTTTGCTTCATATTTAGCTCAAGATTGAAGAAAAGATACTAAAGGTTATTTTGGTCCATGAAGAAGTGGCACTTCTCCCCATAAAGATAATGCTTCCAAATCTTTAGTGTTGAAACCAATACCACTAACTCTAGATCATGTGTAAAATTAGTTCTCCTTGTGCTTATTAACTTGTCTGGAAACAAAACAAATCTTTCTTTGTCTTGCATCAAAATGCATCCAAGACTTCCTTTGAAGCATCACAAAAAATTATATAACCCTTTCCAAGTTCTGACAACATGGAAAATATGTGTAGACGTCAGTTGCTTGATTAACAAGTGGAAGCTTTGTTGACATTTATCCACCCACACAAAGGGTACATCGTTTTTAGTCATCTTGGCCAATGGTAGGGCTATTACAATATATTTCTTGATGAACCCCCTATAGTGACTGACTAAGCCCATGAAATTCTACACTTCTATTGGTGTTTTGGGATGTTCACACATCAACATTGATTGTACTTTCATGAAACCTACACAAATCCCTTTGTTGGATATAATATGACCCTTGAATAAAACATTTGTCAATCATAACTCACACTTATTGAATTTCACATATAGCTGATGTCACCTAAGAAATTCTAACTTCAAATGGAGATGTTTCTCATGCTTATCCCAGTCTTTTAAGTGAATTAGAATGTCATCTATGAAAACTACCACAAACTGATCTAAGTATCATTTGAACTATCTCTTGGGTCCATGCAATATGTATGTGCAAGTGGGTAGCCCAAATGACATAACCAAAAACTCATAATGACCATACCTATTTATAAATGTTGTCTTAGGTATGTCCTCCATCTTGATTCTCAACTAGTAGTATCCTAATTGTAGATCAATATTTGAAAACTATGTATCTCCCTCCAGTTGATCAAACATATCAATGATCCTTGATGAAGGGTGCTTACCTTCACGATGACTTTGTTCAACTAGTTGTAGTATATACGCAGTCTCATGGAACCATCCTTCTTCTTAATGAACAAAACTAGGGCACCCCATGAGACATGCTCAACTATATGAAACCTTTATCAGCAACTCTTTAAGTTAATTCTTTAACTCCTCCATCTTTAATGGTGTCATCATGTACTATTCTTGCATTATGGGTTGTAAGACAAGGATAATATTAATCTCAAAGTTAATACCTCATGGGGGTGGAACATCAAGAAACTATTTTGGGAAGACATATTCAAACTTATTTACCACATGTACTTCTCGTATACTACGACTCACTACCTTAGTATCAACTACATGTGCCAGGAAAGCCTCACAACCATGTCTTATCAACTTCTTGGCTATGTAAGAAGACACCAGACATGTAGTGAGAATCTTCCAGTCTTTTTGGAAAGTCCAAGAGATATTTCCCTCCCAAAACTCTATAACCTTGGATATATAATCCTATACCACCATGTACTTTTCTAGTGTATCCAAACAAGGATCGCGTTGAATCTATTCATCTCAAATGGCAAAGGATCCTCCTAAATGGTGCATTCAGAAAAGACAAGAATGTAAGATGGATACACCTCTCAGACAACAACAAATCCAACTAGAGGGGATTTAAGGAAAGGAGTCTTGGATTGACAACCAAAAGGAAAGTTACAACGTATTATCACCTCTCTAGTGATAAACAAGTGTGTTCCATCCAATCAACCAAAATAGATACACACATAGAAGTAGACAAGTCAGAATGGAAAGGATCCATCTGAATTGTAATAAATTGAGGGATAACAACTCCCTTGGGGTGACTCATTGCATAGAACTTGCATGTCGCTTATGATTTTACTCATATTTGGCCTCTTCTTATAGATCATGATGATCCTTCCTGTGAAGATTGTCCACACCCTCTTCCTCCATGTTGTTGTAAACCCAGGTCATCTCCATCCTTATTTCTAGGATGACTCTTGCTTCAGCTACATGTTGAACATCCTTAGGTTTCTTGGTTGGTGGTAGTAGAAGCACCTCTTAATGCATGGAGGTGTGCATCCCATATGGCCCAATCACAAGTGCAAATTCAAAATTATACACCCCATATGGAGGGAGTCCTTGACCTCTACCTTTACTTGGTGACCATTGTTATTGTTATTGTGCCCATGACTCTGATGTAGTTCTACTCTATTGGAACTTCCTTGGAAGCCCAGAAAATCATTGCTCATTGGTACCTCTAGAAAATTATCTAGAGGACCGCACTGACTTCCTCTTGGCACTATAACAAATGTCCATTTTTGTCCTCTTAATCCTCCTCACTGACTCCATAAAGTTGGAAATCTTCTCACACAACTCCAAGCTTGATGTAAACTTGGCCAACTAGGAGCCAAGTCCCTTCTCAAACTTACTAGTATTACCCTTCCTTGTTGGCACCAAATGTATACAAAACCTAAATATCTCCACAAACCATGCTTCATGCTTGTTCAACGTCACCATACTCTATCTCAACTAATCTAAATATGTTATCTTCTCATCTATATAGGCCTGAGGGAAGTAATAGTTCTCAATCTCCTTCCTAAACTCCATTAACTTATCGGACCACTTCTCTTTCACAGTGGCCCAGCAATGGCCAACATTTCCTTTTAGAGAGTAGATAATGTGCTTTTCCTTATCCTTATATAGGATATCTAGCAACCATTGAGCCTTCTCTAATTCTTTCAGCCATGAATTTGTGGCTGCCAAATATGTCATACTTGAGTACTCTATGGATCCCAAATGCTTCAGTTATTCAAATGTCTTACTAAATCTCATAGACTTGAAGCTTGAGGAGTGAACCTTACATGTATGAGTTGGTACCTTCTCAGCAAAGTAGCAAAATGTGGACATCTATGCCCAAACATAGCCTGAAAGGTTGAATGGACTGGCATAGTTGGGTCCAATGGTACTGGCATGGGCTATTGAACATCTGGTTTGAGAAACCTCCCTTTGGGTGCATGCCCACCTTCTAGAGGAACATAACTACTCTCTGTATGCTCTTCACAATGTCCAACAATATATGCACAACCATAACCAATATTTAGATATGATGGAACTATAAGAAAAGACACAACAACCTAACCCGATGTCCCTATAGACTCGGTGAACTTAGGATCTCATACCAAAAACTTGTGTTTTCTTGCTGCCAGAAGATCAAGATCACTCAACAAATCTGTGTCAAAACCATCAAATTTCATTGAAAACATAAACCTCATCATCAAAAATGTGAGTACAAAATTTCTCATTTAGCATCAAAAATAATATTATCCTCCATCGAAAATCTCAAAAAAAATCACCACAATTAAATGTACATTTACAACAAAATGATTTTATCATGTGGATTACATAAAGAGAGTCACTATAGAGTGTGAACATATATCTCACATATTGTATAAAAATGGCACCAAAGTCCTTGCATGCATGTCAAAATCTCAAGTCGGGTACATTCATATAAAAAAAAAATTGCTTCCAAACTTGAGTGCACAAGGATGGAACTAGACCAATAAACCTTTACAGACATTTCACTAAATCCTAGGAGGAGGTCACACAAACATTGATTATCTTGAAGACCCCTTCACGCAGACATCCCTTACCTCCAATTTGAAGGTTTCCTCCCATTGATTTGATCTTCTTTGTCATCATTGGGAAAGCTCTTTGGATCACCTAAAATATGTGGAAAACCATGGGGTGACACCCCAAGTCATGTCGAAATGATATAACAATTGGAAAATCTATTAGTTACCAAAATAATAAAATGTATTAGAAGCAATAATATTTTGATACTTGAAACAATAATGTACTTAAAATTATGAGCCTACCATAATACATGTATTTCATTATGGGTACCTGAGCAAGATATTAAACATAAATATACATATATGTTTCTAGTAATAAGATCGCATATCAAGATAACATCCATGTTCATCAGCAAATAATACTAAACAAATATGATACATGTCTAGTTACACATTTTATCATACCATGGGTAGTTTAAGTCGTATCACTCAAACTACTAGCTAGGTGCTTCAAAGCCATCTTAGAAATGTGTACAAGATCTAAGGATATCTAAGTTCCATTAGGTCTCTCCACATAACCTTGGGTCAAAGTGGGGTGACCAAGTAGTGGAGTTTCTCATAGGATAACTCTATTTTGGATATGTGTTTAAGAGTAGATCCACAAATAACATGCACACCCTGGGTACACATGACATAAAACTGACTTTGAGTATCAACCCATCACATCACATTTTCCAAATCATCCCTTATCAAATCATCGACCTTTACTAAGTCCCAACCCTAATTTAAATATGCTTGGATGTACTATCCCCATCACTAATATATGTCTCTAAGCATCTTCTCACAATTTAGATTTCCAAAAGAATAACTCAGTTCATTGTTTCCCCTAACAACTGAGTGAAATATATCAAAGGAATTGTGGCTCTAAAAATTAAGGTTGCACTTGATTAGTTAGTTTATTGTTATTACTAACTCAAATAAGCTACGTATAAACTTCACCAAAAGCATGTAGTTAATCATTACACTAAAACTTCATAAGATAAAGATGCACACTTGCAAAAATCTGACTTTTGAAATCATGGTATGAGTTCGTGTCTGTCAAACACATCTAGGTCTACCATGAAAAAATCATGTTCCAAAGAGTTATAAAGATGTTAAGACAATTCCAAAGTTGAACCCCATTCATTGTGTCATATGAAGTCATCAGAAAAACTTTTCCCTTCACAGGGATGTCAAGATAACACTCTTAAAATATAAACATAATGTATCATTTCTTGATAATGTATTTGTTCTCACCTCATTTTAACAACATAATAGTTTGTTAAAAGACCTTAAACATTATAGGGAAGGTCCTTTTGGCAATATAAATGTATACTTAACATTTTATGTTCGTGAGGAGCGTCATAATCTATTAAACTAAAACTTTTTATACTCATCCCTTTCTTGTGAAATGATCCACACAGAGACATATCAAATATCATGTTTTATTCATAAATAAAATGTATTTAAAGTTTGAGTAGAACATGCAAATTTGTAAACACATTATATTGGGATAGAATAACACAAAAAAATCCATCTTTTGATGTTTTAAGGGTCATCACAAGGTTTCAATCTGCATGTATAAGATAGATACTAAATGATTTAAAATTTGTATCACTCACCTTACATTAGTAGAGACAAGTCCACTCCAAGAGGATGCCAAGAAATCTTGGAGCTTCACAACAAGTTTTGAGGATAATATCTAACTCTCCAAGATTCAAGCTCTCTCTTTATACTACTTACTATAATAATAGATCTGTGATTTAAAAGCAACTAGAAGAAGGATATAGAAGGACAGAAGAGTGTCACTCCATGGTAGTCATAACCCTAAGGGAACTATTGGTAGTATGCCCTGAGATCCAGTCATATGATGATTGTATTGGCACTGTATGTAAATGATTTGATCATTAAAAAGGCAATTACAATTATTAAGGTTGTTTCATATGAGATAATGAATCAATAATATAATGTCCTAAGAATGATGACTCAATGACATGTGATCTCGGGTTGAGAACCTAAACATGAGATCATTTGTGTATGCTAAGAGTATACATTTTTATCTATGTCCCTATTATGATACAATTGTGGATATTAGTAAAATAATAATACATTAAGACTAGTATGTGTGTTGACTGATGGATACATATCAAAATTTTGTGATATTGGATATCAAGTCAAACATGTAGGTACTTGTTATGAGAAAGTGTATTAGACATACCCAACTTGAGTATGATACATGGAAGACATAAATGGTAGTCAGAATCATATCTCATGTGATGTTGGTGATTCTAGTTCTTAGACCTAAAGTCACTATAATGATGGCATGTTGTTTGGTGTACTTTACCAATACTCAACATGAGCTTTACTAAGGGCTTTCTTATAGGTTATGCTTGGGTGAATTGTGACATATGTGTATTATTGTGAAGGATGTAGATGGAATTTATTTCTCCTATTGAAGTGATATCCCAACCATTTGATTAGTGAGACTATTACATGCATGGACATGCTCATGAGTCAATATATGTTATTGAGCTCCTATATATCTCAAATAGTCTACTCTACATTAAGTAACAAATATTGAACATTAAGAGGATGAAATTTCTATGTCGTATATTTAGTTGGTATATCAGAGGAAAAGGGATTATATGATCACTGTAGAACTGGTCATGATAGTAGGTTGAAATTGTTCTCCAACTTCTCTAATTACTTGGGTTGAATTGAAGTATTGCTAGATACCAGTCAGTAATTTGGAGCCTATAGGGTCACACCCATAGGACACACATGGAAGAAAGGTACAGTCATGGACTGACTAGAATCATAGTGGATCAACTGGAAAGTGTAGTCATTGGAGTGGATACACCAGTCGATTGAATGGAAGGTCTAGTTGATCAACTAGACAAGATGAACTAATTAGTTGATGGGTAGTTTAGTCGCCCAAATGGAACACGCTAGTGAGTTGTTCGACTAGATCTAGGATGTTCTAACCAAGTCTAGTTGGCTAATAGGATATCTGGAATGGGCAGCTGAAAACAACCCATTGCCTTTTCATTTCCCATGGTTAATTAGAAACCTTGCATCCTTGCCTCTCCTATATAAAGGGGCATGATGGCCAAGATTTTGGTTACACCTTTTGACATGTGAACCCTAGTTGTCATTATCAACAAGGAGAGAGAGAAGGAGAGATTAATAAATGCTAGCACATTGGCAATGACAAGGTTGTTCAGTTCTCCAGCTCTAGGAGTGTGATTGTGGAGTTCTTGTAACATACTAGATCTCAGACCCTACCCTAGAAGTTGACATTTTGGACTTAGCCAAACAAGGTTTAAGGTTAGACCTAAATAGATGTTTAGTATAACCCCAATGAGCTAATGCATGTATAGATCACCTTAATGTAACCTAATGTTCTAACATTAATCTTAGGTTTATAATGGATACATAAAATATGCCACATGACTCTTTTTGGTGGTAATATGAAGATAAGAAACTTAATTGGATGAATAATTTAGATAATGGGTTGTTAATGGGCCATATGACATATCTCATAAAAAGAAGTCTCAAAAGTTGAAACACACTTCAAATTCGAAATCTACATATCAAAATTAGCCTACATGTCAAATTTCATCTAATTTGGACAACCTTAAAATATTAGGATAAGTTTAGGAGAGAAAATGAGTAAAAGGCATAAGTAATGAATAATGTGATTATATAAATTCAAAATATAAAAATAATGGCAAAATCCAACACATCAAAGATAACTTGTGGATGAAGTTTGGTCCAATTTGGATGTTGTTTGTGCAAGTTATGCAATTTTAGGTAGATTTTGTGACTTTTCTACAATTTACCCAATTGGGAGGTTTTCTTTGCAAATTGTCACATGCATTATAATACTTATATATTCCCTTACCATTCTCATGTTTTTGAACCATAGGGCGCCTAGTTGCACCTTGGTTTAAAGACGTTTCTTTCCAAGGTCATTTTAGGGATTACTCTCTTTATAAATGAGCTTATCTTTAGAAGCTATCAACCAATGGGGTTATTTCTTTGAGTGTAGGTTGGTTGGGATGGCCTATAAGTGTCCATAAACTGACATTTGATATTCAATAAGCCTCTATGAGTTTTCCTCTTGCATGGCCATGAAATCCCTAGGCTAAGGACACATGGAAAGCTCCATGGACACCTCATGCTTGACTTCTTCCTTATCCATAAAGGTTTGCATGTCCATAGGCACCCTTAGCATTGGACACATGGAAAGTAACTTGAAACCTCGTGCTTGACTTCTTCCTTAACCATACAGGCTTGCATGTCCATGGACACCCTTATACATGACACATGGAAAGTCTCATAGACACCTCATACTTGACCTCTTTCTTTATATAGCCATATCTACCGCTTCCCAACTCCAAATTCAAAAACTCTTGCTCTCCTTTATTTCCTCTAGCTTAGAGCATCATTACTACTCTATTTTACCATGAAGGTTTTGTCCCAAGGTAAAAACAGGTGCCTACCTTGGTGAAGAAGGCTCCTAGGGTTCCAAATTTCTCTATTTAGGATTTCTTAAGCTCCTCCTTGGTGATTTTGACCAAAACTAGTAAGTATTCTCCTTTCCTTCCCTATTTTCATGTTTTTAGTCTTCCTTCCACCTTCCTCTAGGTCAGAACCATGGCCTTCCACGGTGGAACCCCACCTAGAACCCATAAACACCTCATCTCCATGTTCTTTTGTTAGGGTTTTTCACCTCTGAAGTGGAGAAGGTGCTTCTTGCTCAAGATAGGAGCTTTGTTGGAGAAACCAGCCTCTCTAAGCTAGGGAACCTTACTTATTGGACATTTCCACCTTCCCTAGAGGTTCTTTGGAGGCCTAGGCTTGGATCTAGGACTGACTTGGACTGTTTAGACTCTGAAGTTGAGGTATGATGTATCCCCTATTCTTCGATATTGAGCAATTCACCTATGCTTATTCATTCTCTTTGTCCTATGGACATTATCCTATACACAATGTCTTTTCTTTTGAAAGTCATGGTTCATGTGAACTACCTTATTTGATATTTATCATTTGATCATGGATATTCTTTTGAACTCTTATCTTATGCTTTGTTCATGATGGAACTCTAAAAGATGACATGTTATGTCTTTTGCCCACTTATGAGGTCGGTGTATATGTTGGTCACTTATGTGGTGACTAGTTTATATATTCTAACTATACTTTCTACTTGCCTCTACATTTAACATGATATGTGATTCAGTAGCACTAGATTAGTGTAATTGCATTGGTTTTTATGGTAGATGTGTTATTTCCTGCCAAGAAGATGTGATATTTCCTACTCTTTTGGGATGGAAAGGAACCTCATACCCAGGGCAAGATGTGTGATTCTTGGCCCATGTTTTATATATTTGGGAGATTGGAAGTATTCCTTTCTCTATCAGGCTTCAAATTTATGAGACTTGGCTGCCTTTGTGTTTATATTATTCTAGGGCTATGTTTATCTCACATGCATGTAGGTTGATGATATGGGGTGTGCCCTAATTCTTTACATGTGCTTGTGTGGCACAATCTTTATGTTTTATTAATGGTAGGTATTCTTTTGTTATCATGTGATTTTAATTCCTTTTCTCTTGATACCCATTTGAGTGGTCCTTATCCTTTCTATGGGAAGCCTTTTATATTTGACGTCCTTTATTCCATATATTGCTCAATTTCCTATATAGTATGCACATACCAGCCTTTACTGATGTCATCTATTTTCTCTTCTTGCTGGGATATGCTTCCAACCCTAGGTGAAGGACTTGGATGATAAGGCATGAAGTTTTAGACTAGCTTATGGAGTTAAAGCTTGGAGACAAAGTTTTTATGGTTTAGATTTCCCTCTACTTAGATCCTTATAATGTATCATACATGTAAACCCTTACAGGATGTTATGATGTACTTTTGTAATAACATTGTGATAAATTGAATATAGTCAACATTTTTATTCTACTGCCACACTTTGGTTGTTTTGAATACCATTTATTAAAATTTGAAAATGTTACACCTATTCCAACATACCTTTGAGTGTGTTTGGAATGGATGTTTTATTCTTCAAATTTGTATTTTAGTAAGGGGGTGATCCCACCTCCTTACAGTTCTAATTATTCACATGGATGATAGAGAAGTGGTTGCCTTTGTGGCTATGTGTAACGTCCGGGCCCACTTCCCTAGGCTCTAGTAGAGTTTTAGGAATGACGACTGGCCCCACAGATCACCACTTGCCTTAACTGCGCACTTTTCCCACACACATGCGCAAGTTGGGGTCAACTTCCCGACTGGTCACCCATCCTAGTACTACTCCAAGTTGAGCACGCTTAACTATGGAGTTCTTTAGTGATGGGCTCCCAGAAAAAGAGGTTCACCTTGGTGATATGGGTAGTCCAACCATTCCTTTTAAGATCATGTTATCCCAGGCCTCAAATCCTAGGATGTTACAATCTCCCCCACTTAGACTCTTGACGTCCTCATCAAGGCTCAACTATATGGCCTCATAATCTTTCCCCATTTCAGTGTAGACCCAAATGTCCCATGTACACCCAGCTCCCGATCATGGCTACCAATGCAAGGGCGGCTCCATCAACTCGGATAGTCCTTTCCAACATGCCTGGACACTACCAGCACATGGGCGGCTCCATCAACTCGGATAGCCCTTTCCAACATGCGTGGACCGCACGGCTCAAAGACTGGCATGCCACAGGCCCATGTGGGCCCCACCTACTGGAGGGGAATTGGCTCTGATACCATTTGTAACGTCCAGGCCTACTGCCCTAGGCTCTAGTAGAGTTTCAGGAATGACGACTGGCCCCACAGATCACCACTTGCCTTAACTGCGCACTTTTCCCACACTCATGCGCAAGTTGGGGTCAACTTCCCGACTGGTCACCCATCCTAGTACTACTCCAAGTTGAGCACGCTTAACTATGAAGTTCTATAGTGATGGGCTCCCAGAAAAGGAGGTGCACCTTGGTGATATGGGTAGTCCAACCATTCCTTTTAAGATCATGTTATCCCAGGCCTCAAATCCTAGGATGTTACACTATGTTTGGAGGACATCGTCAACATCTTGTATTTGTAAGAAACTTCATTGGATCTTCTCTACAACAAGGTGTATCTCACGTCCTTCCTTCTCGCCATATTTTTTTTGATGAGATCATCTCATGGGAATATTGATATTTCTATTACTACCATTGTGCTTTTTGCCTCCACAATTCCCAACAAAAACCACCTAGAAATGTTACAAGGAGGAATCATATGATGGATCACCAATATCACGAAGTATAGGAACTCCACTTATATGATTCTAGGTTCAGAAGACACAAAGAAGGGTGTTGGTCTTCACAAAAGAAGAAGAAGGAAGGAAGCAACAACATCAATGGAGGTTGATCAAAGAAAAACTTTCATTGGTAGGCATCAACCAATGACATCCCTCACTACTTAAACACTTTAAAAACAACTCACATAAATAAGGTGAGAAAGGAAGAGAAAACATTGTATGTGAAAATTACAATGAGATCCATCAGCATCGAGAATGGCACATAGACCCGCAAGTAAGACATCAACTAGCTAAAAACTAATATAAATCAAGCATATCATCAAGCACCCACACGTATGATTAATGCAACAAAACATGTTTAAGAGGTTAAGAAAGGTTAGAGGTCTTACATACATAGCTATCAAAATATGGAAAAGGTAATCTTCCATTATAAAAATAGCTTGACATTATATGTAACAAATTAAAGCAGTTACAAGAACAAATTTGTTAATAAAGGTAAAAGTGTGTGTTAAAACCATTTTGTTTATACCTTTAAACAATGCTATTAGCACACTAGGTCAATGCTTGGTCACTCCCTAAAAACCCATTGATGAAAGGAATGTTTGGAAGCCATTATCATAATAAGTCCACATGCACAAGGCTCCAAGAGCCAAGGGACTCTCATCATGTGTGTCACGAAACCTTACAAGTCATGCACCAGCTGTTATACTCATATTTTTTTCATGTTTGAGAAAGGTGTATCTACAAATTGAAATCTAATCCTAGAAAACATTATTTCAGATATTAGGACTAACAAAGTACATATACTTCTAGCATTTCAATAAATCTATGTTATCTTCTAGTCCAAGTAGATAAGATAGTCAACAAAGAAGAGTAAACCCACATAGTCGATTCAAATTCCTAATAAATTTGGGAGTCACTTTCTCAGTCAAAGGCATGAAGCGGAAATATATAGTAGATTCATGTAAAAGTTTATTATGATCATACTAGTGTTTATATTAATTCAAGGTCATTTTAACCCAAACCTTATTGAAATTTGCTATTTTACTCAAAAATATAATCAATACTTGGGTTTTCATAAATGTGATCCATGTGAAATACAAAAGTACCAATATTGGGGGTGTCAAAACATTTGATATACACAAAAAAGGTTCATAGAGTTATTTTTTACATTTAGCTTGAAACTATATCATTTATCAACATTATACAACTTGGATCAACATGTCTATCATCACTAAAGTATCAGTTCATAACATATCTCAAAACCCAAAAATATGGTCATTATTTTGTAGAATAGGTTTTCTATATAAAAGTTCATAGACAACATGTATTTGGTTTTGTAATTGTTTATATGAAAGTTATTCATTTCTTAGTAAAAAAATCATAAACATAAAAATTTCTTAGTTGCACTAACACACAATGCATGCCTCTCCTCAAAGAATCTCAAAACATTATATATCCATTCCTTGTCTCTAGAAGAAATGGCATAGATGATGAGGTCAAATTCTCCTTTGACATCTAGAAACAATTATAATGCTTCTCATCACAAAAAAAAACTACACCTTCTTGGTAATCCTGGTCCACAACATAACCATAGAACCAAAGTTCTTGATGAATTGTCTATAGTAACCTGATAAGGGATATCTAAACATCTACTGTGTTTCTAGTTGCTCCCACTACAACATTGACTCTATCTTATTGGGATCTACATGAATCCCCTTTCCATACATTTCATGTCTAAGGAATGCCACTTGGATTAGTCAAAGCTAAACTTTCTAAACATTGCATACAAGTGATGTCGCCTCAATAGTTACAAAGTCAAACATAGAGGTTTCTCATGTTGATACCTTTCCACAAAGTAGATAAATATAATTTATACAAGAACCAACACAATATGATCTAGATACAACGTGAACACTTATTTCATAAAATTTATGAAGAGTGCAGGTGCATTGGTTAGCCTAAATGATACAACACCAGAAATAGAAAACATTATTATCTCATCATGAAGGTCATCCTTGGGATGTCATCTTCCTTGATCCTTAAATAATGATACCTTATGTAAGATTTATCATGTAAAATGGTGTATCTACCTTTTATTGATAAATAAACATCCCCCATCCTCAATAAATGGTACTTGGTCTTGAATATAACACTACTCAACTACCAGTAATATATGAACAACCTCAAACTTTGATGATTATTCTTTGCAAATAGAATATATGCACCCCTTGGTGATGTAATCAACTATATGAACTCCTTTTTCAGCAAGACTATGAGTTGCATCTTCAACTCCCTTGTCTTTGTTGAAGCAATACTATACATGTCATAATCTATAGGATCACCACATGGTACTAGATTGATGTTGAGCTCACCCTCTCTAGGGGGTGGAAGACCTGGAAACTTCTTGAGATACATGTCCTGAAACTCTCACACCACTAGAACATCCTCTATCTTAGGAATCTCTACCTTGGTATCTACAACATGTTCTAGAAAGGCAACACATCCATGCTCTCAACATTTTATTTTCTATATCGTTAGACAAAAAACACATAGGAAGGGTCTTTTTAGATCCTTGGGAAGACCAAGAGATAATATCATCTAAAAACTCTACTTCCTTGGACTATTGTACAACAACACCTTACTGTTATAAGCTATCCATCCCTAAAATCACATAAAATTGATGCATCTAAAGTGGTAACATATCCACTTAAATGGTGTACCAAAATAAATGAAGGACATGTGACACTCCTACATGAACCCACCAACTGAGTCTTTGGGAAAATCTCATAATACGTACTTATAACATGCAAACTATTCAGAGATAAAAATTTAGTAGTGACAAATGAATGTGTTTCACTCAATAATATGATAAAATTTGGCTAAAATGAAAGAGGCCCTTATGACATATCATGACTCATGGGTAGATGACTCCTTCAGGTAGAGTCATAGTACGGATTCAATCGGTTTTGTTGTGAGTGACCTTGTTTCAAGACTATTGGTGGGTGGTCTAGACAATCCATCCTAAGATATCTAGCCTTACCTCTTACATGATTTTCCTAGTATATGAATCGATGGTGAAGATTGTTTATGTCTCATGGCCTATTCGCAAAACAATTACAGGATGGATGTACTCAACTGTCCACGTTGGAGACAATGCATGGACTAAAAATGACTTGGACTAGTGTGATGGATGAAAAATCTACATTGCTAACTAAACTATGGTCTAGACAAATGTATCATTAACACAAAACAAGAAATCATTTCCCAATAGGGTGGAAAACCTCTACATCTTCTCTTTCTTGGTGAAAACTATGAGTGAATCCTTGCTTCTTATATTTATCTTCTATACTATGTATATTATTTTTAAGATGGTTGGTCTTATAGTTCCAAATATCATGGCCTCATTGAATTTCCAAGCTATTGGTTTTACAGATTTTCTAGTCTCTTCTTAGACTCAAACTCACGGCACACTCTCATTACTTTGCATATATGTCTAACATTGTCAAGATACCCAAAAGTTATACCTGGTCTCCCATATAAGATGTGAATTGCACTAACTCTACATGAAATGCATGATCCTCTCATCAAGTAGGGGCAAAGTGAGGATAGAACCATTGTATATACATGAATTGTGCCTCATACTTGTTTACCAATATAGTCCTTTGGAACAAGTTTTCAAATGCAACATCTTATCCCATGGCCATGACTTTGGAAAGTACCATTAAGCTCCTTTTTGAAGTCATTTGTGAATATATCATCACATAAATCACCCTACCTAGGACCTAAGTTTACATGGATGACTCTAAGTTACACAAAATCCATACTCCCACTTTCATCTCACTTTTTCCTAGGTGAAGGAAACTTATTAACGTAGAACCCTTGGGTATGATGTTGAAAACCTAAATAGGTAACAAAACATGAGAGTGAAACTAAAGTATTGATGAGAGATATACATGAGGTATAAAGTAAAAATAACATACAGAAAAGACAACACAAATTGATCATGGACTTTATTTTTAAGGATCGGGTAGCCTAGAATGTACTGGCCAAACTACTATCTAGTTATGATGTAGTCTCCTATCACATTGTAAATGATCTTAAGATTATGTAGTCTCACTAAGATCCTACAACTTGTGGTCAATATGAGTATAAAAGTAGGGGTTCTTCAGCATGTGGCTAACATTTAACAAGTCCATATTGGGTATGTAGGTCACTACACATCTGTATATCACATGTATAATATCATATTCATATCATTTAAATCACAATGGTAGGATTGCAATATAACAACAATAGATATGGCCTTAGCCATATTAATGACCTTAGCCATATTAATAGACCTAGGTGAGTTCTAGTACCAAGGGAACATACATCATATGTGATCTCACTAATACACACCTATTCAACAATATATCACTTCAAGTGTCTTCTCACAATCTCAAGATCGCTAAACTAATACCCATTTCGTTTCCCCAAACTTCTAAACATTGCCAAAAAAGTTGTATGGTCCCATGGCAAGTACATGATTAGGGTTTTAGTGATTATTTGGTCTGGTTACTCATCTTTCTTGGGACAATTTGATGAAATTTGGAACTTCTTTCTAATATATACTCCATTCAAGAATTAGGTGTATCAAAAATCTACTTTGTATACAATATGCACATTTGTAGCCAAATTTTCCACATTTTTGGACATACATAGGTCACATTACAAATTGGACTAAAAACACTATTAACTATTAGATTATCATGTAGTATGATTAAGAAACAAATTTGGAAATTTTCATTCAAATATTTTATCATGATCTTACGATGTTAGAACTTATAAACTAAGCATAAAAATAGGCATTTAGAACAGTTTACATGTAAGTTTTTATTGTTTAGTGATAAGGAAATAAAATAGTCCATTTTATATGAAAATATAAATTTATATTAGAGATTGATACAATCATGTAGTTTTCAATGTTTTCGTCTCATATTTAGACAAGATAACATGCATTTAGGTGATATTAGTTAGAAAGTGTTGTTGGTATGTATGCCCTGAGAGCCAATCATGGGATGATTGGTGGGATCCATTAAGATTGATTTGATAAACATCAAAGGCAATCTTCCAATTCTTTTTGGTTCAGTCATATGAGATGGTGATAGAACAGATTGAATGTCTAGAGAATGACAGTACTCAATGATGTATGCTTTCAGGTTAAGGACCTGAACGATGAGATCATACAGATGCTAAGAGTTTGTACATTCTCATTATGTCCCTAGTCGGATGTCATTGTGGAAGGTAGATAGACAACACAAGACTAGATTGTGGTGTTGGTTGATTACATAATCTCATTAGTCATGATATAGAGATATCAAACCAAACACATAGGTACTTGTTAGAGAACAAGTGTACCGGACTGACCCACCGTGAGTTTGACACATGGAACCATGACATGGTAGTCACAGTCAGTACTCACAGTGATGGTGGTGAGTGTGATTCTTTGACCTAAAATCACTATACTCAACACATGTCGTTGGGCACACTTTGACATCATCAAACGTAGTCCTGAAACATGGGTTGTTATAAAGGTGATGATTGGGTGGCTTTGACACATGGGGCTTTTGAGGGGTGAGTGATAGATATGGGATTTGTCCCTCCTGAGGGAGTTTGATATCCATGGCAGCTTGATGAGTAGGATTGAGAAAGGCGTGCACGCATGTGTGAATCAGTATGTGATATTGATGTCATACATATCTCTTCCAATCTACTCTGAGATCAAGAAAGTGAATGAACGTTGACAGGATGACTATTCCATGCCTCGAGTTCATTCGGGATATCAGTGACAAAGGAATTATACATTCACTGTAACACCATTCACGGATTGTAGGATTGAAAGTTGTTCTACAACTTTCTATTTCACTTGGGTAGCACTAATGTGTGACTAGGCGCCGCTATTTGCTTGTGAAGTCATAAGTGTTATGGACTTTCACTGCCAATGTGAAATGGACCTGTAGGGTCACACACATAGGATTTAACCTGGAAGAGGAGTTTTGTCCACAAACAATGTTTAGATTGATTACTAAAGGAGTTTAGTAGTTCAATTAAACACTCAATCAATTGATAGATCAATATCATAATGTTCAAGCAGTTGGACTGATTGACTAGAGCATCAGATTGATTGAAACTGTAATTGACTGTTTCTGCACAATCTGCACTCCCAACCGATCGGCTCATGTGATGAACCGATCGGCTGATCTTGGTGAACCGATCAGCTCAGGTGGTGAGTCGATCGGCTCATGGACAGGGTGAAATGATTGCTTCAAGTGTTGAAATGATCGGTTCAACTGGTCCAACCGAGCAAGTTGGGAAAGTAGGATTGGTGAGAAATTTTTTTTCGTTTCACTTGCCCAATTTGATTGGAACAAGTATTGGTATTAGGTACCAATTAGAAACAAAAGAGGAAAAGTCAATTGGGAACTGACCAGGGCCACGAACCGACCGGTTCAGAAGTGAACCGACCATTTCATGGGTCCCAACTGATCGGTTGAGGTGTCAACTGATCGGCTCCGGTCCCCAACCGACTGTTTCAGAAATGAAATGATCGGTTCAGGTTGCGCAGTTGGTTATTTTTGTGGAAAATCTTGAACCCTTCTACTCCTGCTTTAGTCCCGCATTGCCTGGGATAGAGAACCATGTCCCATGACCCTCCTATATATATAGGGGTATTTGGGGCTTCTCAAAGAACAACACAGTGCAACCAGTTGCTCTGTAAAGTTGTCGTTCTCTCTGGTTTTGGTAACCGAGAGAGCCCTAGCAAGTGCTACCTGATAAGGGAGGCACAGCAAGGGAAAGACAACTGCATAAAGTGATTGGTGGTAGGAGAGTGTGTCAGTGACTAGTACGCTGACAGGAGGGTGCGACTCCTTCAAATTCCTTATGGGACAAGGAGATTGGAGTTCCAGGTGGTCCGTGTGGACTACTTCAGAGGCGGGAGATTTCTGCCGCTCGGAGGACAGCTGTCAATCCCGACAGTCCCGGTGCAACCAGGAGCTGCACAGACACCGTCCAAGACTGGAGGTGAAGACCGCACAAGCCGTGAGGTATTGTTGCCGAGCAAGCCTCAGGACAAGGTATGATTCCACAAACCATCCTTTCCTATTGTATAGACGTTGACACGTTTCCTTGTTCTGGGTTTGGGGAGGAGAAAATTTTGTTTCTGTTGCCTTCTCTGCCTCCCCTAAAACCCAATAGTGGTATCAGAGCCACGTCAACTACTCTATACTTTAGGTATTATCGATATTATCGATTGTGGTTTGTCTCCTTTATTTATTGGATACGATGTGAATAAAATTGGCTTTATGCATGTCCAATCCTAAATCCACAAATCCCAATTTACATATATGATATGTATTATATATGCACTCGATACGCGTCACCCTTAAATGAGTTTTGTGGTGGATGTATAGCGTGGTTATGGCCAATAAACCCCATCTGTGTATGGTTGTATGTGGTTGCTTGCATCTCGGTCTGTGCACTGATCTTCCTTCTCCTATTCCTGATGTAACTCGAAATAATTTGAGATTTCTTTCCTACCTTTTCTCCCCTCGAATGTAACTCGAGGTTTCTATTTTTACAATGTAAAATTAGGATAGAATTTTATTTCCTTTTATGTCAAAGAACGGAGGACATCCAGACGACAGCTAAGACGATCGGTTCCAGGTGTGAACCGATCGGTTGACGTTCCAGACGATCAGTTCAAGGAGTGAGCCGATCGGTTGATGACCAGTTCGAGGAGCGAGATGAGCAGGTGGCGGCCATGATGAGATGCACGACGACCAGGCGAACTGATTGGTTGGAGGAGCCAACCGATCGGATGGTGGCACCCAACCGACTGGCCTGATGGCGATCCGATCAGTCATGTGATGAGTTGATCAAACCCAGAAAGGCAAAGCACAGAGTTCATCTTGTACAGGTTGCATGTGATGTAGACCTAGATGACCGTGATTCCTCTTGGCTCGAGGAATCACATTAGGATGGCCATAATTATCGCTTTTATCATTTCGCATGTTTTCTGTGGGATATAGCATGTATATGATACGTACTATATATTGTGGTGATTGGATATGTATATGTATATAAAAACCAAATCCATCATTAAATATTAAGTTTTAGATGCCTTCTAAATGCGACACACGTGAAAAGCTTGATCGACCAAGTGTGGGCACGTCCTAGCATGGTGCACCATCTATCTCGTGGAAGCGTAAAGGATGGATATGTGGGTCTGCCCAAGCAGGGTGCATATTCATCGTGTTGGCTTTGGGTTAGACTTAACAAGGTGACCTAGATAGGATCTAGCACCTTGAGGCATGGAGATGATCATGGCAAGGAGTTGCATATGACATCTTATCAAGAGTTGCATATGATGCAATTGGCAAGAGTTGCCTACCTGAGAGATCTAAGTTGTGGGTGACAGCCCTAGCTGGTCCATGACTTAGAGGATTTCAGAATCTTGCCCACTAGAAGGTTGTACGCTGCAATCTTCTAAATTTATGGTGAGGGTTATCAATTTGAAGTAAAATAGTGGGAGCGATAATTAATTAAAGGCCTAATTATATCGTCAACTTTTCAAATCAATCAAATAAGTCAAAAATGAGTTTTTGGACTAAAATTGCATATTTCTTTTGTAGTACAAATGACAACAAACAACAATCACTTTTCTTTGTGATAGGTCCTTGAAAAGGACAGGCTAAATGGGACAAACTTCCACGACTGGTATAGGACATTGAGAATTGTTCTCACTCAAGAGCGAAAGCTCTATGTCCTGGATACTCCAATTCTAGAGGAACCTGCTCCTAATGCACCAAAGGCAGAAAGGGATGCTTACAAGAAGCATTATGATGATGCCATTGATGCAAAGTGCTTGATGTTGTGTTCTATGAACCACGAGTTATAGAGACAACATGAGAACATGGGTGCCATTGAGATGATTCAGCATCTCAGGAACATGTATGAAGATCAAGCACGACAAGAGAGATACGATGTCTCAAGGGCACTGTTCAAGTGTGTCATGACAGAAGGAGATCCAGTTGGTCCTCACACACTCAAGATGATTGGGTATGTGGAGAACCTGACAAGACTGGTATTTCCACTGAGCCAAGAGTTGGCTACTGATGTGATACTGCAATCGTTGCCAGAATCCTACAGTCAGTTTGTGATGAACTACAACATGAACAACTTTGATAGGCCACTGTCAGAGTTGTTAAGCATGTTGAGGACATCCGAGACATAGATGAAGAAGGACAAGCCTAAGTCTGTGATGGTGATCACGAGCAAGAAAGGCAAGTTCAAGCGAAAGGGCAAGGGCAAAGCTAAGAAAGGATCTGATGTTAGCCAGGAGCCCAAGTCATCTTCAGCTCTCAAGGCCAAGGGAGGCGTGACCAAGAAAGGCAATTGCCACCATTGTCAAAAGCCAGGACATTAGAAAAGGAATTGTCCTCTCTATCTGGAAGAACAAAAGAAGAAGGAGGCGACAAACGTATCTACTTAAAGGTGTCATGAAAGTAAACTTGTAACACTTTTGAGGTATATGATACCAAGATGTAAAGTGTAAAGCACTCAATAAATGGGGCAAGTGTTGCCGCCATAGATAGGAGTACTTTAGTTTATTTTCAGTCTAATAGGCATGTAATATAGTTATGAACTGCTATTTCATATTTTCCAATAGATAGAAACACTTTATTTTTGCATAATTGTATGACAATGATGGAAATCAATAAAGAGATGTTTCAATTTCTAAAGATATGATCTTTGTGGCAATGCCTTGTTTATCTTGTGGTATTTGATATGCATAAGATAAAATGATACCTAAAAGTTATAGATAACTCAAACAATCAAATTAGCATCAATCATGAGAAATTCATTTCTAGTTTCCATGTGATGGATAAATATAGACTCTTTTGGTTAGAGAACCAGTAAGAGACATGAATATCTTTGACATGATTAATCAATATTCACTAATGGTAGTAGGAGAATGATTGTCCTATTAGGTATAATACATGTGATGTATTTACATACCTATTGGAACAAATGCTAATACTTCAAATGGTGTTTAGAGAAATACCAATATGAATATCTTGAAGTGTTCAAGATTATCATAGATGAAGTGCAAATTTGGTAAAGTGTTAATTCTTGATGAGATCAATGAATGAAATACTAGGACCAAATGTTTGAGATCCTTATGAGTAATTATGACAGTGTATCATAGTGAACTCATGATTAAGGCATGGTGATGTCTAAATCAAGAAGGAGTCATACTCTAAGGAGTTAGAGGATGATTATCAAATAACTAAATTCTTCTCAAATAAAGAATACACTTCACTAATAAAAGAAATTAAGAATCACAAGGGTTGTGAGCTCTTATATCCTTAACAGATACACCTCAATTATCTATGTAACGAGTTGTTCATGTGATGAGTCAACTATCTAGATGAATATGAGGAACCGAATTTTGAGTTATGGTTTATGACCATTACATCCTAAATGACATCCATGTGAACCATAAGGTATGACCTTGATGGTAGCACCCATTGGATGAAATCCATAAGTGCAAATCAATCTTAAGTGTTAAGACACATGGATAACATTTGAGAAGGATGATGCTTGATTGCAACGTAATGACTAAGACATTTGGCATATGGATACTGAAACCGCATTCCTATGAGGAATAAAACAAGGATGTGTACGTGACACAACCTATAAGGTTTATGAATCCACTAATGCAAATGAAGTCTATAAGTTACAATGGACTAATCAATGTGATTGATTGAGTACAAGAAACTCAGAATTGGATCTTTACTTTGATGATATAGTCAAAGGGTTTGACTGATATGTCAAAGATAAAGAAGGGATATGTGAGTTAGTGGGAGCGTGTTCACATTCCACATGTTGATGTGAAATGGAAATGTTCTAGAATGGCAATCCAAAAGTGGAAATTATCTTTAAGGAAGATAGAGATGTTTCCTATGTGATAGGAATAGAGATCTATAGAGATAGTTCTCAAAAACCTCTTGACCTGAAAAGAGAAAGCATACATTAGAAATTTGTACTTAAGGGTTCAGTATGCACAAATTCAGTGGGAGAAAACTTGTCCATGTTACATGGAGTTAGTATCCCAAGGCCAAGTGTCCAATTCTTATGAAGAATGGGAACACTAAGAATAGATATGGATCTATCATGTATGTAATCATCCCATTATCTTCCATGTATCGACATGGAAAGAACAAAATGCATTCATCATCTTGTATGTAGGACATGGCAATATGATGTGCTCATCCTGATAACTCGTATGTGAGACATGACGAGTGGATGTCTGTCTACTTCCAGTAAGGGTTACTGGAACACCATGAGAACTTGATAAGTACTTGTGAAGTACTAGTTCTATGGAGATAAGGAAGAGTTTAATGTAAAGAGTTACATTGATGTGAACTTCCGAAAGGATAGAAAATCAATCGCAAAATATATATAGGATATATGAAAGTGAAAGTTTGTTGATAATTGGAAGTGTTCCAATGAAACCATTTAAAAGGGAAATGTCGAGTATCCGTGTGTTAGAGAACAACAGTGGATACTATATGGGTCTGGAAGTTCATGAGATGAACTTATAGATATTCCGCTCATTGATGACAAGTATGGAATCCTTGATCATGCAATGTGGCTAAAGGTTAGCAAAGGAATACTAGATCGCATATTACGGAAACTCCATCTCATACGTGTGACGTATAGCAAAAAGATGTGAGACATGCAATTTATACTGACTTTGGCAAGGTGTTTCCATAACGCACTATGTTCGCACTAGAGCACAGTAACATGTGGGACATGTTTGAAGATCACTATGAATATGATTTATGGGTGATTGGCTCACAGTGCAAGTGGGAGTTTGTTGGTATGTATGCCCTGAGAGCCAATCATGGGATGATTGGTGGGATACATTAAGATTGATTTGATAAACATCAAAGGCAAGCTTCCAATTCTTTCTAGTTCAGTCATATGAGATAGTGATAGAATAGATTGAATGTCTAGAGAATGACAGTACTCAATGACGTATGCTTTCAAGTTAAGGACCTGAACGATGAGATCATACGGATGCTAAGAGTTTGTACATTCTCATTATGTCCCTAGTCGGATGTCATTGTGGAAGGTAGATAGACAACAATGACACACAAGACTAGATTGTGGTGTTGGTTGATGACAGAATCTCATTAGTCATGATATAGAGATATCAAACCAAACACATAGGTACTTATTAGAGAACAAGTGTACCGGACAGACCCACCGTGAGTTTAACACATGGAACCATGACATGGTAGTCACAGTCAGTACTCACAGTGATGGTGGTGAGTGTGATTCTTTGACCTAAAATAACTACACTCAACACATGTCGTTGGGCACACTTTGACATCATCAAACGTAGTCCTGAAACATGGGTTGTTATAAAGGTGATGATTGGGTGGCTTTGACACATGGGGCTTTTGAGGGGTGAGTGATAGATATGGGATTTGTCCCTCCTGAGGGAGTTTGATATCCATGGTCGCTTGATGAGTAGGATTGAGAAAGGTGTGCATGCGTGTGTGAATCAGTATGTGATATTGATGTCATACATATCTCTTCCAATCTACTCTAAGATCAAGAAAGTGAATGAATGTTGACAGGATGACTGTTCCATGCCTCGAGTTCATTCGGGATATCAGTGACAAAGGAATTATACATTCACTGTAACACCATTCACGGATTTTAGGATTGAAAGTTGTTCTCCAACTTTCTATTTCACTTGGGTAGCACTGATGTGTGACTAGGCACCGCTCTTTTCTTATGAAGTCATAAATGGTATGGACTTTCACTGCCAATGTGAAATGGACCTGCAGGGTCACACACATAGGATTTAACCTGGAAGAGGCGTTTTGTCCACAAACAATGTTTAGATTGATTACTAAAGGAGTTTAGTAGTTCAATTAAACACTCAATCAATTGATAGCTCAATATCATAATGTTCAAGGTGTTGGACTGATTGATTAGAGTATTGGATTGATTGAAATTGCAATTGACTATTTCTGCACAATTTGCACTCCCAACCGATCGGCTCATGTGATGAACCGATCGGCTCATGGACAGGGTGAAACGATTTCTTCAAGTGTTGAAATGATCGGTTCAAATGGTCCAACCGAGCAAGTTGGGAAAGTAGGATTGGTGAGAAATTTCTTTTCATTTCACTTGCCCAATTTGATTGGAACAAGTATTGGTATTAGGTACCAATTAGAAACAAAAGAGGAAAAGTCGATCGGGAACTGACCAGGACCACGAACCGACCGGTTTAGAAGTGAATCGACTATTTCATGGGTCCCAACTGGTCGGTTGAGGTGTCAACCGACTGGCTCAGGTCCCCAACCGACCATTTCAGAAATGAAACGGTCAGTTCAGGTTGCGCAATTGGTTGTTTTTGTGGAAAATCTCGAACCCTTCTACTCCTACTTTAGTCCCGCATTGCCCGGGATAGAGAACCATGTCCATGACCCTCCTATATATAGGGGTATTGGGGGCTTCTCAAAGAACAAAACAGTGCAACCAGTTGCTCTGTAAAGTTGTCGTTCTCTCTGGTTTTAGTAACCGAGAGAGCCCGAGCAAGTGCTACCCGATAAGGGAGGCACAGCAAGGGAAAGACAACTGCAAAAAGCGATTGGTGGCAGGAGAGTGTGTCAGTGACTAGTACGCTGACAGGAGGGTGCGACTCCTTCCAATTCCTTGTGGGACAAGGAGATTGGAGTTCCAGGTGGTCTATGTGGACTACTTCAGAGGCGGGAGATTTTTGCCGCTCAGAGGATAGCTGTCAATCCTTACAGTCCCAGTGAGACCAGGAGTCGTCAGTCTCAGTGCAACCAGGAGCTGCACAGACACCGTCCAAGACCGGAGGTGAAGACCGCACAAGCAGCGAGGTATTGTTTCCGAGCAAGCCTGGGGATAAGGTATGATTCCACAAACCATCCTTTCCTATTGTATAGACGTTGACGCGTTTCCTTGTTCTGGGTTTGGGGAGGAGAAAATTTTGTTTCCGCTGCCTTCTTTGCCTCCCCTAAAACCCAACAAGTGCATATTATATAAAGGGACGGTGATGCCAAGATGAATTTTGTCACATTATCAAAACATGTTGGTTGAAGTGGAGGGGTGAAAATGGATCAGTATGTAACTACAAGATCCCTCCCATTTTAAAAAGTAACTTTTGTGGAACAACTATATGATGGGCCATGTTATATTGGGGTGATTGTTGGGTGGTGAAGAAATAAGGTATCAACAAGATGAATGTGTGTGAAATGTGTGTGTTGAAATGTATGTGTGGGAATACAAGGAAATATCACTTCAAATGATTATATTAGGAATGAAGTGTGGGTGGCTAGAATTGAGACAAGTTGTGTGTGATACTCATCTGATACATTATGGATGTGTGCAATATCGACCCAAGAATATTCCTATTTGAAGCAATGTGATTTAGTCGAGCATAACTAAAAGAAGAAAAAATAGAACAAAATTAACTCAAGAAGATCTAATAATAAGATATTATTAATATTTGCATCTCGATCAGAATTTGACCCATAATGGAGCTCAATGAAAATAAGAATCCATGTAGTCAT
Source organism: Alisma plantago-aquatica (assembly GCA_963693085.1). Lineage (NCBI taxonomy): Eukaryota > Viridiplantae > Streptophyta > Magnoliopsida > Alismatales > Alismataceae > Alisma > Alisma plantago-aquatica. Next base: position 849,045,101 of record OY856413.1, read on the forward strand.
CCAAACATGGTTTGGATTTTGGCTTAGATGATTATGATAGCTAAGAAATCTCACCCTAATATTATTAAAAATGGATAAATCATCCACCTAAAGGAATAACACATATCCAATACTAGGATGACAAAACCTTAGCCTAGAAAGTCCAGGTTTTCAAGCTCTAAGCGTTCATCATAGCAAGCACTAGGTTCAACTTAGGCCAAATAAGAAGAAAAGAAGAGGTTTTGGAGGTACAAATCAAGATTTCTACCATGGTTTATGCATAATCACGTCAAAGACTAGTAGAGATGAGAGAAAATAGTATATAAGATGAGATAAAAGGAAGGGACTTAAAAGGATTTAAGATCTAGTAGTTTAGGAAGATGAATTAAAGTTTAGAACTTATGTACACTTGTTGAATTAGCAACATACAAGGATGTTTCCTCCAAGAACAACATCTTCCATCTCTAGAACACCATATTTTCATCTCAAAAAATGAGTTCCTGGGATCTTAAGGGGACTACTCATAGTTAGGTTCGGCAAAAAATTGCAAAAAAACCTAAAAAACAATTGTCAAATAATTATACATCCTGATTCAACCATGTCGAGTCTGCTTCAACTGCCTTCATTCCACTTAGACCAAAACACAGTAACAACACCCTAGAACAAATTGCATCAACCTCAACATGGGTCTCATCAATTGGATTGACAACAACCCTATTGGCTTCTTCAACTCAGATTGTGCCTCTCTTCCACCACCTAAAACTGTCAAAGTAACCTGACCTAGCCCATACTGACTCTCTCATAGTGGTAGATCTAATCCATTTTGAGTCCTATCACTACAAGGTAGCCATTCCCATGTGGTCACATCAATCAATGACACTTTGTATATCAATCTTGTTAATTGATGCAATAACACAAGCAATCGTTCTTTAATTCCACAATCTTAAATTTGCATTGAACCAAATTTTAACCATAGAATCACCAATGCATATAAATCATGTGTATAAATTAATACACATCTAGACTTTTGTTATTTATATAAATTTATAATAAATCATATAAATCATGAAATAATGTAGGTAAAAGACTATTTTACAAGGATTCTAGTCTCACATACCATCTTCTAAGCTTAGTCTCAATAAGTAAAGAAATAGGATACTTGGCTCTTATCAGCTCCCCATCAACATGATGTTGATGACTCCTTTTAATAAATCCTTTGACTTTCAAAACATTGGTGGATAGGAACCAACCAGCCTTAATTATCTCCTCTTCATCATTAATGAAACATGTTTTCCTTGGTTTGTTTTCTTGAATATTTAGAAGGATACCTACACTTAATTCTAGTCATCTGAAACCCATCAGTAAAAATAGACCAAACACCATGGATATGTTAAGTTATGTAATTTCTGAAGTCATAGCATACATGGATTTGAGATAAGCACCTTCTTTATCAATAATAGTACTTTATAATCATTATTCTAATATGTAAATTGTTGTCTATCCTTGAAATTTAAGAAATTATTGTTATAATTACAATCATTATTACACGATGTCATTATTTTTTGTGTCTTAATAACTATTTGGATACCAAAGTGCAAATAGTTTTAGTACAATTTGTTGTGTCCCCTCTCCTATATGTAAAATAGGCCTTTCTTACTAGAGTAATCTCTTTGCATCCTAATTACTTTCTAATCATATAATTTTTATGTTTTTAACATATTAACTAGCTCGTTAACAAAGATATAAAGTTGGAGACTCAATTACATTCAAGAATTTTTCTACCATTTTCCAAAAATTACATTTCCCCTTGTGATGTCATTGAAGACAAACATGTCACCTCTATGCTCCATAACAATTCTTCACCGAGTTATCCATTATAGAGTTTAGTTTTCCCACTCTATGATTCCATTGCACAAAGCAAATTGGGGGTGGATGTTGATGGATGGGTTGAGAAATGTAGTCGCCACCATATTTATGCAAAAAAATAAGGGAATCCATGAAAACGTTCTTCAAAAAATCGAGTTGATAGGGAAAACACAAAAAATAGATAAATAAGAGAATGTGTCAAGTCTCATATAGGGACGGTATTAGATAGCCCCAATACACCCTCGTAGTATCATAAATCTCAATGTATTTTGTTTTTCTTTCAATAGGTATTGCACACACAAATGAGAAATAAATATAAAATATGCTATGAAAAGGTGAAAAGTGATAAAATTATATGAGTGATCATCAACCCCGAGTGCACATATTCTCACAGTGCTAAGGGATTGGAAATACATGGAAAAGATAATGAATCACATTGTGTTTGGTCCATGTGTCAATCGTACTTGAAAATTATTGGGAGGGGAAGATGTTTGTTCTCTCTCAAGGAAAGGGAAAGAATCACTCTCTCTCCTCTCTCTCTATATCTCAATGAGTTAACTAGCCTTTTTTTCAAAAGCATAGTTAATGCTAATGTTATCCTGAATTTCACAAAGCTCTAGTATTAATAAATGATCACCTACAAGTCTAATACTTATATCCCTCTTTTCAGCCCTTGTGGATGGTGGTTGGGGGATTGTAACTAAAAAGGTTATCTCCCTATGTTTAGGGTTTGGTCTTGAGTGTTTATCCAGCCAAAAGAAGGATAAAAGGCATTTGGACACAATATAGACACCCTCCACTTTCTAAAGTTTTCTAAACACAATCCAATCAAATTAGTCAAGGATAGAAATGTGAGGCACGTGGAAGGTGGGAGACCCTCCTTTCGGAGGTTTTTAGAGTGCATTTGAATGACACAAAGTTTGTTTGTGAAGGTTGGAGGTGTAGGGTCTGTGGAGCGCAAGTCGGGTGGACACCACCTTCTAAAGGTTCTAGAGTGACATTTTAATGATGTAAAGTTGACTAGTCAAGTCAAGAGGTGCAAGGAATGTGTGGCGTGTTCCAATGTGCTCCTTGCCTTCTAGAGGCTTCTTGGTATGGATATAAGATGCTACGGTGGAACTGGAGTAGGCTGGAAAGTGAGGGTGCATCTCAAGTGTATGACATCTCTTCGTTGGTCTAGTTTGGGTGGGGTTCATACTCAAATGCAAAGATGGATGACAACATATGAAAATTTGGGATGCATTTTCATGGATAAACTCTCCTTCGGTGATGACAATCAGATCCATGGCCCAATCTTTTGGTTGGGATCCTACTGACAATGTCAAAGCAAGGTAGGTTGTAATGGATCATTCATGACTGAACGTGCTCTGATTAGTGGCCTTCCATTTGAGGGAATTTGATTTTTGAATCGTATGAACAAGATATCTAATCATGAGAAATATAGTCATATTTCTCTAAATCATCATGTGATCATTTACATTGGTTGATGAATAATATATTTAGATTTGCTTGTGGATCTAATCAGAACTTGTGGTTTGTTGGGTATGTTTGAGCTCATGTTTGAATCATATTTTTCATACCTTGACATTCCTTGGAATTTTACACACAGACCTATGATATTCATATTTATTTCTTTCACTTCATGGTGATCTTTAGCACCCCACAATTTGTTTTGGTGAGTGTGGTTATGCCCATAGTTCATTGTGAAACTTTTTTTATTTTTAAGTTTGTTCACATATCTAATTATGACTCATTATTTGTCTCGATTGACACTTATCACTACTTTAATTGTATGAAATACCAAATGAGGAAGACCTAAAATGGAGTTTTAATGTTTTCATCTCCCAAGACAAGGTCTGAAGCTTGGTTGGCAATCCGTCTGTGATGAGGGTTGAAGTCTTGAGATTTATAGGAGATCAATTTCTATTGCACGTGTTAGTCTGAAGCCTCCAAGGTTGGGATAATATATAATGCAATCATTTTCATGGTAGTAGTAACATCAATCTAGGCATGAACATATTGGTTATATAAGTCTGTGAGTTCATACACTGGACATCATGCTTGCTTACCAAAAGGCTTCAAAGAAATCAACAAAACTACTTGCAAACACAAGGCTTGAAATAGGGTGCTTATATAATATAGCTTTTGAAATAGAGTTACTCATCTTCATGAGGCTTATTTGTAGTAGCATGTGGGTTCTATTGGCCAAATTTGGATATTTGTGTAACATCTCGACTTTGCTGGGCAAATAGGACATAAAATGCCTTTGAAAAGGGCTGAAAATCAACATTTTTGGGATGGAAAATCTGGCTCGATTGGTTGAGCTATATGTGGTATGTGTGTCTATCTTTCAGATCTGTTCAATGAGCAGATCAGGGTGGGGCATGCACTTGGTCTGTGTCCCCTATAATGTTGAACTGCTAGGGTTTTTTTGGGGTGTAGTGCCATTATAGGCTTTCTTTGTAAATGACAATCACGGGTGTGTATATTAAGTGTGTCCCTTCCCTTTGAATGTCTTTATAAGTGTTTTTTTAGGGTAGAAACTACCTCAAAACTTTGGAGTTGATTCTATCATCTATGTTGCAGTTTGTCTATGAAAAGAAGGAAGAGGAGATATATTGGACCATTGATAAGGTTGCATAAGGTGTGAATCAACATTTTCTTTTGTATCTCCTTTCATTCCGCTCAAATTGTTAAAGATGCCTTTCTCTTTTACCTATAGATTGTATCTTGACGCGAGGAAGATGCTATGTACATGGGTGAAGTTGGGCATATCTATGATTTCCATTTGAAATAGGTATATGGCTATGTTGGAAACAAGATTTGAGCAGACAATTACAAGGGTCGCTTGGATGGCGTTCATGTGTAGGGTCATTTTGATCTCCTATATATATGTCTTGGTGAAAATAGAGGTGATGAGTATGACAGTGCAATTTTTTGGGATATGGAAGTCTACAATTTTGAATTCTATCAGATTTATTCAATGCTAACTTTAGAAGAGATAGTATATGACATGCTCCTAGCACTACATCACAAGTGGTCTTCCTAGAGTGCTCATGGTTTTCTAGTGCATCTTTTGTCTGACATGTTGGATGTGAAAAAGATCACAGCAGCTTATTGCTTAAGTAGGAAAGGCAAGATAGTGAAATTGAAAGGTCGTAAGAAATATTTCAATCAAAGAAGTGTCTAATTGGACATCATCACTTGATAGATCTTCTGGCAGTGTTCCTCATCATGTTTTACCACCTAGGAGATCAAGTCAAGTACTTTTGGACATAGAGACCATCATTCGAGGTGAGTGCATCATTCCTTTGATCTTTTTCAAACTATTCTAGTGTCTGACAATTGCAAAGCACCATGACTTCATAGAGGGAAGAGCTTCTTACCTGCTACATATTTGGCTAGCCTTACACCTTGGTTGTTTGGGTTTTATGATACCCCTATAAAGTATGTTAGGTGGTGCACTTATATCATTACTCATCAATTACCATTGGTTTTGGTTTCCCATATTCCAGGGCTAGTTGGCATGTAGGTTGGAATCCCTTACTAATAGGACATTTGTTGGTGTTGGGTGGTAGATTGTGGAAGCATAGAGTCTCATCCATTTGTAATGGAAGGGTATTGCGACTTTATCATACTCCCAGGACTGAGGCATTGAGCGGCCTATTACCCAGTGGTGTTCCTTTGATAGTTTAGTAGGTGTTAGGTGGACATAATTTCATTAGATGATTTTCCTACAATATGGGGAGAGGATTTGACAATTAATCAATTAGTATCCCTTACGTGTTACTGATTGTGGAAGCCTACCATCAAGTTTATGTGGTTTGGTCAGAGTATGAACCCATTTGTCAGAGACAGACACACCTGGTGGTCATTTGTATTGATGAGGGCAAGTTGCAAGGAGGAGCAGATCCATACTTGTCTTTATTTATGATTAAAGTTTTAGTTTCTTATCTTTTGGCTTTTTTTTACTCATGGTGTTTTCTAAGAATATTTAAAATGAAATGACATGCTCCCTTTTGCCTTTGATGCATCATTTACACATGGCATGTCTGGCTTTATGATCCATAACATAATCTCATGTAGGGGCTCAAAACTTCTCTGAGGTGGTAATAGCTTTCTATCGAGTAGGGAAACCCATGAGGTCATGGTCTAGGATGGAGATGTGGTTGAGGATGTAGAGTATGGGTGAATAGGTTCCTCCTAACTTTCCTCGATTATGCAAGTTCCATGTGTCTTTTGTTCCTTGAATTTTTATAGGATGATGTTCACTTCTAGGACAAACAATCAAACATTAATAGGACAACGTCTATTATGAAGGGGGCATCCAAATGAGATGGAGTATAGATGGTGGCAAACACATGTAAGCGGCAAGCTTCATTTATGATGTATGTGTAAATATTTTTACTGATAGCTAAATATTATATGATCATATATATTAATAAAATCATTATAATTAAGTGGGTCACCTACGAGTGCCCGCGGATTGCCTGTGAAACCCACTAGTTCAACGGTTGGTACGGGTTTGGGTTTTTTCTAGCGGGTGGTAAATTTTAGGACCCAAACCCAACTTAAACGGGTCTACCCATGGGCACCCGCGGATTTTGACCCAATTTGGAAGATCTAGTCTCCCTCCTAACTGAGTTTATTGTAATATTTTGTACAAAATATTGTATCAACCCTGATTGGCATTTTGACTAACCTACTCTTGCTGCAATTATATTTTGGAACATTTGTTGTGAGCAATACATGTAACTTTTCCATAACCCTCAAAATAATATTGACTTCATTCACCCTTCCATAACCCAAATCAAAATATATGGCTTTCTTCTTTTCACAGATGATGCACCTAAATAAGAAAGCATTTCTAAGGATCATATAAGGGTACTATAAGGGTGTTTTCCTTCCAAGTCCTTGCCAAAAGCTTCATACGGGATGGCGAGCATGTTAGTTTTAGAATTGGTGGAAGAGTGAGAATACTCCAACTTCTCTCTAGAAACACCAGCAGAAAGGATCACACCCAGCTCCATCGGGAACTAGTGATATAAAACGCATCCATCCCCACTAAGTACCATCATCTCTGATCTGACTCTAGCACAACTACAGCGGTGCTCATATAGGAAATAGCAAATTTGTCTTCCAAGAAACACCAGCATAGACGATACTCAGGATGGGAAACCCTAACACAGCAGCACCTGTGCCAGAAAAAATCAACTCAGCCACCTTTATCGTCCATCTTTCTAGTAGCAACACCTCCCTTGTATTAAATGTAGGATACACCTCCCAATATACCAATATGAGACCTTCACCGCTAGCCACAAAATGGATCTAGGATGAAACAACATAGAGGATGCAACACGAACAAAATGTCAGAGTACATACACTCTAGAAACAAAAACCTATCAGCATAGCTCACATTCTAAGTTTACTGATCTCCTACAACCTACATTTCTCTAATATGTTTCAATCGATCAAATAGCATGCCCTATAGAACCTGATAGACACCTAAGATTTGGAACCATATCTAGGATCAGACCACATTTAGATTTGTCGGCCACCATGAGAATAGGATGACTCATCACAAGCATCATCAGGAAATCGTGCAGGCAACAAGAAACATCCCACAAGAAGATCAACATTGCCTATAAAAAGAAGAACTACAAATAGGAAAACCCATTCAATATACACAACACTGCCCATGCCTCAAACACTTTGATGGCATCTGATATCCCTCTCATGGATGATATTCTTCAATACCATGAAATTTGTTCAACTCCCTAAAGAATGGAGATACCATCATTTTGAAATCAAGAAGGGAATCATCAACATCAAGCTGGGAAACAAAAATTTCCTAATAACTCTTAAGGTAGACAAAAACAACATCTTGCATACTAGCCACTAGGGAAGGATGGTCATAGATGATCACCCAACTCCAGCTCAAACACTACTGGATCATCCACCTTAGACCCACCGATCACCAAACTCTCATGACTTGTTCACCGTTCTCTTTATTGAGATCCCGACTGAGCTAATTCCACTCTTTAGAATGTTGGGAGAGTTGGATTTTGAAGTTTTAGACTTTGTAGATCAGCTGTTTGTGAGAGATATATACCAAGCTACACATGGAACATTTTCAAATCCTATCTAACTAGAAACATCATTAGAGATATAGATGGAAACCTCTATAGAAGACATAGCAACGTCAACACATTTATCTCCACCAAGTAGGCATTCATCACAGTCTCTTCCTCCCCTCGCTAATCCTTCTTTGCCCTCTAAGCCACCCCCTCTCCTCTCCTCTCCTTCTCCTACTCCTTTTTTCTCCTCAAAACCCCTCCTATCACTCCATCTTTCTCCCTATCTCTTCTACAACCTCAGCTACAGATATGTCTATCTCCTCCTTCCCACCTTATTCCTTGACACATGATTGGATCGTCTTTTCAAATCGTCGATGATGATACACAAACCCTTCATCTTCTCTCGTTGCCTCCTTCAAGGGAACCTCAAACACCATTGCTCTTTCCTCCCTCCCTACTTCATTTATCACCAGACTGAACACCTATCCTACGCCTACCATCACCCCTACACTCTGAGCATTCTCAAAGTTCCCCCCTTACCATGTATGGTTCATTGTTCCACGTCCCCCTTACCTTCTCAAAAAAATCTCTCCATGCAACGAGCACCTCGACCCTCTCTCACTCCTCTAACCCATTTGCTTGTCTTTTTATTCCTAATAATATCATTGATCCACTACCATCTTCTACCTCTCATGTCCACCACAAACATGCTTCCACACACCCTGACCCCTTCATATCTTCCTCTTCTGCTCCAACTCCTTCCCATCCCCTTTCCTTTAAAAAATTTCCCTCTTACCCCCCACCCACCTTTCACCTACACTATCCTATCTACTTCCTCTTACAATTATGGAACCATCTATCCATTTAGAGACTGAGTTCCCCAGCGACCTCCCAGCAAACTCTATGAGGCTTCTTAGCGCTTTCACTAGTAGAAGCATTATGGTCACAATCATAAACGACCTTGACAACAATCTTGTTAGTATTCTTGATGTCACTAGGTCTATCGCTCTCCTCCCTGGACATACCATTCTCAACCCTAAGATCCTCACCCATCTTAGCTCCAATATTCTGTGCCCGAAGGTACAAAGCTTGACCATCTATTTGGTCAAGTCATGACCATCCCATGTGGAAACAATTTTGTTCAAGATTCCATCTCTAAATGGTTCCCTGACCAAGGATCCTACCTTGCTAGATGGACAGCTCCAACTGGGTGTCCATCTCTAACCTCCCTCAACATATCTGGGAGGTAGACATATTTTATACTATTGCCCATGCCATCAAAGCTACTTTGCAATTTCTCAACAATGACACTCCCCACCCTACAAATTACAACAAAGTCTTTTGTATTTTTTCCATCCAAAAACCTATCAAAATGCCTTCCTCCACTAAAATACGCTTAGGCTAAAAAAGTACACTATCAAACTTGTCTTTGATCTTTGATAACCCCACTCACCTGACCACAACGTTCACTGACATCACAAACCACCCCCTATCATGGTTCTATCCAGTAAACAATGCAAACAACAAACCACAATTTGCGTCGGCTCATTAAAATAATTAGAGAATTGGTTTGGGAAAGAAAAAACAACATCATCCCCTTTAAAAGAAACATCAAGCCAAATAGCCCAAATAAAAGACAACGTCTATCTTCCCCACCAATTGCAAATGACCATATCACCATCTTTGAAATGATCAAACCATTCCCATTCCACAACAACCCTACAACCACCTCCGACATAGATAGAGCAATAGTACAAAAACTCAAAAAAGCAATCATCAAAGAGAACAAATCATCCCAAAGCCCCAAGAATGAGAATGTATCTAAATTACCAGATGACGTCTCTTATTTCATCTCTCTCTTTTCCACACCAGAAGGACACACCAAGAAAAACTATTTTGTGATTGAGGAAGAAGGTAACTTATCTCTACGTCAGATTGTTTCTTATCTTAAAGAAATGCCATTTTTATGATTATATAGAAGATAATTATAATGTTATACAAATAGATGATATTGATGACACTGCCTCTTAGCCTGATATCACAATCTTCACTAATTTCACCACAACAAAAGGTATCACCTTCGACACAGAATCATCAGCCAACATAGCACTTAACGAAATTGATCAATTCATGGGTTGGCGTATGGCATAACCAAAGACATATTCATAATACAAACATAGAGCTACAACAATTGATCTTAGCATAAAACATCACTTTCCATTAATTAATTATTTTGTTACATATTATTATGACCATCACAACCTGGAACATTTGCATAGCACCAAATGCTAAAAGAAGAAGAGCTATTCTTAGATTCATTTATAGGGACAACATAAATATCATCACTCTTCAAGAGATAAAAACACATTTAACCCATTTTTCCCTTAAAACTATAGGATATAAACACGTCAAGGAATGGCTCCAAATTCCACCAACTAGTTTCAAAGGGGGTCTAGTGATAGGAATAAATAGAAAGCTCTAAAAAATCACTAGCCATGAGTATCGTGAATACAATATTATGGTTCACATCACAGACAACACTGACTCACTCTCATAGATCTTTAGTGGCACCAATGGGGAACTGATTCGAGACAAGCAATGTTTTATAAATGAATTCTCTGACCTCACAAATACATATGCTTTAACCCTATGGATCATAAGGGGAGACTTCAACCTCATTATAGAAGCCACAGATAGACTCAACACAAATGGCACACCAACCTCTTCCACATGATTTGACAAGCTTTTCAATAAGATCATCATCAAGCACCAGATGATAGACATTCTTCCACCAAACTCAAAATTCTCATGGAATTGTGGAACCTCCTGGGCCAGAATAGACCACCTTCTATGCACTCAAGAATGGGAAGACCACCATCCCCACACTTTCTCCATCATGGCATCTAGACCCATATCTGGTTATTTCCCCAGTACTATCAACACCTCTCAGATAGAGTGGGGATGCAAACCATTTTGTATGGAAAATTTCTAGCTTGTGACCCAGACTTTAAAACTACCTACACAAAAAATGCCACCCACCTCAAAACTTTTCTGAATCTAGATGCCACATTCTCAACAGCATCAAAAGAATTAGAATCACTCTGAAAAAAAATGGAACAAAAATAAGAATGCCAACATAAAAAATAAAGTAGAAGATTTGGAAGCCAAATGCCATAGAGTCGATAGTGACCTACATACCGGCCCAACATGCACCCTATCACTAAAATCATATATGGAAAACATCCTTATTAAGATTGATACTCTTTGGAGACAGAGATTCAAGATTAAATGGATGAAAGAGGGTGACATAAATACCAAATTATTTCACAAATGTTGTTGACAATAGCGCTAGATCCACTATTCATTGTCGTACCATAAATGGATCTCTTACCATAAACAAACATCTGATCACCAATCATATAGTCTCATACTTCAATAGGGTTTTCAACACTGGACATAACCCAACCATAGATTTGTACGTGAACTGGACAAAACTATGTCCAAAGCCCATTCTCACACCTTCTAGGATCACTTCACCTTTCACTGAGGTCAGAGTCAAAGAAGCTATATTTGACCTTGGCACTGACAAATCATCTAGACCCAATGGTCTAAATACAAAATTCTATCAAACTATGTGGGAACTTATAAAAGTAGACTTTTTGAATCTTCTTACCCACATACACGACCATGATTATATCCACAACCAAATCAGAGTTCTAAACCATACACACATAGCATTGATCAAAAAGGTAGACCAACCAGACTCCATCTAACTGGTAAAGACCAATCAGTCTTATCAATACTTCATACAAGATCATTGCCAAAATTCTTAGTAACATAATGAAACCTTATCTTAACAACATTATCAGACTGAATCAATGTGCCTTTCTTAAAAAGAGAAACATTCAAGATGCATATATCATGGTTAATGAGACCATACATTCCTTCTATAAAAACAAAACTCCACTTTTGGATCTCAAACTAGACTTTGAAAAAGCCTTTGACAATATAAATTGGAATTGTCTCATCCACACTATGTGGAGATATGGTTTCCCATAGAAATGAGTTAGTTGAATCCATGCTTGTATCTCCACTAGAAAATTCTCTACCATCATACACGGCTTACCATTTGGCTATTTTCAAAACTCAAATGGACTCAGATAGGGAGACCCTTTATCTCCATATCTTTTCATACTCGTTACTTTGATTCTCACAAATATGATAAAATTTGGAATGAAAAAAGGGCTCATAGAATCTCCTACAGAATGTCATGAAAATATCATCCAATAAGCAAATGACACTAAGATCCTTATCAAACCTAAGGATACATGCATCATGAATACCATCTGAATAATAGAACGATTCAGTGCACCAGGTTGGTCTCTTTATCGTACTCTACTCAAATAATAACTCGATGAGGGTCCGGTGGAGATTCTGTGTTATTGTTCCACTAGTAAGTTAGGAAGCACGACGTGTTTGATCCCTATCAGTTCGACAGACGCTTGTCATTTTTGCATAAGTATCATGATGTTAGGAATCATAAGCTTCACAAGATGATTTTAATCAAAAGGCTTTGTTTCAAAAAGTGGTCCTTTTGAGGATTTACTTCGAATAAGGAGGATATAATGATTTAAAATACATAGAAGGTTAGAGAGTGAATTTTAATGAAATAGGAAGTGTCAAAAATTCATCAAGTATCTGTTCAATTTCTTTGGAAAACTTTAAAGAATTTTGAAAAATTTTGAATTATTTTATCAAGAATGTGATAGTGAACACTTAAGTATGAAAAGGATGGGTGTAGGTGGAAAGTGTGGTACGTACCACCCACCCTCCACCCTGAACTTAGAGATTTACTTGTCCCGAGCAAACCCTAAATCCAAGATGGAGGGGAAAATTCATGCTAGAATGACCACCATATGTGGTTGCGTTCCGATCAGCGTGCATCCTCTTAGCTAAAAATCTAAAGAAAGATCAATCAATACTCGAGATAGCATCTCGTGATGTGAATTTTATTTAATGAAAAATTAACTAGAAGGTAAAAGCAAAATTGAAGAAACATTCTAATTTGAAAAGAAAAGTAAAACAAATTTATTAATCGGGTTGCCTCCGGACAAGCGCCTTTGTTTTATGTTGATGGCTCGACTGGATCCTTCAGCTTTACGGTGGATCCTTTGGGTTGATGAGTTCCAGCATTACTTCAGTGCCTATGTCAGTAGAGGTGAAATATCTCTTTAAACGGTGACCATTTGCCATAAATTTGCATGACTTTTCACTCCATAAAGAGAAGGCACCATGTGGGGATATGCTCTTGACGATGTATGGTCCAGACCAGCGTGAGCGGAGTTTTCCTGGGAATAACTTCAACCTTGAGTTGAATAGCAGAACTTGGTCTCCCACTTGTATATCTTTTCTTTTCATATGTCCATCATGCCAAAGTTTTGTGCGTTCTTTGTAGATTCGTGCATTCTCATAAGCTGTCATCTTGAGTTCATCCAGCTCTTGGAGTTGTAGAATCCTGGCCTGGCCTGCTTCTTTCATATCAAAGTTTAGTTGTTTAATTGCCCACCATGCCTTGTGTTCCAGTTCAACTGGAAGGTGGCAAGCCTTTCCATATATTAATCGAAAAGGTGTAGTCCCGAGAGGAGTTTTATAAGCAGTTTGATAGGCCCATAATGCGTCGTTGATTTTCACCGACCAATATTTCTGATTGTGACCTACTGTCTTTTCTAAGATACTCTTGAGTTGATGATTAGAAACCTTCACCTGTTCACTTGTCTGTGGGTGGTAAGGTGAGGCTACCTTGTGAGTAACACCATACCTTCTTAGCAATGCTTCAAGGCTTCTTTCAAGAAAATGGGAACCTCTGTCGGATATCACCGTGTGTGGGACACCAAAATGGGGAAAAATAATATCCTTGAATAATTTGATGACTGGTTTGGAATCACTAGTGATGGTTGGTATGGCTTCAACCCATTTTGAGACGTAGTCCACCACCACTAGTATGTATGAAAATCCATGATAAGATGGGAAAGGACCCATGTAGTCCACCCCCCAAACATCGAATATCTCTACTTCTTGCCATAGATTCAGCGGCATCTCATCTCTCTTTGTTATATTGCCTGATCTTTGACATTTGTCACATGATAGGACAAAGTCGTAGGAATCTTCGGATATGGTTGGTCAGAAGAATCCACATTGCAAAACCTTCAAGGCAGTCTTTTTAGAGCTCATATGTCCTCCCACTGGTCCTGAGTGGCATTGTTCCAAAATAGGTTGAGCTTCTTCTTCGCCGATACATCGTCTATACAGACTATCAGCACAAAGTTTGAAAATGTACGACTCATCCCAGTAGTACTGTTTCACATCATGCATTAATTTCTTCAGTGCATTCCCGGTGCATTGAGGATGGATAACCCCAACAACAAGGTAGTTCACAAAATTTGAGTACCACAGTACAGCTTCTAAGACCTTCATTAGTTGATCATCTGGCAGGGAATTTGTAACATCCCTGACCTGGGTTATGAATTAACCCTAGATGTTTTGTCTAATAAGGTTGAGTAGATTCTTAACCTTATCTTGGGAAAAGTAATTAGGCCTCATAAGAAACTTGTGTTTCAATTTTGGTCCTGTTTGAGCAATGTTGAAGCAATGTTTGCTTATTTTGGACTAAAGTACAAATTACCCAAGTCGAGGGGTTAACTTGCAAATGTTGCATGATAAGATGTTCCTATGATGTTAAGATATCATAATAATGAATGTGATGTAGTGGTATGGTTTCCACAAGCTTGGGCACCAAGATTAAGCTTGTAAAGCAATGTTGTGCATTAAAACCTAGTTTTGGTGAAAAGTGCAATTTACCCAAAATCTAGGGTTCAATATGCAAATTACCACTTCAATAAAGTCCCTAATGTTTCTTGGCATCATGTAGAGCAAATAAAATGAGAGTTACTTCTCATTTGAATTAAGATGGAGGAGAGAGAATCTTGATATTAAAATAATCAAGATTTAATCCTAATTGAAACCCTAATTCAATTTAGGGCAAAAATGAATAAAAATAATTGAAGGGCTTTCAACCAAAATGTTTTGGGTTGATTTTTAATAAGTATGTACGTTCCTTTGCCAAGATAAGGAACGAAAATATCTTAAGTAGGTGAAATTCCACTCACCTTATTATAAAGAAAAGTAATTTCCACTCACATATGGGATATTAATATAATAAGCATTAAGGTGCTTAATTTGCTTTTCTTTAAATTGAGGATAATGAAGGAGAATTAAAGGCAAAGGTATATGCCTCGTATCCATGGAGTTGAGGTGGGAAGAGGCGGCCATAATTTTTGGATTAATTGGATTTTTATAAGGCATATTCTCTCTCATCAATTTCTTTATAAAAGTGCCATTTCCAAGCCCAAACCAAGGCCTTTTTCGGATTTTCTTCTTCCCCTTGCTTGCAAAACCGACAAGGAGCTAGGGAGGAGCAGGGAGCACGTCCCCAACCTGTGGGTAAGCCCTTGAACTTCGTTCTCCTTGATTTCATGGTGGAAATCGAAAATAAATTATGGATTCCTTCTTATTTCGATCTCCTCTTCAACCCTAGCCAACTTTTGCAATCAAAATCTTGAGGAAGAGCCTAGGGGGAGTTTCTAGAGCTTCATCCACCATTAATGGCGTGAGCTTGGAGCTTTGGAGCTCAATTAGAGGCGGGTTTTATAACTCAAACCCTTAAATATTGCTATTGCATCAATTCTCTATGCTTTGTTGATTGATTTCTTCAATTTGATACACACTTGTTTCTTTGCTGCAATTTCCATAAAGAACGGTTGCTGTTCTTGGTTGTTAGAAGGAAGGGGATGATGACATCATCCTAGATTCTTATCCAAAGAAAATTACCAAGCAAAACCGTTTTGATAGCTACTCCAAATCGTTTTAATTTGATTGGCTATGCAGTTTCAGCAAACCGTTTAAGGGCAAACGGTTTGAAACCGTTTGGGAGCAAACGGTTTCAAGACCATTTGAGATGGTTGACCAAGCGTTGACCGTTTGGTAATTTTGTTTCTAATTATGTAGGCTGATAACCCTACAAATTTGAGGGATTAACTCCAAAGGAATCGAGAGTTGAAGGCCAATCAATTAGGCAATCGAATTGAATTATGTGCTGATTTTCAACCTGATTAACTTGACCTGGTTGAGAAAACGGTTTCAAGACCGTTTTAGATGGTTGACCAAGCATTGACCGTTTAGGATTACTGTTCCTAATTATGTTTATTAATAACCCTCCAAATTTGAGGGATTAACTCCAAAGGAATCGTGAGTTGAATCCTAATCAATTAGGGAAACCTAATTGGATTAAGTGCTGATTTTCAATCTGATTTAATTGAACTTTTTGGGCAAACGGTCTCAAGACCATTTGAGTGCGTTGACCAAGCGTTGACCGTTTGGGATTACTGTTACTAATGATGTGGTATAATGACTCACCGAATTTGAGGGATTAACTCCCAAGGAATCATGACTTGAAGGCTATTCAATTAGGCAAACCCTAATTGAAAACAGTGCTGAAATTCCAATGAGTTAAGTTGAGATTTTGGGTTGATTAGCCCAAACGGTCTCAAGACCGTTTGGGGGTCACCCCAAGACCGTTTGGAGGTCTGGGGTCAAGTATAGTTGACCAATTGAAGGTCCAAAGGTACTAATCATATTGCAATGTAGTGCTGATTTGTTGATCAACTCGATAAACCAATCCATGATGATTGTTCACTAGAATCCAAAGGTTGGATGGGCCAAACGGTCTCAAGACCGTTTGGAGCTCATACAAACGGTCTCAAGACCGTTTGGTGGTCACCCAAGACCGTTTGGAGGTCTAGGGTTGAGTATGGTTAGGTGTTTGAAGGTCTAAAGGTACCAAGCTGTTATACAATGCAATGCTGATTTGGTGATCAATCCAATGATCCAAACCTTAATTGGATGGCTTGGATTTGAGTGATATGATGGGAAAACGGTCTCAAGACCGTTTGGAGGTCATCCAAACGACCTCAAGACCGTTTGGGGTCAGGTCATACCCAATTTGGATAATGGTTCAATAGTTTCAAAGTAACCAATCTTGCATTGATGAGTGTTGTTGGATCTTCGATTCCAAACCCTAATTCAATTGAATCAAACCCTAATTGATGATCAATTGAGGGTCAATTGAGGGTCAAATCAGTTTAAGGTTGACCTATTAAACTCAATTGAAGTATGAGTATAGGTCCAATTGATGATTGGTTCCATGAATTCAATGATTGAAGGAATCAACATTGAAAACCCCAATTCAATTGGATACCTCATGTCATTGAAGGTCCAATTGATCAAACCTTTTTGGAAACCTAATGTAATTAGGTGAGAGATACCCTTAATGGTACTAATCAATAATGCATAACAAATGCATGGATCCAATATATGATTAGTAAACCCTAGTTGAGGGTGTATCCTTATGAACCCTGGTTGAGGGTGTATCCTTGTGAAACCCTAGTTGAGGGTGTATCCTTATGAACCCTGGTTGAGGGTGTATCCTTGTGAAACCCTAGTTGAGGGTGTATCCTTATGAACCCTGGTTGAGGGTGTATCCTTGTGAAACCCTAGTTGAGGGTGTATCCTTATAAACCCTGGTTGAGGGTGTATCCTTGTGAAACCCTAGTGGAGGGTGTATCATTGTGAACCCTGGTTGAGGGTGTAACCTTGTGAAACCCTAGTGGAGGGTGTATCATTGTGAACCCTGGTTGAGGGTGTATCCTTGTGAAACCCTAGTTGAGGGCATATCATTGCGATTGTTTATAGGCAACTTTATAATAAAGTTATGCCTTAAACTAAGATAAGTCCATATCACGTGAGATAGTTGGACAATTCTAATGTGTGGCCTATGCATTATATGCTAAGGGTGAGTATCCTGTGATGGAATGTATTAAGAGGGCAAATACCTTAATACACGATACAGTTGGTTAACTCAAGAGGGTCTGAATTAATGAGAAATGGGGAACCCTAACCCTAATTTGGGGAAAAGGGAATGATAAACCATGTTTGATAGTGAACCCTAATTCCTGGTTAAGGAATGATGGTGTTACTATTGTATCACATGATGTGATGAATATCTTGTATGACTGTTATCATGCCTAATAACCATGCAGGTATGATGAGATGATGAATATAGCCAAGTTTGGGCTGTGACATTTATATAATAAATGTTGATTGGCTTTTTGTGCGTTGATGTTGTTGTTGCTTAATAAAAGTAACAATGTGTACAGATTTTATGAACCATGTGAATAAGTTGTTGCCTAGTGAGAGGTGACAAGATGTGAATGGCCTTATGAACCATGTGAATAAGTTGTTGCCTAGTGAGAGGTGACAAGATGTGAATGGCCTTGTGAGCCATGTGAATAAGTTGTTGCCTAGTGAGAGGTGACAAGATATGAATGGCCTTGTGAGCCATGTGTGATGCTTGGGTAACAAGTATCATGTTTCTTTGTAGCATTTGTGTTAATAAGTTATTCTAGAGAACTTGGATGATGTTACATTTCTGTTATATATCTATAGTTCATTGATGATTATTCATATCTGTTGTATTCATTACAAGTAGATGAATGAACTATGAGTCTACCATGGGTAGATGCAATGCTCTTATTGAAAATGGAGATTATCTTATTCTGTTCTATGAAGAATAATTCTGCCTATTAATGTAAAAGTAACCCCTGCTCAGTTTAATTTCATAATCTTCTATAACAATGTTTCTGGCGGAGAGTTATATCTCTCGCTGGGGCAATTTACAATTGTCTCACCCCCGTGGGAAACATTTTTAGGTATGCATGAAAGGCAGAGCAGAAACCCTAGAATAGGGAAAGAGCAGCAGCAACAGCAACAGCAGGGACAGCAATAAGATCTCAGGTGGAGATATTGTATGTCTAGTCATATAGATAGTAGTCCTATGTGTCGTCTCTGTACTCTCAGGTCCTCGGAGTTTTTAGTCAGTGTTTTGATATATCAGTCTGAGGTTTTGGCTTGATGCCTCGAGATTTGTATGCTGCCTGCATATATGTTTATAAGGCAGCTGATGATGTAGTCTCTGGAAAAAGATGGTACATGATATGTACGTTTGAAATAGAATGTATATGATATACAATGGCATTTGTTGGAAAAGATTTCCTATGTGTGGATCTCTTTGCAAAAAGTTTTAATTTTTAGTGATTTTCGCTAATCCGCTGCTTGATGAACGCTTCCGCATTAGTTAATCTTGTTTTCGCGAGACGGTCGTCACAGAATCATTGATCGGAATCTTCTCAGTATCCAGAGTGTGGATGTGACTGAGGTGGTCTTCTACAACATTCTCTGTACCCTCTTTATCTCTTATCTCTAAATCAAATTCTTGTAAAAGGAGGATCCATCTGATCAACCTGGGTTTTGCATCTTTCTTTTCCAGAGGGTAACGAATGGCAGCGTGGTCTGTGTAGACAATGACCTTCGAACCAATGAGGTAAGATCTGAATTTGTCAAAGGCATACACGACTGCTAGGAGTTCTTTCTCAGTGGTTGCATAATTTCTTTGGGCTTCATCGAGAGTTTTTTATGCATAATAGATCACATAATGTTTCTTCTCTATACATTGCCCCAAAACAACACCCACAACATAGTCACTCGCATCGCTCATAATTTCAAAAGGGTGGTCCCAATCAGGAGCTCTAATGATGGGGGTGGTTGTAAGGGCTTGCTTCAGAGTGTTGAAGCTTTTGACACATTCTTCGTCAAAATTGAAATCAATACCCTTTAGTGATAGATTCGTCATTGGCTTCGTTATCTTGGAAAAATCTTTTATGAATCTTCTGTAAAATCTTGCATGCCCTAGGAAAGCACGGACTTATTTTACATTTGTTGGAATAGTTAGTTTAGAAATCACTTCAATCTTGGCTTTATCTACTTCAATTCCTCTATTGCCGACCCTATGACCGAGGACAATGCCTTCTTTTACCATAAAATGGCACTTTTCCCAATTTAGCACAAGATGTGCTTCTTCACAACGTTTGAGGACCAGGGAGAGGTGTTTTAGACATGAATCGAATGAACCTCCGTATACAGAAAAATCATCCATGAAGACCTCCATAATTATTTCAGTAAGACCAACGAATATGGAAGCCATGCAACGTTGGAAAGTTGCAAGTGCATTACAGAGACCAAACAACATTCTTTTAAATGCGTATGTTTCGAATGGGCAGGTAAAAGTTGTTTTATCTTGGTCATATGGATGTATGGGTATTTGACAGAATCCAGAGTAACCATCAAGCTAACAGAAATATTCTTGGTGAGCCAACCTTTCTAGGACTTGATCAAGGAAAGGCATTGGAAAATGATCTTTTCAAGTTGCCTTGTTTATTTTTCTATAATCTATGCACATCTTCCACCCTGTGACTGTTCGAGTGGGGATGAGTTTATTGTTTTCATTTCGTATAACAATTGTTCCACCTTTCTTCGGGACTACATGCACTGGGCTCACCCATGGCAAATCTGATATCAGATAGATTATTCCAGCTGTGAGCAATTTAATTACCTCGCGACAGACCACTTCCTTCATATTTGGATTCAATTTTCGTTGATGTTCAATAGTAGGCTTATGATCTTCCATCATGGGGATCTTGTTCATACACAGCGCTTGACTGGCCCCAGTGAGGTCACTCATTTTATAACCGATGGCTTTCTTTCTTTCCCTTAATTCCTTCAGGAGTTTATCTTCTTATTCAGCTGTTAGATCGGAATTTATAATAACTGGGCAAACTTTGAGATTGTCTAAAAACACGTACTTTAGTCCCTCGGGCAGGGGCTTTATTCTGGGAGCCTCTGAGTTTTCACATGTTTCTTCTGTAGTTTCCACAGCTTTGAGTTCTTCACTAGTGGCTTCAACATCTTCTTTAGCAGAGTCAAGGGATTCGATGCAATCCTTTACTTGTTCATTAATTGGTTCATCAACTGATGGGTTTGTTAGAGCAACTTCTAAAGGATCGTCTGATTCATGATGCTCTTGAGTCAGAAGTGACATTTGCTCAATGCAGTCAATCAGATAGACTTCTTCTTGCATATTTGGTCTTCTCATACTTTCAAAAACCTTGAATTCGAGAGTTTCTTTACCTAATCTGAGCAGTAAGGTACCAGCTTCAACATCAATCAGGGCTCTTGCAGTGGCGAGGAACAAACGACCAAATATGAGAGGATATCTGGCGTCTTCTTTTATGTCCATAATGACAAAGTCGTATGGAACATATGTGTCCTTTCCTACCTTGACCGGGACATCTTCGAGGATTCCTAACTAACATTTTATCGAATTGTCTGCAAGCTGTATAGTCATTCCACTAGGAAGAAATTCTGCAAACCCTAGTCTTTTACATAGGCTAAGTGGCATAATATAGATGCTTGCATCGAGATCTGCCAATCCTTTCTTGCATGATGAGTCTCCAATGTGACATGAAATTCCAAAGGATCCCGGGTCTTTTTGTTTCTTGGGCATCTTGCTCAATATGATATCAGATGTAGTTGTAGCCAGTTTTACTGTCTTATACTCTTCAGTTATATACTTCCTGGTGAGGAGTGACTTTAAGTACTTTTTCCATGCCAGTATCTCGGCCAGAGCATCCAAAAAGGGTATATCAGCATGAAGTTTCTTCATAGCTTCTTTAAACTTATTGAATCTGGTATCAAGCTTTGTTTGCCTTAGACGAGCTGGAAAAGATATACGAGGTTTGTACATAGGGATATCAGGTTCTGGAGTCTCAGTTTCTTCGTCTTCTTGAGCAGACTTCTCAGAGTTTCCTTTTTCTGTTTTATCAACTTTTGATTGAGTCTCTTGTGTTGTTGAGTCTTGGGCAATTACAGGTTCATCCTCGTCTGTAATAACCACAGGTGTCTTTTTAGGGGGATCTGAATAGTCTTTCCTTGATCTAGTGGTGACTAGCTTCAACTGTTCAGGATGCTTAGGATTGTTCTTGGGTTGTCCAGTAAAGACTCCAACAGGTGGTTTTCTGCTAGCTGTGAGTTGAGCTCATTGAGATTCAATAGCCTTCTGCTGAGCTTGTTGGTTAGCTATCATGGTTTGCTGAGTTTGCAACATCTTTTCAATGGTTGATAGCTTGTCATCAGGAGAAACTGTACCTGCTTGCTGTCCTTGCCGTTGATTAAGATTCTGGTACTGAGAGTTATTTTGGTAATTATTGTAGTTTCTATTCTGAAAGTTCCCTTTGAAATTTCCTTGATTCCCAAAATTCTTTTATTGATTATACTGGAATCCTGGTGGGCCTCTTGGTTGATTGTTTGAACCGAATTGATGCGAGTTTACTGCTCCAGAGGGGTTTCCATATTGAAAACCGGGATGATTCCTATTTTGATTTGGATTGTAATAACTTTGACCAAGAATGGTGTTGATGGCATTAAGATTTTCCATCTGACCATTATCTCCTTGGCCACATACATTGCTCAGAACAACATCATAGAGAACATTGCATGATAAAGTGGAATGATCGGTGCTCTTACATGCTTCACAGAAAAGGGAAGCGGACTTGACCTATTCTGGTTGTCGAGTGGGTGAACATCCTTTTCCAATATCAGCAAGAGATGATTCAATGTGGTCTTGCTTGACAACTAAGAGTTTCAAGGTTTCAGCGATAGACTTGTACTCGGGGGTAGCTTAGGCCATAGCCACTTTCAAAACTCCTTTACCTACAGATCTACCCCAATTGTCTTGATTTTCTGCTCCCAGGGTGATGACTCTCCATGCGCTGTCATAACTTTGACGCATGAAGTTTCCTCCATACGAGGAATCGAGGAATCTCTTAATGTCATCATCCACACCCCTATAGAAAATCTCAACGAGTTGGTTCTTGGGAATTCCGTGTTGTGGACACTTGCGTAGAAGCTCTTTGTATCTATCCCAAGCTTCACTAAGGGTTTCTCCAGGAACTTGAGTGAAATTTGTTATCCGCCCTCTAATTTCATAGGTAAGAGATGGAGGGTAGAACTTTTCTAGAAACACATTTTAGAGTTGTTCCCAGGTGGTGATGGGTATTTCACTTTGTAGCAAATTGTACCAACTTATAGCTCTATCAGCAAGGGAGTACTTGAAGAGACGGAGTCGAATGGCATCATTTGAGACTCCATTTTGTTTTGTAATGGCACATAGATCAATAAATCTCAGAAGATGTTCTTGGCTATCTTCTCCTTGTTTTCCATAGAAAGGGTTATTCTGAAGCAGGGTGATCCAATGCTCTCTTATCTCAAAATTAGGAGCATTGATAGGAGGAGGTTGTACTGGATGATGAACATTCGCAGCTTTTGGGATTGAGAACTCTCTAAGATCTTTTTGTAGTTCAGTTGCTTGCGCTGCTAGGATTTCCTATTGAACCGCAACCCTGGCTTCTTGCATGAGCCTTTCTCTTTGTGCATTGATGGCTTGAGCCACCCTTTGGGCTACTTCCTCTTCCTGAGCCATCCTTGCACTATTTTCTCATATCTATCGATGAAAAGTTCTGTCTATCTTGGGATCAAAGCTCGCTGTTAGTCTGGGGCTATCCGAATGGTGCATGCACTATGCCTTGGATTGTACCTGAATTAGAAAGATTTCAAAAGTGAGAACCACAGAGTAGAGTCAAATTCAAGTAGATGATCGATTGTTTCAAAAGAAAAATCAAAATACTAAATTAGTCTTAAAAGAACTAGATTTGACTAACTGATTCCGTTGTCCCCGGCAACGGTGCCAGAATTTGATGTGGGATTTTATCGCACTAACAAACTCACTCAGGGTTGAAATCCCCGAGCTTTTACCAAAACCAAAGTGCAATAATACCACCCGTAAGAGGACGAGTCTTATCACAATATAGTTAAGGATCAAACCCAAAGGACAACGTTTTTAGGAATCCTTGCCAGTCGAATCTAGCTCAAGCAAAACTAATATTTAGAACGATTGGTTGATTTTAGGTTACTTAAACTAATTGCAAGAAAGTAAAAGCTGAATTAAAGCTGAGTTGAGATCAAAGTTATGGAATCACTGGGATAGTATCGGGTTTCACCACCGCTACACACGCAAACACATTCAATCGCAAACAATCCAGGCAAGATAAAACAATCCAAATAGAGCTACTACAGAACCCCCCATACGGGGGTTAGGTTCGCGTAAGCATCACCTCAGGCATCAGATGTCCCGTCACCATCCAGATCACTTACTTATGGCTCCGAAGATATAGAAATCCAACGGATGTTGTGAGCCCCCTACACAGGCGTTAGGCAAATAGAAGTGTCACCAAATGCTAGATGGCTCATCCCCTCGTAGATTATACACTTACGCCTTCGAAGAAATCCCATTCTATTTCTAGTTTCAGAGTCAACCACATTAATTGATAAGCAAGCATGTGATATATCTACAAACTAACATCGATGATAAACAAGATGATACAAAATCCAACTAAGGCTGTGGTCCTCCCTGAGGGATGTTTAGACCACATAAGCGTCACTGTAGGCTAGATGTCTCATCCCCTCACAAATCATACACTTACAACCTCAAGGAATCCTATCAGAAGTTCTCGTCAAGGAGTCGAACTTGTAAACCTCCATTCCATCCCATATATAGAAGATTTCACAATAAAGGACAGAACAAGATGAAAGCAAGTAGATAATCAACTACAAACGTACCAACTAATAATGAAATGGAAAGTTATATACATTGTCATAGAGAGTTTGATAAAAGAACATGATTTGCATGGGCAGCGGGGCTAATCCCCACACCCCAGCGAAAGGGGTACTACTCGCTCATGATGCAAGAAACAAGAAGAATAAGAAAGAGAGAGAAATCCGCCATGAACTCGGTGCAGAAGGTAGTCACAGCTCGGTGAAGAAGATACATCATTCTATGTCGTGTCGGAGCAGATCTGGACGCAAACGGGAGTTGCCAAGACAGGCCAGACAGTCTCCCTCGCTCCGTCTTCCTTCTCTCCTCAGCCTCCTTAGTTGCAACACGGGTAGTAGGTGGAATGAAACTGGCGTGGATGGCACTGGATTCAGATCGGACCTGTTTACAAGCAGCCTGTCAGCATCCCAGAACTGATGCCTCAAAAGGGGACCCTACTGGTCCTATTTATAGGCACGGGGCAGGTCTTCATGTTTTTGGTCTATTTCCAGTCCACACGGTTTTGGGGGATATTTTTGTTCAAACGGTCTTGTAAAATCTGACCAAACGGTCTTGGTGCTTAAACGGTCTGGGGACTTTTGCCCAAACGGTCTTGAGAAAAAAGAGGAGCAAATGGTTTTAGATTGTTAAGTCCAAACGGTCTTACAGACTATTTGCTTTCCTCCAAATAGTCTTGTGCAAAAGGGGCAAAGGGTCTTCACATAACCCCCCCCAAACGGTTTTCATCTTTGGGCAAACAGTTTGTAATCTCAGCAGATGCCCAAACAGTCTTCAAATTTGGGCAAACGGTCTGGAATCTCAGCAGATGCCCAAACGGTCTTCGAATCTGTCCATACGGTCTTCTGTTTCACAAACGTTCTTCACATTTTCTGCAAACGGTCTTCGCAGCAGGTTCATTCGGTCTTCAAGCAGCCAGTAAGAGACCAAACAGTCTTCACGTTGACCGATCCAAATGGTTTGCTGATGGGATCTCAAACAGTCTTGTCTTGAGATCGAATAGCTGCTGCTCTACCGGTGGATGGGCTTGAGGGATAAGACGGAAGGCGAGGGCAGCGTGGCTGGAGGTAGCAGGTGCGGGGGGTGGAGGTCACAACAGCAGGGTTGCAGGAGGTAGAAGACGACACACCACGGCCGTGCTGAGGCATCACGGTCATGGCGAGGGCAATGGACCACGGCCATGGTCATCCAAAACGGTTGTGGTCGTGGCTTTGCTTCAAGATCTTGCACTGCTCGATCCCTCACGACTGGAGTATACCTCCAATCGGCCTCTTCTAGTCTATCGGTCTTGAGACCGAATGGGCTCAAACGGTCTTGAGACCGAATGGGCTCAAACGGTCTTGAGACCGAATGGGCTCAAACCGTCTTGAGACCGAATGGGCTCAAACAGTCTTATGACCGAATGGGCTCAAAGCGGTCTTGAGACCGAATGGGCTCAAACGGTCTTGAGACGAATGGGCTAAGACCGAATGGATGGATTCACTTGGTTAGATTGATTGGTGACAACCAAGGGTGAGTGAGGATGGGCCCCAGCTGGTTGTTCAGCTTTATCAAGATCTACATTAAATTAACATAAATTCAGTTAAAACCTTGATAATCGAATCAATTAAGTAATTTTGCATATTATGATGCATTTTGATATTTAATGAGTGAAATTAAATGTGTTGAGTTGAATTTTTCCAAAAAATGATAATTGAATTCCCTGGTGAATATGCATTCATCACATATTTTATGAGTCAGAGACAGCTTGATTGCAGATATACCCTAAGTTCGGGGTGGCATGCCACTTCCCTCTATATCCGCTTCTTCCATATCCCTAACAGCTAAATAGGGGCGTACCACCAAAAATGCAATCTCGAGTCAAATAGAGGAGAGATTTGCAAATAAAAAGATGCCAAAGCACACACAAAAACAAATGCAATCTCGAGTCGAATAGAGGAGAGATTCGCACAAAAAATACAATAAATGAAATTGCACTTCATAAAATAAAAATCTCGAGTCGAATAGAGGAGAGATTTATTTCTTCCTTTCATACCACCTTTCTCTCCCTTTTCTACCTAATGGCACAATGATTGCCTACCCTATCCTGAAAAACATCAGTGTCAGATCAAATACACACTTGTTGTTCTGCGGGTATCTCTAGACTCCTACAAAACTCTTTGACATGCTCATTGTTGGAAAAAGTGAGGAGGAAGTGATATTGGAAAATAAACTCAGGAACGAAGATATGGTAAGATGTGTTCAGTGATCTCAGGAAGTTGAGATGTTGAGTCATCCTGAGTAGAAAGAAAACAATCATGATGTAAAGATGAAGCAATCACTTGAGTCGAAAGTATTCATTAGGTGACTATTTCAGATTTTGTGTTACTCGAGGACAAGCAACGTTTAAGTTCGGGGTGTTTTGATGAATGCATATTCACCAGGGAACTCAATTATCATTTTTTGGACAAATTCAATTCAACACATTTAATTTCACTCATTAAATATCAAAATGCATCATAATACAAAAAATTACTTAATTTATTAGATTATCAAGGTTTTAACCGAATTTATGTTAATTTAATGCAGGTCTTGATAAAGCTGAACAACCAGCTGGGGCCCATCCTCACTCACCCTTGGTTGTGACCAATCGATCTAACCAAGCGAATCCATCCATTCGGTCTCAAGACCGTTTGAGCCCATTCGGTCTCAAGACCACTTTGAGCCCATTCGGTCTCAAGACCGATAGACTAGAAGAGGCTGATTGGAGGCATAACCCAGCTGTGAGGGATCGAGCACTGTAAGATCTTGAAGCAAAGCCACAGCCACGACCATTTTGGATGACCACGGTCGTGGTCCATTGCCCTCGCCACGACTGTGGTGCCTCAGCATGGTCGTGGTGTGTTGTCTTCTACCTCCTGCAACCCTGCTGATGTGACCTCCACCCCCCCCCCCGCACCTACTACCTCCATCCACGCTGCCCTCACCTTCCATCTTATCCCTCAAGCCTGTCCGCCGGCGGAGCAGCATCTATTCGATCTCAGGACAAGACCGTTTGAGATCCCAGCAGCAAACCATTTGGATCGCTCAATGTGAAGACTGTTTAGTCTCTTACTGGCTGCTTGAAGATCGAATGAACCTGCCGCAAAGACCGTTTGCAGAAAACGTGAAGAACGTTTGTGAAACTGAAGACCGTATGTATGGATTCGAAGATCGTTTGGGCATCTGCTGAGATTCTAGACCGTTTGCCCAAATTCGAAGACCGTTTGGGCATCTGCTGAGATTCCAGACCATTTGCCCAAAGACGAAAACCGTTTGGGGGGGTATGTGAAGACCAGTGTTCAGGAAATTGGTCCGTGCGGCCGCATATGCGGCCGCTTAAGCAGTTCGGACAGGGGACCGCACCGCATATGTCAAAGCGGACCAATAATCGGTCCAGGTCCGATTATGCGGTCGATTACCCTCTTATGCGGCCGCTTAATCACTGCTTTTCTAAACACACATACATGGAATTGAAGAAATGAAATTTATATGATATTTTTGTTGTTTCTAATTAAATATTTATATGATATTGTTGCTCCCTTTCTTCTAATTAATCATTCTATGTTGTCCTTGTATGTAATTGTTCAATGTGATATATAATTCTATATGACTGATATATAAATATACATAGATATATTAATTTATTAAAAAAATCCAAAACTGCATATACTCCCGCATACCGCATATATTCTATTCAGTGCCCCGTCCGCCCGTACACCGAATAATGCTTTTCTGAACACTGGTGAAGACCGTTTGCCCCTTTTGCATAAGACCGTTTGGAGGAAAGCAAACGGTCTGTGAGACTATTTGGACTTAACAATCCAAAACCGTTTGCTCCTCTTTTTTCTCAAGATCGTTTGGGCAAAAGTCCCCAGACCGTTTAAGCACCAAGACCGTTTGGTCAGATTTTATAAGACCGTTTGAACAAAAATATCCCCCAAAACCGTTTGGACTAGAAATAGACCAAAAACATGAAGACCTGCCTCGTGCCTATAAATAGGACCAGAAGGGTCCCCTTTTGAGGCATCGGTTCTGGGACACCGGCAGGCTGCCTGTACACAGGTCTGATCTGAATCCAGTGTCGTCCACACCAGTTTCATTCCACCTACTACCCGTGTTGCAACCAAGGAGGCTGAGGAGAGAAGGAAGACGGAGCGAGGGAGATTGTCTGGTCTGTCTTGGCAACTCACGTTCGCGTCCAGATCTACTCTGACATGACGTAGAAGGATGTATCTTCTTCACTGAGCTGCGACTACCTTCTACACCGAGTTCATGGCGGATTTCTCTCTCTTTCTTATTCTTCTTGTTTCTCGCATCATGAGCGAGTAGTACCCCTTTCGATGGGGTGCGGGGATTATCCCCGCTGCCCATACAAATCATGTTCTTTTGTTAAACTCTCTATGGAAATGTATATAACTTTCCATTTCATTGTTAGTTGATACGTTTGTAGTTGATTATCTACTTGCTTTCATCTTGTTCTGTCCTTTATTGCAAAATCTTCTATATATGAGATGGAATGGCGGTTTACAAATTTGACTCCTTGATGAGAACTTCTGATAAGATTCCTTGAGGTTGTAAGTGTATGATCTGTGAGGGGATGAGACATCTAGCCTACGGTGACGCTTATGTTGTCTAAACATCCCTCAGGGAGGACCACAGCCTTAGTTGGATTTTGTATCGTCTTGTTTATTGTCGATGTTAGTTTGTAGATCTATCACATGCTTGCTTATCAATTAATGCAGTTGACTCCCAAACTAGAAATAGAATGGGATTTCTTCGAGGTCGTAAGTGTATGATCCGCGAGGGGACGAGCCATCTAGCCTTCGGTGATGCTTCTGTGTGCCTAATGCCTGTATAGGGGGCTCACAACCTTCGTTGGATTTCTGTATCTTCAAAGCTATAACTAAGTGATCCGGATGGTGACGAGACATCTGATGCCTAAGGTGATGCTTACACAAACCTAATGCCCGTATGGGGGGTTTTGCAGCAGCTCTATTTGGATCATTTTGTCTTGCATGGATTATTTGCGATTGAATATGTTTGTGTGTGTAGCGGTGGTGAAACACGATACTATCCCAGCGATTCCATAACTTTGATCTCAACTCAACTTTAATTCAGCTTTTACTTTCTTGCAATTAGTTTAAGTAACCTAAAATCAACCAATCGTTCTAAATATTAGTTTTGCTTGAGCTAGATTCGACTGGAAAGGATTCTTAAAAATGTTGTCATTTGGGTTCGATCCTTAACTATACTACGATAAGACTCGTCCGCTTGAGGGTGCTATGATTGCATTTTGGTTTTGGTTAAAGCTCGGGGATTTCAACCCCGAGTGAGTTTGTTAGTGCGATAAAATCCCACATCACTATGACAAATTACTTACCGACCACAAACTTATGAAATGAGATTTTTATGGGACAACTAGATGTTATATGTCCCACAAAAACTCAGAAACCACTATGCATCTTTTCATTCACGGCTCCATCACCACCTAGATGAGAAACTATTCTTCTATACAACAAAAAATGAAGAAATAAACATACGAAACTTTACCAATTACCAGAGACCAAAAAATCTATGACATATCCACAAAATCTTGATGGCAGCCATCATCTGGATTGTTTGGATGGAGAGAAACTCTAGAGATATCACATAAACACCATCAATAATATATTTTAAACATTGAAAAAACATATATAGTTTTTCTTCATTGCATGATATCCCAATCAGGAGAGTAGAGATGATGAAGCCCACATCAACACATTCAGAAACAGCAGCAATGGAGGTGGAAGATTCATGTTGGAAGACATCATGGCCGACGAAAGTGGTTTTTGATATATAACATTGGATCCTCTAGTCACACCACTGCTACTTATCTATTCTATTCCATCGAGATATAGGCCCATTGTTTAAGGGGTGCCTCCCCCATGTCAAAACTTTATTATGCCATCCAATTTTTATTTGCTTTCCAGGTTACTTTTATCTTCACTTTGACACACCTCTAGTGATGTTTTAGCAAACTCTATCTTTGTATTGAACGATTTTCATGCGCCTTTGTATGTAAAAATTATATTTATATATATATATATATATATATATATATATATATATATATATATATATATATAGAGAGAGAGAGAGAGAGAGAGTCAGGCTAGAATACACTCGAGTGTATTCGGAGTAGAATACACTCAAGTAGTTTTTCATGATGCAAATCTTTTTTCAAAAATCTAATCCATTGATCTTCTTAAACATCTTGTGAATATCTCATATGTAAAATTTGAGCACATTTGGACATTTATAGGCCATGTTATAAAGACCAAAAAAAATTATGCATTTCAAATTAGTTTCGTGCATCAATTTTTTTTCCCTTAGATGAGTGACTTACACTCATCCAAATGGGCTCAAAATTTGTATGTAGCCTAGTTATAGTATGACGGTGAAGATCGATGGTTTACATCTTGCAAAAAAAGTCTTGATATGCAAACACACTTGAGTGTATTCGTGTGATCTGTACACTTGAGTGTATTCTAGCCTGACTATATATATATATATATATATATATATATATATATAGAGAGAGAGAGAGAGAGAGAGAGAGAGAGAGAGTCATGATAGTATACACTCGAGTGTAGGGTTGTAAATGGGTAGGGTATGGTGCGGGTATGGTCATATCTATAATTGCAACCATTTAGTTAAGCAGATATGGTTACGGTTATATACCCGCTTTGTCAAAAGCTATACCTGCAACTACCCATATCTATATAATCGTCGGGTATATGGATGGGTAATTGGGTATACGGTTATGTTTAATTTATTATAATAATACACTACAAACTTTGAGATACAACAAACTACCACACTTAAATTGATAGGTTATGGAGAAATATCATTCAAGGCATAGAGAAGAGACGAACAGAATGAGAGAATGAATTTATGGCCTTTTTAATTAATTGAAATGTACTTGTGTGGCTATAAAGTCGTGTCAATGAATTTGCTCATTATCCTACTACAAGGTACTTATGTTACTAGATTTGAACGCTATAATATGGAACACTACATTCTAATATAAATGTTTACTATTTTAAGGTATATATACTTTCTATATGTGAGTCCTACAATATGAACCATTACATCTTTTTTTTTGTCGTGCAAAAATCTGTTACTATAAAACCAAAACTTTGGGTATAAAATAGCGCCCCATAAGGAGACTACTGGATCCCTCATCCCCACGTAGGGGGTAATAAAAGGATCCAACCAAACAAAAACTCCAACTGAAATAGGTACAGAGAAAGAACCGGGACAAAGACATGACAAGCAAGAACCTAGCAGAGGAAAAGGAGCTACATACAGAAAACATTAAACGCACCCACAAAGATAGTCTATATGAAACTACAAAACTGACTGTTAGATACCACTGATCAGTCATCTCCAGCCCCACTGCAGAACAAGTAACAGATGGATCACATAAAAAAAACCAAGAGTAGAGGAAATAGGACTGCCACTCACTGCCTCCTCTCCTGGCATACTGAAACAGTTGCACCTAAATCAGAATGCCATCCAAACAAGGAACTGAACATAACTATTCCCAGAATTGGAGGACTACCACAATCACAGCACTAGACTTCTGCAACTGAGAGCATTTAACCATGGAGCCATGACACACCCACAAATAAATGGACATGATCAACGGGCAGCAGCTGCATACCTCCAGTGACATCTAACTGAAGGAAGCCCCAAAACCAAGAGAGTATCCTATTCGGAACCACACCATAACATTTGTCTTTGGAAAGCAAGTCAAATTAGATGGACCCAGAGAAATCCATCATAGGAATTTCTTTGCCATCAACAGACTTGTGTTTTTTCTTCTTCTTCTTCGACCTTGCTTATTTATTCACCCTGAAGTCATCGAATACCTCTGGGTCCAAGTCACATGAGCTTGTAGAAGAAACCTCTTCTGAGTTTCATGTGAGCTTCTGTTGATATTCCAGGGCTAAACCCGTGTCAATCATCAGCTGCTTCACGCAGTTTGGCGTTGGAGTCAACTTGGACAAAAGAATCTCCCACTCCAAATTGAGCGCCTCATTTTCTCCTACTGGAGAGCATCAACGCATTCCTGATTCAGGTAACCCGCATGGGTTGCCTTCTCCTTCAGGCCATGCTACTCCAGTAAGGTTACCTGCAGACAGATCTACCGCAGATTGCCCTTGGTGTACTTCAGCAACATGTTGAACACCTTGCCTGCTGTTGCATTTCCCGGCTCTGAGTTGCATCTGGATGGACAAAGACTTGATGTTGGCGTTCCTTGGACACGATGGCAATCGGTGCCCAAAGAGATTGCAACCAGAGCAGACCTTAGGTTTCACCACATAACTAATCTCCAGAGCCTTTGGGGTTCTGTCGGCCACGATGGTAACCTCCTTCAGAAACATAGTGCTAGATTCAATCTCCACGCAAACCAGAGCATCCTTCAGGCAGTTGACTGACAAATTAGAATCATCTAGATCCAGGGGCTTCCCGACCAAACTAGCAACACCACCCAATCTTCTAGACGTCCAATGGAGTCTTGGATTCTCCAGGATAATCTAGACCGGCAACTTGGAGAAGGATAGAGGGGGAGAGGGGAACCAGGTTCCCAAGCTTGGGTGACGACGAGGGAGCCATCCATCATCCAAGGCACCTCCTCCAGTATCCTTTCCATTTCTGTGGGGGTAGGTAGCTTGACGACAAAGCCCTCTGCTTCCTCTGCTATGATTTCAAATTCCCCGCTGGGTCGCCATTGACGCCGGATCCAGCCGAGAAGCTGGCTACGGAATGGATTCCTCCCCGTGAATCTTGCTGAGACATACTCACGCCATGACGGTAGTGTCTCCTCCTCACTCGAGATCGAGAAGCACTTGGTTCCGTTGCGGATCTTAGGCTCAATGAACTCGACGACATAGACATCTACACAAGGTCTGCCCAATCTACTGGCCGCCAGCTAATCGACCACAGCAACCGATGTAGATGAAACATGTCCACCATTCGGGGTCTGTGGGATCGAGGAAGAAGATGACGAGGGATTTTTCGGGGGTGATTTTGCCTGTGAGGGGCTGCTATTCGGGGAAGAGGGAGTCCTTTGCTCTCCG
Organism: Alisma plantago-aquatica; assembly: GCA_963693085.1. Classification (NCBI taxonomy): domain Eukaryota; kingdom Viridiplantae; phylum Streptophyta; class Magnoliopsida; order Alismatales; family Alismataceae; genus Alisma; species Alisma plantago-aquatica. The sequence continues at coordinate 849,078,844 of OY856413.1, forward strand.
ATAGCCACACTTGAGCTGCCATGAGGAATCATAGCCGATTCAATTGGACGAGCCCCTGTCGCCGACGAACCTTCACTCCCTCTAGGGTTTCCCCCCTCCCTCGCCCTCTTCCTCCCCTACCGCCTCTTCCGCCCCTGCACCATTACATCTTAATGTTAATTATTTATGTAAAAATATAAGTAAATGGGTATATGGGTATACATGGTATGGGTATATACATAACCATAACCTTACCCTATAAGAGGCGGGTATGTGGGTATAAGGGTAAGCGGTTACATGGTTATAAAAATGTATACCCATGATGGGTTTAGTGGGTATGGGTTTGAGGGTATGCGGGTATACCCATGTCCATTTACGGCCCTACTCGAGTGTACCGGAGGCACCATACACCTCAATCATTTTTTAAGATGCAATAAATTTTTGAAAAATCTAAACCGTTGATCTTCTTAATTATCATAAGAACATACTATATAATAAATTTTATCTCATTTAGACACTTATAGGTCGTGCATCTAAAGGAGGCAAAAATCATGTATTTCAAATTAGTTTTGTGTGTCGATTTTGTTGTCCTTGGATGAGTGACTTACACTCATCCAAATGAGTTCAAATTTTATATGTGACCTATTATTATTGTAACCATGAAGATCAATGGATTAGATTTTGAAAAAATATGGTCTAGATAGGCAAACACCATTGAGGTGTACGGCGTGATCTGTACACTCCGTGTATTCTAGCCTGATTATATATATATATATATATATATATATATATATATATATATATATATATATATATATATATATATATATATATATATATATATATATATATGTATATATATATATAAGATTCAGACGGGGATATGAGCCTAGCTCTCCTTTGTCGTGCAGAATGCACCACATATCTAAAAATGGTTTGGACCCCCTTGATGGGACTATGATGTTGTCTTGCTACTTCATTATGTTTTTGATACCTTTTTCTTTTTTACTTTTCCCGTGGGATGCATAAAAGAGCCCACCCCCATTTAGTGAACATCTCTAGAGTGAAACTAGCATACTCTTCATCCGCTACTTTTCTGCTACACCCTCAAGTAGCTAAGAGGTTGCCTTCGGTACCCTCTTAATTACAATTTGGATAAAAAAACTAAAATAGCACAGATTAATATAAATATGTACACGTAATGGCATGAAACAAATCTTGTTTTCGGAAATAGCCCACTTTTTTGGTAAAGCGCCAATATCTTGGCATTTTTAGTGCATTCGGGTTAGAAAGCCCCAACTTTTTTAAGGTTTTAGTCACAAAGCACCAATTTTTTACAGCCGGGTCAGAAAGCGCCAACTTTTTGAGGTTTTAGTCAAAAAGCGCCGACTTTTTGACATTTTAGTCCAAAAGCTCCAACTTTTCGGCGTTTTAGTTCAAAAGCGCCGGCTTTTTGGCATTTCCATTCAAAGGCACCGTCCAGCCGGAATTGTCGGTGATAAGGAGATCTTTCAGGGACGTGCAGCGCTGATCATGGTCCACTTTCCTTCTCCGGCTCCAGAAACAGAGCTTCTTCAATTTTGTGGCGATAATCATGAGCACCCAGTTCCGATCACCTGGCTCTTTGTCGGCGGGGTCATCGGACTGAACTGTCTTCCGAAGGCTGGTCTTATGGTGAAAATCCTCCCGACCCCACTTTCGGCTGAGGGTCGATAGCGACGGGAGCTGGATTTGAACCCTCGTCACATGGTTGAAGAGGGAGACTTGTCGCGGATCGTGGATGCTTGCAAGCACCGCCCAGCCCAATGTTGTTGAATAGACCCACTTCCCATAGTGCTCCGGCATGAAACAGGATTCGTCAGGGAATCTGAATGCTATGCTTAAGAAAGCACACCACCCAGAGGCCTCGGAGCAGAGGAGCATCAGCAGCGGTTCGCCGCTCTCAAAGCACTGCTGGGGTACTTGGAATCGGAAGGGGAACCAGCGAGCGATGTTGCTTGACCTCTGCATGACGATGTGGGGCCAAGAACTGCATGCGCCACTCATAGCACAAATTGATGGGAGATCATTGCCATCAACAAGCAAATCCAACAACTTCTCCAGAAGTTCAGTAGGGATCAGCCCACGTCATCCTAGTTTTTAATTCAATGCTTTGTTGTGAGAAGATCATCCCATGGCAACTGATGAGCCAAAACGGATGGAGCTTTTGAATGAAGGGGCTTTCTGATTAAAACTCCCAAAAGTTAGGCGCTTTCTGACTAAAATGCTAAAAAGTTGGCGTTTTTTTTACTAAAACGTCAAAAAGTTCATTTTCTGATCTGGTTGTACTAAAAACACCAAGATATTGACGTTTTATGAAGAAAGTGGGCTATTTTGATTTCATGCTATTCATGTACATATTTATATTAAATTGTGCTATTTTGGTTTTTTATCCTTACAATTTTGTGCGCCGGCCATCACATTTGCTATGACTGTCATATTACACAAATAAGAATTTAATGCTTTATCAACAAAATAAATCCTATATACAACCTCCGGATCATGAGGCCTATCTGCCACACGATATTACTTGACGTGGAACATATTGCTTAAGTGGTTGCAACATTTTTCTATCTACTTTACATTAGAAAGTCTGATAATATACAGCCCGAAATAGTAGCTACCACAATGTTTGCCATTGGATGGCTATATTGACGCAGCTGTGCAGTTGAACAATTCACGACTCACGTTAGGTATGTGATTAGATAGTGTAAGAAACTGGGAATCGTGTGGATTCTTACACTTACACAACGTTGCGTTTCGGTTATGAGGTCCCAATTAGACATACGAGAACAAGACGTGATACAACCAAGTATGCTCAATTATAACCTCACCTTTGTTGTGCTATAGAAGCTGCAGCGGAGGACAAGGTCTCTTCAACACCCAGATTTCAAGGTTCTTATCAAGTAAAGACAAAAATATTGCATTTTATAATTGGCTGTGCGTTAATTAAAATTTACAAAAACTGTATACAAAGTCTTATAGAAATGTCTTTGCACAGGCACGAGCAACAAATTGGACTGCCAGCCCTTTTTGAATGACAAACTCCAGAATCAGTAGTGTCACGACTAGATCGCTCTCGCAACTTGAATGGCAAAACCCCAGGGTCAGTGTCCCAACTTATTGAATGGCAAGCCCCAGGCTCAGTGCTCGTACGGTTATAGAGAGAACTCCGAGCAATCTTATAATTTGTTCACACGCAAAAACTAACGAAAAACAAACAAGACCTCAGACTCGGTGTCCAATCATTCCTAAAGAAACAAATGATGATAAAAAACATTTTAGAGTCTTTTAAGCCACTTTGCAACGACACAGAGATTTCAAAGTTCAGTTCAGGCAGTCACAAAAACAAAAGTCACAATTTGTAATATGGCAACATAAAATGAAAAATCTGAAGGCTCACAGTGCCCATCGTCCCTAAAAAAATAGGTTTTTCTCAGACACAATGAATCTATGGTAAAATCTCTTTCCGGGAGCTTGTAACCTCACAACTTGGGTAAAACGTAACCAGCATTCGATCTCAACATGTTCTGTTAGAGATGGCACTCATAGCTGGTTTAAAATCTTCAGTCATTTGCTTTGTGCAGTACAAAAAGCATTTTCCAGTTATAGATTAATCAATCTATTAATCATCACGCCGTAAGCTATCCCAAGGTGACGTGTTGTTGAGGCTGACTGCTGATTCTGATTGATCAAGGGCTAGCTAGAGATGACACCGAAGATACCATACTTTCAAGACAAAAATCTTCCTTGCTGGTGGTATCTTACAGTTTGCCAAGTGGCGACTCACTTGTGTAGTCATCTGCTAACCAGAGTCCAAATTCGTGGAACCGCATTATTTTCTTCTCAAAGCCTGTAATGTAGTTATTATGGACGATAGCATGCATGCCTTTTGTCTCTTGAACCCAAGTCTGGTTTTTGAAATACAAGCCCCCTGATGGGAAGGCAGCTTGTGGTAGCAGGTATAAGTTGACCTGCAAGTAGTACATCATTCAACAAATATAACTTAGTACAATGCAATATAGTAAGAAGAAACATGTTCAAGCAGTGTTATAATTAACATGAAGGAACAAAGGCTTGAATATTCATTCGTTTCTAGATGAAGATATTAACCACGCTTTTCACTAAATTGCCATTGAGTGAGACTCATTTCTCTTGATCAAACATAAGATCGTACCGGCCATAATTATGTGCTCACAGATTATTCCAAATTGCAGAAGTCATTCAGGGAAGTAAGCCTAACATTTATCCAATTATCTTTAAATACATGATCGACTCATATAGCGCAGGATTCCAACAAGGTAACGTGAACCATAAGGGATGCAAAACTGATCGTGTGCGTATCCTTTATCATATCCCATGTAATAGGTACACATACAGGGTGTCAATATCCTTTATCAATATCCCATGTAGCATGTGCACATATAGACATGTTAAAATCTTTAGAGAGACATGATGTATCTTACCGTGTTTCCTTTGCAATAGGAATGATGATAGACGAATAGAGAAATATATGTAACCAACGGCATTCCTAACTACCAGTGGCACTAAATAAAGTAAATCTGTGAATTTTGAAGGAAATCAAAACACCTCAACTTCATTAAGAAAGAGAATGACAAAAGGATAACATATAGGGAAACAATATTTCCATGGAACATGCTGTCCTCTCGTTGTCCCCACCAAAAATTTCAGCTAAACCTGAAAATCTGGCTCAAATTCTCTCTTTGCACAGTTCCAGAAAACGCAACCAAAGATAGTTAGCCACGGATCTTCACCTCAGGGTTGGACCACTACAAGAATGCCTCGGCCACCTTTTTAAACTGAGCAGTTTCCGAGGTCAAAAGAACATAGCTAGACTGACAGAATCTTATCCAAGCTATATTTGCAATCCCACAGAATACCTATAATTGGTGTCCTTCCAGAAGCAATTATACACTTTGTAGGGAGTGAATTTGTAGGGAGTGAATTGGTGTCCTTCCAGTGCAAACACCCAATTCACTCCCTACAAAGTGTATAATTGCCTCCAAGTGGCTAGCTTTTTTCTATACAAGAGTATCTATACAGGAATCCAGAACATATAAAGGACTGCATAGCCACACTTATCAAGAACATACTTAGGCATTAAGGTGCCCCAAGTTTGCACCTTGACCTTCACCCGGACTTATTTCCGTGTTGGGTATTACTTTGTTGGATCCTGGGCCTATTGAGTTATGTTTGGATGTGCTCATTTCAAATCCCAACAATTGGAACCCAAGTAATCATTTAAGAATGCAGATTTAGAACTTACAAGAACCATCATATATTAGTTTAACACAAATTGGATGATCTCCAAAGTATGCTAAATTTCGGGGGTTTAGTTTTAAGACACTCTTCCCCGTCTGATTTTTCTGCATGTGGGCTGCCATCCTGTACTACAACTTCACTCACTCCGGATGTCGGATCATGAATGCGTACGGTTCCCTTATCAATTATCAGGATTTTTAAAGCCAGCAACGAGATGAGGCTTAATATATATTGTTCTGGTGTTGGGTCTTACTGTTCCAATTAACTTTTTTAGTCCATCTTAGCTGTCAATATACCATTAATTAGGGATATATAACCCTCAAGGTTCATTTTCTGATCTGTCTTGGACTATGCCATGAATGACTTCTGTAGTGGGTAGGACTTCAACTACAATGTGATATATATGATCATAGTATCTATATTAGTCCCTCTTGTTTGTCATAAGAAACTCATATACCAATATTTGCTACAACGCTACAATACAAGTGTCTAAGCCTTTTAAGGGTGATGATAACCTGAAATAAACAATTCAAAAAAAAATTGGCCACCTATGCTATGTAAGGAGTACATCACCCCTATTGAGGTTTTAATCGCAATTAAAATACTATTACCTATATTATAGCCCTCTTCTCTACTATAAGAATCCTAATTACCCATACTAATATTATAATATACTTTGGTTAATTATACATGATTAGGGCTTTTTTTAAATAATCTTTGATATATTACATATCCGTGTGAATAACCATAACAGATGCATATACCTGCAGATACAACCATACAATGTATGAGGGTGAAACATCATGAAACCAATAAGATATGTGTATACATAGGAGGGGAAATGGAGTAAACATTTAAAAAAATCAATGTGCTAGGTGCACCAAGACGTCAATGTGCCTGCCTTATAAGTATGGTCTCAGTAGACAATCTATCCTCCCGAAAAGAGAGACACATAGTCAGGTGGAAGAGATAGGATCACAAACGAGCTAACAGAAGGCCATCTTGCACAAGAAGCGTACGAATTCCACTCTGGAAAATACTGCTGTCTACAATTATGCTCCAAAGGATTGCAACCCCCTCTTAGTCTTACATCAACAAGATGGGAATCGAGCAGTACAGATAGACATATTGGTCCCGTCCACCTATCTTGAAGAGAAATACCAGGAACGAGATCACTTCTATAACATACTGAAATTTGGGTACTAAATCTATTTTAAGATATTTTCCCCTAACTCGAGCTTATTTTACGATGTTGTCCTTCATTCCAGATCCTAATCACTTATTTTGACTAATTTATCATGGTCCTTAGTACGTATTAGTCTTCAATTGAATTTCCTTTGTCTGAATGTATTTATTCTTCTCACCTGAAGGATAATTACCAAATTGTCCCTCATCCCGAGTTTCATTTGTTTTCTAATTTATCTACCATGCCTAGAACAAAATTTGGATTGAAATTGCAAAATTTCGCTCGAAATTTCGTTTTTTTTTTCAATCGGACATCAAAACGTTAGTACGCGGGAACTGGTCTGCAATTCGCGAAAATTTCACAGCTACAGTCAAAATTTCGCAAAACATGGGGTATTTTAATGCAAAAAAGTCCATTTTGGGCCTTGATATTGCGAAATCAGTGTGAAATGCAGCACCTATATCACGAAATAGTGTTCCATCGACTGGATTTGCTGGGACTTTGATCTTTTAGCAATTTTTTTGTGATATCTTGCTCTCGAAGGCTGCTTTACTTGATTCTAAGGTATGTAACCCCTCTCCCTAGCCCATATACTCCTTCAATTTCTACGCCCTTTTAGACATATCTTCATAGATACTCCGAAAATCCTAAATTTCTAAATGACATTTCTCTTAAAATTCTCAAGATCTTGAAGTGAACTTGGAAATCTAAGAAACAATAGTGTGAAATATGTATATCTATACTTATTTTGAAAATCGAATCAATATATTTCATATTTATACACAAAATGGCTACAAAAGCTTTTTTAATGGAAGTTTTTCATTTTTGTATTTTTCACTTATGTAACCCTATATATATTATAATAGTAGCCTCATACAAGTTGTAACTTGTAACCCTAAATATAATTTTTTATTATTCACTTATGTAACCCTAAATGTATTATAATAGTATACTTATACAATAAATATACTAACCTACAATATTGTAACTTGTAAGTTATAAAGTCTAGTACTCTAGTTGTTTTAACTTGAAGTTTGCAAGTTTGTAACAGTCGAACTGTCTAACAGACTTGACATATGTGTTCATTTGTGCACTCACACATCAAGACATGGATCCCACCCTAACCTCTAAACATATAATTTATTATATAATCTAGTGTGTCTATGTTTAAACATTGTGTTTGCAAAATTCCATAATTTAATTCCTTCATTTTGTCATCGAAATTCTGTCGAAATTGTTCAGCTTCCTTCACTTACAAATGTGGGAGACCACCCCCCACATATCCAATATGAAATATTATTGCATATTTGAGTAGATCTTGGCTATTAGATCGTCCTAGTAAATTTTCATGATATAATTCGCTTATTTGTTCGTCAAAATTGTTAGGGCCGTAAATATCGAAATTTCGAAAAAAAATCTATTTATGGGCTATCAGACACGACATCGAAATCGGACATTTAATTCTATGCTATCATGTATCTTGGCATTGATGGTCCCTTTGTAAACTCCTCGTGTCAAAATAAACTATTTGTCTTCATTTGAGAAAATTTTGCAATATGGTCCTCATGTTTTGTTCCATGAGCCAAAATTGATATCAAGTATTGTGATTGGAATCAATTGTCCTAGACATTTTAATTGCACTTCATATTCATATCGTCCCTTAAATTTAGAAGCAATGGCTTCGGAATCAGTTTAAAATATCATTAATATTATTAGATATTAGTGATTGAGTGAATTATGATAAAGAAAACTAATGAACTAGGTTAGAGCCATAAGGTGGACAGTTGGTATTTTTATAATGTAGTTTCATAATGGTTACATCATGGTCAAAATCTTAGAGCAAGGGATTTTCTATTTAGGAGTTATAAAAATTGGAATTCATGACTAAGTAGTAGTTAATACTAATTAGTAATTAAGGTTTATATAAAAAAGGAAGGACCGCTCCCCCTCCTATCTCGTGAGGACCTGACTACTTACAGAAACAAACGACAATCACACCAGTTGTTACCTTCTCCCGATATAACCCCTGCCACGCCAAGGAAAACTAGAGCATCAGTTCTTCCTTACCCTTACCTCCCCTCCTCATCTCATGGTGGCGCCCTCACTACATAAACCTTAGACAACCAAATGTCGTGAGGGCAAGACACAAGCCTGCAGCAGACTGAACAATGACAGTAGCCACGAGGGCAAGGCACAAGCCACGAGGAGAGTCGATGAAAACTGGAAACTCAACCACCCTAAACACGGCGACGTCGTGTACATGGACCTGCAACTTGAGCACCTGCAACCTGCCTTCCTCCTCCACCAATTTTCCCTGTCACCAAACACACCCCGACTCTGCCACCCAACAGACTCCACCACGGCGGCCAGAAGGACCACCGCCACCACTTTAACCCGACCACCGTGACGCCAACCTAACATTGACGCCCGACAACATGTAATATGATGGAGCCCTACCAGCCCCTCGACAGTGATTCGCAACCTAGGGCACCACAGCAATACCTTCTTCTCTTTTGCCACATGGAGTCTAAAGATCCGTGGAGTCCTCGCCAACAATAGCGTCAACACTACCTGTTCGGGTCATGCGCCCCGTCGGCCGCCATAGACCCCCCGTCTCCTTGCCCTTTGCCTGACCTACAATAGCAGACTTCATTACCAGTCACAACCGCCCACATCTCCTTCCTGTATCAACGGCCGCACCCTGGTCTCACGGATTTTCAAAGCAAACACCACAATCAACTACAGATAGAAGTACCCAAAACCCCGACCATACTGCAGCAGATCTACAAACTAGAGTGCCAGGGCATCTTGTCCTTCTTCAAGTCTCATCACCAACAAGAGTGCATCCGACCGAAGCTAGGAGAATTAGAACTCCAACGATGTTGTCAAGATCTGATATTAGATCTGTGAACTCTGTCGCTGCTTCCTAAAAGAGAACATGTTTGAGACTCCTCCATCCAAGCCAAAGAAAGGAGAAGAGATCACTAAGCATGGAGGACTCAGGCCTCCATTGAAGATTATGATCAACTTCCGAGATGGTAGACTAGCATGATGATGATATCCAATAATCGATTAAAGAAGACAATGCATCAAGTTTCAACACGGTACCATTGAACTATAGGTAAACCCCATTTCCTGTATTATGAAATTCTGAAAACTGAACATATAAAAGAAAGGGTGGATAATATATCAATGGATAACCTGAATACCTAGGACATAAAATCATACTGATGCAAGAGATACATTCATTACAGTTAGTTTTATCATATGGATACATACATGTATATAATTAGTCCATTAGTAAAGATGTAATCCATAAATGGTGATTATAAGATACCCATTAGTAAAGGCATGATCGACCAAAAGAGATAATAATGATCTCATCATATGGTTTCAGTTATAACCTAGTCTAGTTGAGTCATAACGTAAATGTTGGTCACATTATTGTGTACGTATATTAATAAACAGATGAGTGATAAGTTACTTATTACGAATAATCTACCGTCCTTATTAATACAAACCCTAGAAGTGTGCATGCTCGAGTATAAACATATATAAGATTGACTTATGAACCCCTTTTAACCTAGATCAACCCAAGGAATGAGGTTTCGGCGAAATCATCGAAATTTCGCCCCAAAATACCGATTTCGATGGGATCTGGTACCGAAACGTGCGACTATGTCCGATTTCGATGATTTCGATGAGTTTCGCCAAATTTCGATGATTTCGATGAATTTCGCCAAATTTCGATGAATTTCGCCAAATTTCGATGAAAATTTCGATAATTGCAATCCTTGTTGTTATTATTGCTTTTTGAAGAGGAGCAAAGGGGGGATTGGAGTTATTTCATCATTTAGTACTTATACATAGTATATACTTATAGTATATCATAATTGCATTGCATTTCCCTAATATTTGCTATTCAAATTATTAAATACTTATTCAATGCATGCTTTATTAGTTTCTACAATGTGGACAACATGTATCCTGGTGGTGGTTTATTAGACAATGAAGGTGTTACGAAGCCAACCACACCAACAAATAATGATTTAGCTTCGAAACATTGCACTAGTGTTCTTGGAACCAATGAAATGATTGACTATTGAGTCCATATCAACAACAAACTATCAACCCAAGTAAAATGTGTGGGGATGCCCTACATATCCAATATCTTATATTATAACACAAATAAATACATGCATGTATATAGCTCATTCTTGCAAAATTGCATAACTTAATTCCTACATTTTCTCATCGAAACCCTTCATCGAAATCCTCAAGAAACAGGACAGTTCCCTTACCTCCCACATCAAGGACCACCCTCCCAACCTACCCCCACATAAAATTTTATTGCATAAAACGATGCATTTAGGTGTAGTGATCACACCTGTAAAATTTCATAAATTAATTCGTTCATCTTGGCGTCGAAACGGGCACGGTTGCATCTATTGAAATTTTTGTCGAAATTTCAAAAAATTCCGGTTTCCATGCTGTCGAAACGGCATCGAAATCGGATACCTTATTCCTTGGATCAACCTATCTTATTGGAAACATGGAGAACCACAAAAGGAGAACCTAATCGATCTTAAATAATATCATATTACAAAATGAAACATACTATGATACTTAATTATTAGATTATACAAGATATTTCTCCATCCAAATATTATATCAGCAGATGTATAATTATGTTCATATGCATATTGAGAACTAGTTATTAACATATGGGCATAATGGTGTTCTTCTAAATATAAATAGAAACATGAATTACCTCATTATTGGGGGATTATGTCGAATGATATGATACCTTACACATCTTCCCACTTTTGTATAGATAACCCTGAGTCCTGACGTATTTGATAATAATGGGGGTAATATGACTACCTAAGATACAAACTAATGGACAGAATAATAAACCATCACCTAATACCATTTAATAAGACATTCCAAGCCATATAGTGACAAATACTTCTCTATATTTGTAGATCTCTCTCTTTTTATAAATTCTTGGAGTTGGATTCTTGAGATTTGGATTTTTCAATACTTTGATCTAAATGTACGAAATTTCTATTTCTATTTGGAAAGTTATTTTCCTCATTGATTGCATGCATAATTAGATAGGTTGGTTGGCTTGAAATTGTTATAAACCTTAGCCCTCCTCATTGAAAGCCACCTATAACACTCGGGCCCACGGCCCTTGGCTCTAGTAGAGTTTCAGAAATGACGATTGGCCTCACAGACCACCACTAGCCTTAACTGCGTGTTTATTCCTCATGCGCAAGTCGGGGTCAACTTCCCAACTAGTCACCCATCCAAGTACTACTCCAAACTGAGCACACTTAACTATGGAGTTCTTTAGTGATGGGCTCCCGGAAAAGGAGGTACACCTTGGTGATATGGGTAGTCCAATCATTCCTTTTAAGACTCTTGTAACAATAAATCTTGAATAGTATCACATTGTTTAAACGTTAAAAAAGGCAGGCTAGTGCCTATTGTTTAGTGGAATATCTACAACTTTGCGCAGAGAGGACATGAGGTTTCTCAGTATACTGGGAAACACAGTTGGTGTGATGTCGTTCTCATGAAGAAAACATATGGCTTCACCAACAACATAGACATTGACATGTGCTATCTATTGAAAATTGAATTACTAGTTTCAAAAAATTGGATATGAATCTTATTGAATTTGAAAACCCGTTGTTATCTCTTGTAACTTGCCTATATTGTTTATTCATTTGTACTTTATCATTGAAATCCCATGTAGATAGGTTCATATTGTTATACTTTCCAAATATTGATTTTGTACCAGCTTTGTTGACCCATGTTCCCCTTACTGGGGCGCATGTGTCATTTTTTATTCCTTCTGGGAACTCATGTGCAAGTAATCAAAGAAGACCTAGAAGAGACGTGCAGGAGTTGTCCCATGTTGAAGAGTAGTTAGGAATTAGTTACTACTCATAATTTTATAATCTTAGGTTAATCTCCTGCGACTCTAATGTAAAGCATGATTTTTAAAAGATTTGTTTATATTTTCTGATGCAATCTTGTAAATATTTGATCATAAGGATCGGGGTCTTTGCAAATTTGCACTACATTTATGCATTTTGGAAGAGAATATCTCATTCTGAAAGCCGACGTTTCTCTGAATATATTATAAGAATGGTTGGTGAAGAGGTTGATCGGTGTTATAGGATTCCTAGCCATCCAAGATTGGTTGAGGAATTTGATATGCTTAGTATTAAAGGAATTCATGAACTAGCCATATTACAAATATTTCACCACCTGCCAAAGTCTCCAATAATAACCAACTAATGTTTTAAAAAGCGGGAAGTGGGAAGCGGGAGGCGTGTAAACAGCACCTTATGCTTATTTTCCTATGTAATTTTGTATAAAATTACACATATTCATGTATAAATTATCATTATGTAGGAACATTTATACATATCTGGACTTATAGTATATAGTATATAACTAATACATACACATACCAGTACATAGTAGAGAACTAGTACATACATACATACAGATTGTAGTACATCAATAGTACATGCAGATCATATAGTATATAAATACATATAGATCATATAGTATATAACTATACATACATATACTAGTACACAGCAGAGAACTAGTACATACATACAAACGGACATGTAATACATCAATAGTACATAGTAGAGCAATAGTACATGCATACAGACCATTTATATACATATATAAATTAATTAGGTATAAAGGTTTATAATTAGTACAAATACGTGTACCTTGATTTACAAACAATGTACCTACTAATATAGGTGCAGCGTAAAGAACATGTTACAGGAGTATTGAGGTAAATACAATGAATAATGAAGCAGGGATTACTTTTCCATTAGTTTTTATAACCCCCCTACTGGGCCAACAACAAGTTTGGGCCTTACTTTGGGTCCAGCATGCACTTTTCAACTAAGCGGGCCAAAGCGAACTAGTACATGCATACATACAGATTGTAGTACATCAATAGTACATGCAGATCATATAGTATATATATACATACAGATCATATAGTATATAACTATACATACATATACTAGTACACAGCAGAGAACTAGTACATACATACAAACAGACATGCAGTACATCAATAGTACATAGTAGAGCACTAGTACATGCATACAGACCATTTATATACATATATAAATTAATTAGGTATAAAGGTTTATAATTAGTACAAATGCATATACCTTGATTTAGAAACAATGTACCTACTGATATAGGTGCAACCTAAAGAACATTTTACAGGAGTATGAGGTAAATACAATGAATAAATGAAGCAGGGATTACTTTTTCATAATTTTTTTATTCCCCCTACTGGGCCAACAACAAATTTGGGCCTTATTTTGGGTCCAGCATGCACCTTTCAACTAAGCAGGCCAAAGCGGGTGTTTAAACAGGGTCTTCAAGCAAGCGGTTAAGCGGCTCAAGCAGGCATTAAGCGGCCGCTTTTTGCTCGCTTGCTCAGCTGACGCTTAAGGCCATTTTCAGGCGGCAGAGGGTCGGAACCACTCAAGCAGCCACTCAAAACGTGTTTTAAAACATTGTAACCAACTGTGAACTCGAATCTCATTAGGAGCGGAAAGAAAGGTCATTGACAGCAATCCAGGCCTATTATACCCCCACCCTTCAACCTAGGGACCACACTAAGAAACGCCTGGCCCTAGTTGGTAGAAAATCATGTGCTCATAGAAGAAAGCGAAATTGGAAGAGGCAGTGAATGTGCACTTGACACTTATAGTCTCTCCCCTTTTACTAATAACAAAGACTCATAGAATCCCTAGACATGATATAAGTTACACAAATTCCACCTTTTAGGCTTTTAGCCAAAAATGCTAACACAACACAACAAACACATGAATAGCATTTTTTTTAAAGTCCTCCATATGCATACTTTATGGTGCAACCAAGCAAATCCAGATTCCAGTGGTACGCAGCAGCCCGAAAAAAATAAGTTTTTCTAACTTATATTTATTTCTACAGTCATACCTTTATTATAATACTAGAATACCTGGCCTAGGTAGGAACCTATAAAAACATTAAAGAACGTTATTTTCCCTATCATCCAAACAACCCACTGAATGTTTAATTGAAGTTTTATATGCAACGGATCCTATGGATGAGTAGTCAATTTGTATATGAAGTACACGCAAGCAAAGGTTGAAGGTTGTTCAATAGGTATAATTTAGATTCTTCCATGTGGAACTAAGCCACTTAATCATGGCCTATACGGAGCAACAGTATAATTTAACAGCCAAGATATAGAAAAATTATATTAAACCGTGATAGGTTTTAGCAATTGAACATACTTGGCTTTGATTTTGTTTCAGGTCAAATCAAGTGTATAAATCCTGAAAGTTAAATACCCTTCATACTATGAAAGGGGCAAAGTGTATCAATAGACATCAATATGCATATCAAAATAGATCCACACAACCATCTTCCTACACTCTAACATGTAGCATCACATTTTGTGCTACGATAATAATTCACCTTCTCCTACAACTCCATTATTACATTGCCCAGACAAACAAACTTGCACACCCATACCTTGGGACAGTCCAAGTTGCATTGCTTGCACTTGTATGATGTAACAACAAAAATGGTGGGTGCAATGGTGTAAGCATAGTTTAAAATGTGAAATTCGGCAACGTTTACAATGGTTCAGAAACAGATTTTTCAACCAAAATTTCAGCATGTTCCATCATGTCGACACAAGATTTCAACACACATTTCGAAGGTCAAATCAAGTGTATAAATCCTGAAAGTTAAATACCCTTCATACTATGAAAGGGGCAAAGTGTATCAATAGACATCAATATGCATATCAAAATAGATCCACACAGCCATCTTCCTACCCTCTAACATGTCAGCATCACATTTTGTGCGACGATGATAATTCACCTTCTCCTACAACTCCATTATTACATTGCCCAGACAAACAAACTTGCACACCCATACCTTGGGACAGTCCAAGTTGCATTGCTTGCACTTGTATGATGTAACAACAAAAATGGTGGGTGGGATGGTGTAAGCATAGTTTAAAATGTGAAATTCGGGAACGTTTACAATCGGTTCAGAAACAGATTTTTCAACCAAAATTTCAGTATGTTCCATCATGTCGACACAAGATTTCAACACACATTTCGACAACCAATTAAAGGAATTAAGTCATGAATTTTACCCGGAAGATCTACATACAAAATACACCTAATTATGCAATAATATCATACGTTGGTATAGGGTGGGGTGTGTGTGTGTGTGTGTGTGTGTGTGTGTATTCTTATGCAATAACATGTTATACCTTATATTTTGGATGCAATTAAATAAGAGGGTTCTTCCACATTTTTTTAGAATCGTTCCAATATTTAAATGAAATTACATAACAGAAAATTCTACAATTTGGGATGTCGATTTCAATGCCCGGCAGTGGTCAAAACCGCAATTTCGGTAGAAAATTCGCAATTTCAACCAAAATATTAATACATGGGTTTGAGAGGCGTGATGGCCCAAAGGTTTGGGGGTGGTGAACTTGGTCACAGAGACCATCATTCTAATTACAGATAGGGGGTAAAGGTGGATTAATGAAGATGATAACAACAGTTACAAGATGCAATAATGACAAATCTAGTGTATACATCTTAGTTGCCAAGGAGGTGCATGCTATTATTCACCTTGCCATCTCAAAACCCATGAACCTACAACACGGATATCACTTTCCAAATCAACTCAAACCCCTCCATCCTTGCTTGCACTTCCAGTTTGAGGATGCATACCAGCATAACGCCAAGGTGAATGCCAATGTGAACCTCACTACTAAACCAAGTCTACCAACCAGCTTTCCGTACACAGCACAGACATACACACCTGGAAAGTTGGTCCAGCCAACAACCCAATTATCATCACCGCCACCTTTGTTGCTACCTTCAGCCCTCCACTACCAATGCCCTCCACTTTGAAGGTTTTTGATTGGATATATCAAAATCAAAAGTGGCATGTGGTCTTCCGAGTGTGTGTGTAACTATGTACCTATAGGAGGATATTTGTAATTAGGTAAAGACTTAGGGACTTAATTGTAAATCCCATGTAAATTACAAGTGTTTATATATGCATTACCCTGACGATGGATACCGCGCCATGGGAATCTCCCAACCTAGTTCCTGGTGTTACATGGCATCAGAGTCTCTTGGGTTACAAACCCTTAAGACTACATATGTCTAGGTATGACTCAATCAAGTTACCATGTGAAGGTTGTCACCTTCCATGCATCTCCTCAAGCGGTGGCAGTCAACCGCTACTTCTTCAGCCGCAAGCAGCCCCATCGGGTCACCTGTTGTCAGTAGCGACCCCAATGGGCACTTCTAGATTGACTGCTTTCAACAACAATTCTGCTAGGGTTGGTCGTCCTCAGGGATGGGTACCCAAGCCATTGTCTACAGATCAGTCGGTGACTAGCTGGTCTCAAGGGCTACACATGATGTCTCTCCTCATCCAAGTTGTTGCCTCTCCTTGTCCGTGTTGCCCGTCTCCAACAAAAGAGGAGATGGCCGCTCAAGATCATAATCAAACATGGTCTTTAGCTCATCGTATGCAAGGGAAGTATGTTGTCGTTGGGTTTTTACTATCAAAGTAGGTGTAGGTGGATGTAAGATCAGCTTAAGGTATGGTCAGTAGCCAAGGGCTAAACTCAAGTCTATGGAAGGGAATATTCAAAGACTTTCTCTATTGCGAAAAAGGTGGCATTTGCGTGTATCTTCTTGTCTTTTATGGCCGCTCATTCTTGAGTCCAGCATCAACTTAACATCAAGAATGAATTCTTGCATAGTGATTTCAATGAAGAGATCTATATACAACAACCATGAGGAATCGTTGCTAGGGGGGTCTGATCTAGTAGGCCACCTTCATAGGTCTCTATATGGGCTGAAGCAGATACCTCGTACGTAGTTTGGCGGGCAGTGCTCTTTCTGAGTTTGGCCTCCTCATATGTACATTAGATCATTCGGTCCTCTATAGGCGATAGAGTTTTGGTTGTATGATATCTTTCTGGTGGAATATGTTGATAACATCGTGATCGCTAGTGATGACAAACAGAGCATTACATGGCTGAAGGCTTATCTACATGGACAATTTCATAAAAAAGGATTTTGGCAACCTTAAATACATTTTGGGCATAAAGGTTACCAAGTCTAGGTATGGGATAGTGACTTTCGAGTGAAGATATGTCCTATACATGCTCATAAAGACTAAGAAGCTTGGGACTAGACCTGTTGATTTCCAATTGGATCCTAAACTCAATTTGTCTGTGGAGCTAGGGGAGCAGCCTGATGACCTTAGAGATATAGACAACTTGCTGGAAAGCGGAATTACCTAACTGCTACTCGACCTCATATAGTCTTTGCTACTAGTTTTGTGAGTCAGTTTGTGGAGAAGCCATGTACAAGTCACTTAAGAGGTTGTAGTGTGCATTTTGAGGTACTTGAAAATGTATCCTAGCAAGGAGATTATGAAATTCTGTATCAGAATCGCAGTCATTTGAAGGCACATGATATTTCAGATGTTGATTAGGCAAGTTCTAGCATTGACTAGAGGTCTAGTTTTGGTTACGAAACTTACGATGTATTTCACGAGGAAATCTTGTCTCTCATAAGAGCAAGAAGAAGAGAATTGTAGCTAGATCCAGTGTAAAGTCTTAGTACATAGATATGGCCCTAGCAACATGTGAGTTGTCTATAGTTGTCGAAGGAACTAGGCTTTGAAATGAAACATGACAACCAATTTGTTGTCTAAGTTGCTATCATCATCTAAGCCTCAATCCAAACCGTGTTGGGGCCAAGGAAGCACAGACACGTTTTTGACACAGACATGAGACCAGCAACTTTCTAAAATATAGGACACAGACACAGCATTGTATGAGGGGATTTTTTTAAATTTATACATATATGTAGGTGCATGGTGTATGGATTGGAATTTATTTTAGTTTTGACAGATTAATGTATTTATGTATGTATAATCATATATGCATATGTTTATGTGTGCCTTCGTGTGTTTAGTAGAAACAATGCAAAGTAGACAACAAAAGATGGTTAATTCTGTAAATATAGTAGATTACAGAATAGGTAAATGCATCCTTATTACTCGTTTAATCAATTTATTAAAATACATTTTGATTTATAACACCTAATTCAGCTCAGATTTTACATATTGATTCGTTTTAATAGATTTGTTTGCAACTTTGATCAGATCTCAACTCTATGCTGCATATTCTCAATGACAATACATAAACGGTAGACGTATATTCAATATTTGCAATTTGAAATAGGCCACTGCAGCAGCAGCTGCTGCACTGATGTGTCCAGGAAGTGTTTGGGCCGTGTGCAGCTCTGTCCAGACTGTTGAAAAGGACCAAAATGGACTAGACATGTGCCAGACGTGTCCAAAACGTTTTGGGCCGTGTCTGGAACGTGTACGTGCCTGACACGGACACGGGGGCTGTCTAGAAGTGTCCATGCTTCCTAGGTCGGGGTAGGACACATTAATCCTTCTTTTCCAATCAGCTCTGTCATGGGTCATAATCTAATCAAGATGTACAGATTCAAAATCTCTCTTCCTAAGCTCTTTCGAAATTAATTTAGGCATGCATCTTCTTCTTTTAATTGTGTTTGATTCAATGGCATTGCTTTGAATGAGAACATTAGTCAGTCTGTGTTGCACATGTACATACCATCTCAAACAGTCTTCATGCGACTTGTCCTCGATGTTTGTCAGTTGCCACCCCCAGTTTATTCCTAATATAGTCATTTTTCAAGCAATCTTTTCTCGTCTTCTCATGCATCCATCTCAACGTATGCATTTCAGCCACATTCATCTTGTTGAGACTTTGTTTCTTCACCACCCAACATTCACTCTCATATAGCATGGTTGGTCGTATAGCTGCTCTATAAAACTTACTTTTTAATCTAAGAGGGATCTTGCGGTCACATACTATTCCAATTACACTCCTTCATTTCAACCATCCTATTGTGATCATGTGACAAACACCATCTTGAACATCATCAACCATTTGAATAATAAAATCCAAGTAACAAACTTATCACATTTCGGTGCATCCACTCCATCCAACTTGGCCCCACCATTTACAATTGCAGATTGGCTGAAATTGCAATGTATATACTTGGTTTTGCTTCTACTGATCAAAAACCCATTAGATCCCAACGCACATCTCCAAAGTTCAACTCTTTTGTTTAATCTTTCTTTAGTGTCATCAATCAACAAAATATGATCAATATGATCAATAAATGGCATGCACCAAGGAATATCATTCTCAACATGCTTTTCAGCTCGTCCAAAACAAGAACAACTATATATATATATATATATATATATATATATATATATATATATATATATATATATATATATATATGAGTTAAAGTGTGGATCCTCGATGTACCCCAATTGTGATAGAAAAGGTTTGTCTCTCTCCTACCAGAGTCTAACAGTTGCAATTGAGCTATCATACATGTCTTTAATCAAGTCAATGTATTAGATTGGCACTCTCTAAAACCCTCCACAACACTTCCATGGGCACTCGATCATAAGTCTTTTCCAAATCAATAAAGACCATACGAAGATCTCTTTTGCATTTTTTGAACTTCTTCATAAGCATCCTTATCAGAAAAATAGAATTTGTTGTGGATCTTCCAAGTATGAAACCAAACTGGTTGTCTGGTACGTGTTATAGATCTTATCATTTGCTTAATAATCTTCTCTCAAAGCTTCATATTGTAGCTCATCAACTTGATACCTTTTTAGTTTGTGCAGCTCTAAACATCTCCTTTGTTCTTGTAGATGGGGACTATAGTACTATTTCTTCATTCATTCGGCATCTTCTTAGTCTTAAATTTTTTATTAAAGAAATTCATTAATCACTTAGCTCCATCATCCCCATACTCTTCCGTACATCAATAAGAATACCGTATAGTATGTAGGCCTTCCTCATTTCATCTTCTCAAAGAATTCTTGATCTCAAATCGTGAAACTCGTCGTGTGTAAGTGATATCTCTCATATTTATCTTACACGAATCTCTTACAATATTTATCGTTTCTCCATTGAAAAGCCTATGAAAGTAGTTTCTCTGTTGATTCTTGATATCGTCATCCTTCATCAATACTCTTACCATTTTCATTCTTGGCGTATTTTACTTAACTCAAGTCTCTTCCTTTCCTTTCTCTTATACGAGCTATTGTATACATATATCCCCCTTATCTAGTGTCCAACTTCTTATATATCTCTTTAAAGTACTTAGACCTAGCCTCTTGAATTGCTTTCTTAGCTTTTTTATTTGTTTGCTGGTATCTCTAAAAAGTTGCATCATCTCGAGATTCGGGCAAGCTCCTATAAATCTTAAGTGTAATAGCCTTTTGTACTTCACTATTCCATCATCAAGTCGCTTTTTGTGGAGGCCTGCGCCCTTTGAACTCCCCCAGAAACTCTTTGGCAATACTTCTTATGCAAGAGATCATATTATGTCACATTCTGTTAGCATCAGACTCCAACTTCCGACTGCCCTCCTTGATAACTTTATCACAAAATGTCGATTTCTTTTCTCCTTTAAGATCTGACCACTTGATCCTTCTATCTTGGTTTCCGTTATGCTTACCTTTGTTGATCTTTATGTTAATATCTTTCATTTTCTAAGAGGGGAGATCTTGGGAGTTTAATTTCCAGTTATCACTTGTCAGGTTTGAGGATCATTTGGTTGATTTATTTAGAAAGTCCCTTACCAGTTTTCAAGTTCATTTCCTATGAGCCAAGCTGGGCACATATGATATATATGCTCCATCTTGAGAGGGAGTGCTAAAGCATAGGGACCTACTTGTAATTATGTAATCAGTCAGGGACTACAAGGTCGACTGTGCTGCAGCAGAAATTTACTGCCAATTCATTGGCTCCTACTGCTATCGAGGCATCTTTAGGCCTTGAGACCTGCTCCACAAAGGACGTACTGAGTTCCATGCCCTCCGAATTTCATCCCACGGCCAGCAGGCCGAGGTGACTATAGCAGTGGATCTCCTGATGATTACTCGGTTCCATTTCTGGCAGTTTTGCCTCAACCTATAGGGTCATAATTACTATAGCAGCAGGTTTACAGTAACCCAACAGCAGTTGCAACTTGAGGATTTTCTCCGCACATTTGATTTTGGGCACTTTGTTTCTTCCTTGTGCATCATCAACGACTTGTGGAGTCTTTGGCGACATCTTGAAATTATAAGATTTGAGATCGGCTGCCTGGAAATCCGCGCACACCTGCAGATCCAGATTCGTTTTTCCCAATTGCGCTCAAACTTCACCGACTTCAACATGCTGCACGATGAGGCGATCAATGCCAGACTTGCAATTGACACGCTATGACAAGTGGTTTGATCGCTTAGAAGCTCTACTTCAAGGCATGTGGAAAGAGATGTGTGCATCACTTGAGCGCTTGCAAAGGAAACATGTATGGAGACGTCCACAACAATGTGAGCACATCTCCACATTGTCGAGGAAGCTGTGTGTACTTATATAGATTATATATATACTAAATAAATATATACATATGTGTAATATATGTAGAATATATAGGTCGAGGAATAAGCCTCATATTGTACTAACGTGTATATTACATTATATATATATATGGCTAAAAGAATTGTGGACCCGAGTACATGTATCTTGTATGTACCCATCTTCATTTACGACTGTTGCACAACTTTACATAATAATCCAAGCTTATGGATGTGATATATACCTTTTTGATAAAATGTGTATCAAAAATCACCTTAATCTGACATTCCTAGATCATCTAATGGAAGACAATCTGACAATGTATATTTTCTAATCAACGATAAGTTGTAGGAATTGTAGAAACTGTTAGATGATATATTGCTATATCTCATGATACATATAAGACCTGGTTGTGATTTTTTAAATGTGTAATCTAAACAATATTGATTTTATCCATATGGTTGGATTTAATTGATGGATTATGCATATGCCATTTTGATGGCTGGTACACAACTTATATGTACCGGCCGGTACACACTTCCTAACCTATATATATATATATATATATATATATATATATATATATATATATATATATATATATATATATATATATATATATATAGAGAGAGAGAGAGAGAGAGAGAGAATAAGACTAGAATACACTCGAGTGTTTTCAGAGCAGAATACACTCAAGTAGTTTTTCATGATGTAATATTTTTTTCAAAAATCTAATCCATTGATCTTTTTAAACATCTTGCGAATAGCTCATACGCAAAATTTGAGCACATTTGGACATTTATAGGTCATGTTATAAAGACCACAAAAATTATGCATTTCAAATTAGTTTCGAGCGTCGATTTTGTTGCCCTTGGATGAGCGACTTACACTCATCCAAATGGGCTCAAAATTTGTATGTAGCCTAGTTATAGTATGACGGTGAAGATCAATGGTTTACATTTTACAAAAAATAGTCTTGATATGCAAACACACTTGAGTGAATTCTTGCGATCTGTACACTCGAGTGTATTCTAGCCTGACTATATATATATATATATATATATATATATATATATATATATATTTGTGTGTGTGTGTGCGTGTGTGGAATATATATTTATACATATATACATACATATATAGAGTCAGTCTAGAATACACTCAAGTGTACGGATCGCACGGATACACTCAAGTGTGTTTGCATATCAAGACTATTTTTTGCAAAATGTAAACCGTTGATCTTCACCGTCATACTATAAATAGGCTACGTACAAATTTTGAGCCCATTTGGATAAGTGTAAGTCACTCATCCGAGGGCAACAAAATCGACGCGTGAAACTAATTTGAAATGCATAATTTTTGTGGTCTTCATAACATGAGCTATACATATCCAAATGTGCTCAAATTTTGCGTATGAGTTGTTCACGAGATGTTTAAGAAGATCAACGGATTAGATTTTCAAAAAAAATATTGCATCATGAAAAACTACTTGAGTGTATTCCGCTCCGGATACACTCGAGTGTATTCTAGCCCGACTCTACATATATAATACATACATATATTATATTTACACATTTATACATATATTAAAGGTATATATATATATGAACACATATATGTACTATTGTGCATATATATAGCTATATATACAGATTTACATACGTTTACGCGTATATACTATATAGACATACACATACAGTCATATATACATAAGTAAAAATAGAAACACATTTTTATCATATATGTGTATATATACACTATTACAAATATACATATATAGATATAAATCTATACATACAAACATTATTATAAGTATACACACCTTAGCCGACAAGGAGTGGCTCAAATGGTTAAGCACGGTGTCCCCTAACAAAGGGACCCGGGTTCCAATTCCAGTTGCCGTCTTGATTTACCACCCTCCCGGACGTTCGGCCTCCGCCACGGGCGTGGGAGAGGGGGGAGAAATCTTTCTCTCTTAATCCCAAGTATACACACCTTCATAACATAGATATAATAATTAATGATATCAATATATAATATATCTATAGTTATAAACACACATAAACACACATATACAAATATCCACATATATATACAATATTGGATTATTTGGCCCTAGGAAGCACGAACACTTCCCAAGAGGTGATGTGGCCGTGTCTGCCACGTGTTGGACGCGGACACGTGGTGGACACGGCCCGGGCGTGTCCAACTTTTTTTAAAAGATTTTTGGGCGTGGACACGACTGGGACACGGATTGGACACGACCAGCCCAGTCCAGCCACATTTGTGTCCAGTTAAGTTAAAAAAAGACTAAACCCTTCCCTCCTATCGAATCCCCCCATATGTTTCCCCAAGTTTCCACCAACTTTGTCCTATCCTTGATTATTCCTCCCCCCTCTATATTTCTTCCCAGCAATTCTTTCCCTTCTCCGCATTTCTCTCCAACTCTCTTCTCCCTACTACTGTTAAGTGCCAATGTTTCAATATCCATATCAGTTCTTCCTGATTCTTCCCTCTTAATTTCTCTCCACCCTTACCAATGTCCCCTCCCCATCCTCTTCTTCTCGTTCTTCCCTCTCCCTCAAACTAAATCTGTTCATTCCGGCTTTTCACCTCCCCCCTTTTTCTTCATTCTCACTGATGTCTTCCCCCCTTCTCCCCAATTTCACTCCAGATTCCCATTATTTTCTTAGTGCGGCCCTGCCCCTTTACCAACCTATGGCTACTTTATCTTATTCTTCTTATTTTTCTATTTTGTTATAACATGTTGAAAATAATCATTGTTGGTTCAATTGTGATATATGAATCTGTAATGTTTGTTGTATCTTCTGATATCATTCTATGTTGGATTTATTTATTATTGAATTGATTTCATTAATGTTTATTTACTGTCCAGCAGTCCTTGCTTTATGAATTTGAATTTTCAATTTGCTTTGTTTCATTGCAAACATGGACATGAATGTGTTTACATTAATTTCTGAATATAAATAGGCTATGTTTGTTGTCGTAGATGGGTTTTTTTTCTATTTTGATGAATGTGTTTTATGGATGATTGCATGTCTTTTAATTAAATGAAATACAAACTCCACAATTCATTTTCTGTAATAGGATGAACATAAAAAATATATACATATATATGTGCAAAAAAATCGTCGTGTCCGGTGCCGTGTCCGTGTCCTAAATTTTGGAAAATCCCCGTGTCCCGTGTTTGTGCTTCCTAGGTTTGGCCCCTATTAAGCCCAAAATAGGGCAGTGCAGCCTTTTTCAGACCTGCAATTTGAGGCTTACGCCTCGATACGCCTCTCACGGATGGAAGCGCACGCCTCTCACAGGCATACTGAGGCTTATGCCTTGAGGCGTACTAGAGACCCCCTTGCCTCGAGGGTAGGCGCGTTTTTTAAAACCATGTGTGTAATATTAGGCAAATGTTTCAGTTTTAAGACATGTAATATGAGGGATTTACTTGTAAGTTCTTAATTAATTCGTTTTAAATTCTTGTTTTGGTTGGGTCTTGAGCCAAAATAAGCCAATTAGGGCTTCCCGCATTTTATTTATATACGCCCGCACACGGGGGAATTGTCCGCGGTTGAATTAGATGAATGAGTTTGTTTTGCAACATGGTTTGCATCACAGGGTAATATATAACCCAAAAGAGAGAGATAACATAGATAAGTTGCTAGTGTGAGTAGAAAAATTTACGATATTGCGTACATTTTGTGTTTGTATGTTACATTTTTTTTGTAGATATATTACATTCAATGTAACATCAACAAAATACATCCACAATAAAGATGTAACATGCATATACAAAATGTGAGTACTTTAATAATGCTACCCACACGAGCATTGTATGATGTGACACACACATATATACATATACAAACATACATACACACACATATATATAACACAACTAACATGACCGAAATTAGATCGACATTGTCTAATTGATAGATTGTCTTATACCTGACTTGCATTATCATAATTCACCCCCAATGACCTTAACTAGATAGACCTACACGCTAATCTAGTGCATCCAAAAACCTAGACACCCACCACCCTCTCCACCATGATAAATTGATAACTAAGTTACAACCCGTCTTCATTGACAGTGACACCCCCCCCAAACATCATCATTACCATTTCTAGGGTTTGCAACTTGATACCCAAAGAGCTCCAACAAGTTAAACAGATTGTCACAATTGCAAGATCCGAATAGACAATTCAAGCTACCCATTTGTAGTAGAAGCTGATGAAACCTATTGATTCACTTAGTTCAAGATCTAGTTGACCTAAATGTAAGTCGACTTCTAGGTCGGGTCTTTGCAGATTGTGATTACCTTATCAAATCATGAGTTTCCGAATTCATAAATTATTGCTCTAATAGCAACATTGGATTTTTTTTAACCTGGCTAAAGTATCTCTCAAGGAATTATTTGTTGATACTTATTGGATACTAGTTTTATATGTAGTGTGTACCACTATTGGATCCATTCTTTCATATAATTTTGCGTCATTTCATATATAATTAAATGATAAGTTATACAACCCTTTCCTATCAAGCTAAGCTATTTCTCTCAATTACTTCTTAAATTTTAATAGTTATTAATGCATGTTAATATTAATATATATGACAGTGTGACCAACGTTATCAGTTTAGCTGTCATCCAAGGAATTGAACTGATGATCTAAGATATTAGATCTCTTTTGGCTTGGTTTCTTGTTGGGCTATAAGAAACTTGGTACAACCCCAACTCTCAATATTGCCACTGCTGCTCATCATATTAACGACAACAATTATACAATTATCATCAGCTACCACCTCTACTCACCCTACAACTATAAACATTTGGGGTGGGAGTAAAGTTGCAAACTTGCAAGATTGGTAATGACTATGACAAAACTAGTTGAAGTGGAGACAGAATGATGCTGGTGGTGAGAGGGCTTTGGCAAGGGTTGAGATACCCAAAAAAGTAAATGCTTAAATTTATCACTAAGTGTTAAAACAAACAAAATGGCATGTTTGGTAGGAGGAAAAGGGAGGGGAAGGGAGGTGAATGGCTAGGAAGGATGGTGAATCCATCTTTTTTGATGATGTGTTTGGTTAGCATGAGAAGGCAAAGTTAGTTTAATAAGAAGACACAATAACTTTCTTCTCTTTATGTCTGACAGAAGCGGAGGAAAATGTACATCCATCATTCCCCCTTTATTTCTCGTTGCTCCTCATCATCCCCATCCCTTCTTATTTATCCAAACAAAGGGAACAGCTTCCCCTCCAATCCTTTCTCCGCCCACCATGCACATTGTAAGAGTCAATCCCATTTTGCGTTGGCCTTAATGTTTAGCGTGCTTCGAGAGTTATGAGTTGTTATTTCCATATATGTAAGATCATATGTGAATGTGTTCCAAAAGAAAGATATATAGTATTTTCAAGCTATATCTTGCAAAAAGAAATATTGGTTTTAGGATAGACACGGTATGGTAGAGAGCTTGACTACAAAACATGCACCAGATATACTCACTTGGCCTGCTGTTTTATTCAAAGCCCAGTTGAATCCCGGCTGATCATTTGCTTTCTTCGCTTTAGACCACGGCTGAGCTTGGAGTTCTTCTATCCACTTTTTCATAACCAGCTTAGCCCCACGAGTGGGACGGAGGTAAATCATGCAACTGCAAATATATGTCCTGCCCTTTTTACCCGGAGGGGGCAAATCATGGGGATGGTTCAGAGGTTTCACCTGCCAATTTATACAAGATTGGCAGTTAGACAATTATAGCAATGTTGTGGATTCCTTTTCATAGTCATAAACAGTGGTAGGAAATCAAATTATCCCAGCGCGAGTGAATAAGAGTTACATGATCTATAACACAAGGATTTGCCACCACAGCGATGTATTAGTATTAGTATATTAGGTGTATACTGTTTACATTTAAGGGTGCAGACATACCGCGGCCATATCATCAGTGAAGTAGACATCATGCTCCCCTTCGAAGTACTGGAAGGGGTCCTTAAGCCATACCATATCCACATCATTGTACATGACATTGTAGCCCAGCTCAAGAATTTGCAAGAGGTGGCGAGGCCTGCGGGATGTAAAATTGAAGAACCCCTGTCAAGCAAATCACTCAATCAGAGAAAAAGGAAGTCTAGAAAGACAGCACATTTCCCAGTTGGGGGAGAAAAACCCTCAGAACCGGTACAAATTTAACATCGGGAAGTACCCAACTAAGTAATAAAATCCAGGTTTATCTTACCTGGGACCCGAACTTGTGTGCGGTCTGGGAATCGGGAGCGGGGGGTACGAGCACCGCGTGTCCGGGCCATCTCTCATTGACCTTGTATAGCGTGGCGTAGTCCTCGGCGACGACGAGTACCTGGTCGCGTCGGCCCTGGCGGGAGATGCTGATGAGCCAGTTATTGAGGAAGGGCAAATAGGGTAGGGACACAGCGCACACGATGACGGTACCATTCCCCGAGGCGACGAACTTAGCCGCCTCTTCTAGCGTGTAGTCCCTCCATCTAGCAGAGGCCTGGCCCCGGGAGAAGAGCCCTGCTGCGGGGGAGGATATGTCGAACCAGGGAGAGAGGACACCTAGAACCACCATGAGGGAGAGGAGGGCAAGGAGGCCCGGCCGGCCGGAGAGGGCCGCCGTGAGGGCCCGCGGACCTCCAGTGGCGTGGCGTGGAGACGAGGGGTAGGGATTCGGCAGCAGCGACGAGGACTGCTGCTGCTGCCTCTGGTGGAGTGACATCGGCATCTGAGAGGTTTTGCTGAGGGGAGTGTGACGAAGAACGAGATCGGATCGGAGTGCGGAGAGGGTAGGCTTCAGCTCCGCTGTAGCTGCCTCTAGTGGAACTACACCGGCATCTAAGAGGTGTCGGTGAGAGGAATGCGGCGAAGAACGAGATCGGATCAGAGTGCCGAGAGTGAAGGCCTCAGTTCAGCTTAGTCGAGGAAGAAGCGAGGGAATAATAGGTGTCGCGCAATGCAGCTGGACCTTTCCAAACTCCCGCCCCCTTGGTAAATGGTAAGGGTGCGGGATGAAGTCCAACCAAATGGGCCTAACCTTAATGTGAAATCTTCCCCAACGTAGAAATTACGAGTGAGCGACAACCACATTGCAGAAGTAAAAGTTGACGATAAGAACCATGAGAGCAACATTTAGCCAATGTCTCGTTATTGGTGTTTGGTTGGTTATTCTAGAACGGTCTCGTTTTGAGGTTCCATTGTCTCAAAATTCAGACTAAGTCAATCCTAGTCCGAGCAAAATTGCAAATCTCAGTCTGAATTATCCTTCCTCAGCCATATGACTTTCCTCCTTCTCACCCTCCGACTCCCTCTCATCCCCCAACTCCCCTCACCCCCTGACTTTACTCCATCTCTACGCAAACCAGCGGCTCCCGAGGAAGAAAAAAGCTAAGGAGACCTCACTATTACGACTAGGTGTGGCACGATGTCTACTGCTAGCTAGCCGTGAAGGCGTCGTGTGGTCTGTAGTCTGTCTCGACGGCGAGATGTGAGCCCTAGCCTTGACTTTACTCCCTGGTTCTATGACCACCACCAGCTGCACCACGGGCGGAATGGCTGCTATCATGTGTTGCATTGAAAGGTAATGCATGTTGTCCATCCGTCTAATTTTATTCTCTCCCATCTCTTTGACCATAGTTGGTCATACTTTCAAGGAAGAGGTGAGAGAGAAACCCTAACTTCTGCCTGGGATCCTCGTTGGCTATAAATTAGTGGCAATGTTAGTGGAATTATTACCCCTGTAGTTGCACATCGTTCTCTACTTCCTCACATATGTGGTGCTTTAGATCCTTCCTTAGGTGAGCTCTCCTCACTCCTTAGGTAGGCCGACTTTTCCATTGTATTCGTTGTTGTTGTATTCTTTCTTCTTATCGTAGAATCCTATTAACGTGCATGCATTTTTTTATTATGTTTTTCTCATACTCGACATGGACACTTCCTGGCAAATGTCGATATATTTCTACAATCCTAGATATTCTCTCCCACCATTTCTCCCAATTTAGTTTTCCACATAGTGAAACGAATGCAATGCATGTGTACCATAATGTGTGAAATTGTTATTGATGTAGTCAAGAGTGTTGGGGCACTGGTTTTTTCGAGACAATGTCTATTGATTTGAAATAGAAATTGTTCCTACAGTGATTTTCTTCCTCTGCTTTAAGTATGTTTGTTGTTGTTGATATGGCAATTGTATGTCATGGCATTTTAATAGCATACTACAATAAATTGTTGTTGTCGGTATAAGAAAAATGTACTTAGTGGTGATTGCAATCCATGTATGGATAACAATGAAATTAATATGTGCTCTACTTTGTAGGATTGGACCAAAAAAAGATTTCAATATCACAATAGAGTACAGTTACCCTTGCTCTTTATATTAGAGGGTAAAATGCTTCTGTCTATTTATAAATATAAAATGGGGGGATTCAACACTTGGTACCATACAAGATATAAATGTCATAATCCCCTTGCTTCAATCTTGTCAAATATATTTTAGACTTTAAAGACAAAGTCTACAATGTATTATCCATTAAATATGTTTTATGTATATGGATCTTATATGGAATCGAATGAAAATATGCCACATTTAACCACGCTATAGGCTCTCACAATATAATGTCATATTCTCTTTCTCCAAACATCCACTCTGTAATGAAACTATAGTTATACAGAAGCAGTAGTAATAACTTCATCATGAATTCATATTTCTCTAGGCTCATCCTCAATTTGTTTACCTTCTTTTATATTTCTCTTAATGTGGAATACTAGCTAAGCATTAGGGTTACAAAATCTCCTCTATTATGGTACCATGCTAAGCTTGTAGATGGTCTGGTTTCCTCATAAACAACATGATTCCTCATGATGCATAGCTAATAAAATGTACTTAGGCCGAGTAAACATTCATTATTTTATGTGTTTGCATTAATGTCCTCGGTGCTTCTAGGTTTTATTATGCAATCAGTTTGTCCTGCGTAATACACATTGAAAGTGCTTCTGGAAATCATCTCCCAATCTGCCCAAATGATGCCTTGTTTCTTACTGAATACCCATTATGACAACCCTATTTTTGACAACCCCTATTCTGACAAACCTTAATTTTATTCAACACTACTTTCAAAAAAAACCAAATTATTGATCAACCCTGATTTTGATCAATCCTAATTATTGATCAACCCTAATTATTGATCAATCCTAATTATTGAGCAACCCTAATTATTTATCAAGCCTAATTATTAATCAATGGTACTTATTGATCAATCATGATTATTGATCAACCCTAATTATGATCAACACGGTAATAATTCAGTGACATTATGTTGGTCTGATGTAATGTTATAATATGATCTTGGTCCGATGTAATGTTGTAATATAATAAAGTGGGGACCGACAGTCATATGTAAAATATCTCCCCCACTTGTACATATGTGTACTTACTAATAATGACATGAATTATACTATATAAGTAGCAAGACATATAATTAACATGACATATTGTTGGTATGTATGCCACGAGAGCAAATCATATGATGATTGTAATGGCATATTTTGTAAACGATTTGATTGATAATAAAGGCAATCTTCCATTTATTCTGTTTATTTAGTTATGAGATAATGATGTAACATAATAAATGTCTAAAGAATGATCTTACTCAATGACGTATGTCTTTGGGTAGTAGACATGAACAATGAGATCATACAAATGTTAAGAGTGTATACATTCTTGTTATGTCCATAGTCGGATGTTATTGTGGAAGCTGATAGACAACAGTAACACATAAGACTAGAGTGTGTGTTGGTTGATCAAGGAATGTCATTAAGTCATGATATCTGATATCAAACCAAACAAATAGATACTCGTTAGAGAATAGTATATCAGATAGACCCACCTTGACAGTGATGCATGGAAACCATTGAATGGTAGTCAGAGATGGTGGTGATTGTGGTTCTTAGATCTAAAATCATTGCACTCGTCACATGCCATTCCATGTACTTTGACATCATCCAATGTGACCATGAATAAGTGTTATCATAAAGGTGATGCCCGGATACATTGTGACACATGGGGATTAACTGTGAGTGATGTAGATGGGATTTGTTCCTCACACATGAGTTTGATATTCTTACCACGTGATAAGTGAGATGGAGAAATGCATGGCCATGCTCGTATGAGTCAATATGTGATATTGAGCTCACATATATCTTAGATAGTCTACTCTAGTTCAAGGAACATGGATTGAACGTTAAAGAGGATGATGATTCCATGCCTAAGTTTAGTCTGGATATCAAAGATAAAGGAACTATATGATCACTATAATATTGATCACATATTGTAGGTTGAAGTTGTTCTCCAACTTTCCAATTACTTGGGTAGAAATGATGCCTTGCTAGATACCATTCATTGTTTGTGATATCATAAATTGGTTATGGACGTTCACTATTGATGCAACCCTATTTTAGGGCTTCATCTTTTGTCATATTGCACTTCAATTACATCTACAACTGTTAGATTATGTGTTATTTCCCTCAATATGTGTTTTAGTATCAAATGCACATGTGGATGCTTTTTGCATGTTGTATAGGTACTTTTAATACTATTTGATGGAAGAGAGAGATGATGGTTGAATTTAGGATTTCCTTAGGCTTGGAAGAGCTGAAAACGAGACCAAAACCACTCTCAACCTATCCCAAGTGGTCAAAGAATGTTTTGAAGCAATAACCTTCATGGATGACCAAGTTCAAGACCCAAATGTAGGGGAAGGAGCCCATACGGTCGTGCTACCAAGGAATGGCCATTTTGGGAAATGCCCCAATCAACAAAACCTTCAAAAAATGAACCAGTTGGCCAGAACAGTCGTGCTACCAGCCTCAAAACTCCAGAACTCCCTTATACATTCTACTCTTCCAACACGACCATTCCTACTCACTCCCAGAATGGTTGTTCTGCTTAGAACGATCGTTCTACTAAGAAAGGTCATGCTACCACCCAAACCCTACATTTTTCTACACTAAAATGCATGCACTACCCCCACTTCCACCACCTATATATACTAGGATGGCGGTTGTGGCACAAAGGTTAGCATTCATTACACTCACCCTTAGTAGTGAATATATCCCACCTACCTTCCTCAATCTACTACTCCATTTCCACCTTCCCTTACCTCAAAACCCCTATTTTTTTAGGGTTTCCACCACAAAACCTTACCTTTCCATGCCATCCATCTACAACTAGGAGGTGAATCAAGGAGGAGCTTCCATGAGATTGCATGGCCTTCTTTCTCTTCCTTCTATCCCTTTTGCTCTTTTTCTTGGTAATGTGTAGCTAAGTCCCATTGGTGGATTGTTTGGGGGATTAAATGTCACTTTGATACCATTTTGGGGAAATATAACTTGTAATGAACATAATTTCATTCTATGATGATTGTCTCTTACTTCTATCTTATTTCCCATTATTCTACTTGTGATTTATGCTTCCAAACATGGATTGCTTATTGCGTGATGCTTGAAAACATTAGATTCTCGGGGAAAACAAATTGCATGTTGCTATTTTAGGAATTGCTCTTAGGTCCAACTAGTAGATCCATAGCTAGCACCCTATCTTCCTAAATACAAATATCTTCTTCTATAATTAAGTATGAGATCTAAGTAGCTAGTGTAAGAGTGATTAGTGCAATTTCTTAGAGTTTTCTAAAGGCTAGATGGTGAGTAAGATCAGGTGAAACACCCTCCTCTTTACTCTCCCTTCCTACCCTTGGCTCTCAATTGCCCTAGTAGTCCTTACCCTAGAAACCTAGATTAGTTAAATCCAATAGAAATCCCACCTAGACCTTGGTCCAATTGAGCCTCGTAAGGCTATATAGGGGGTGAAAGGGTGTAGTTCCCATCACAGAACCGTTTGTTACCCAAATCCTAACTCCAGATGACTATAAAGTCAATGGCGATAGGACCTAGGTGTTCATCCCTAGCATGGTATTATCAAAGTGTGAATGAGGAAGCATAAAGCTTAGCATACATGAACATATAACAATATAAAAGCATCAATCATAATCTCAACATTCAACAAGATATATTAAGCAACATTGTTTATTACAAGCTTTCAATTACATGTTCAAGAGTACAATTTTACAAGCCTACTCATGTATACTAGGGATCTTACAATAAGTACACCTGACATAGCTCACCAAGACCATCAACTTCTATCCATCTTTGAACCAATAAAATACGTGAAACAAGGTGGGTTAAGCACACGAAATGCCGAGTACAGGGCTCAAAAGGTACATATACATAAGCTTTGCATAGTTTGAAAAGATTTTCAGAAGTAACAAACAAAAATAAACAAGTTAAGTATTTAGCAAAGAGAGAGCCCACGTTTTATATCATTTTACTCCAATTATACCAACAACATCATATATCATAAGGCATTTGACTACTTCCCATCAGAAGAGTCTGTAAGGTTGCTAAAGATTAGCTAACCCTTTTATCGATATGGTCCGCCCTATCATGACAACTCAAGTAGGATGCACAGCCTCGTGTCCTCACCCTGAGAATATAGGAAGGTGCACAAGGTTTGTATAATGGAGTTTCTATATTATGTTTGCAAGTTATAAAACAACATATGAAACAAACATCGAGTACAATACTAGAGTACTACATGGCAATATTTGAGCTAGTAAACAATCATACATATGTATCACATTTCAAGCAAGAAAGCATAGTCATATAATTAGTAAAACTCGTACCTGATTCAGAAATTCATAAATTCATAAATTAACTTATCTTTGACCATCTGGCAATAAACAACACCTGACTACCAACAAGATTACATACATGTATTAGATGCTCATTATTAACCCTAACTAGCTCCATTTTTAGGGTTTTGGCCAATTTATGTTCTAAGTTTCTCATTAGTACATTAGATGATCTTTTAGTCATTTATATGTCATCATTAACATGTTGTTCAAGTTTCATGCCATTTGGATGTTCCATTCATTCTATATGAACATTTCGAGGTTTAAAGCATTTACATGCATTCTAGGGTAAAAAAGACTCACAATAGGGCAGACATGGTCAAGATTCATCAAGAAATGAGGACCAAACATAAAATAAGATTTATATCAGCAAATTAGTGACATGGGAAACACATTCTAATATAGGTGGATGTCCCCTAGGGTCTAGGAATCATAATCCCAACCTTAGGTATCAACAATTTAACATACATGTAAGCCTCAACATAGTTCATATGCCATCAACGTTCAACATGAGGATAAGGTGGGACATCCATATGTAAGTTATCATAATGGGTGGAGTATTCCCTGATTTGAGAGAGTAGGTCACAAGAAAAGGATTCACATCAACATTAATGCACAAGAACCACAAACAAGTCATATATGTGCATGTAGATCGAGAGGGGGCACATACATCATTATATTGTGAAAAGGGTTGGCATTGGCCAGTTGGGTCACAAAACCATCATGAAGTAACCTTTTGAAAGATATAATATAGATTTATGCATCAAATAGATCCAAGAACCCCATATGACTAGGGTATAACCATTCATTCCCATGCATAGGTCACATTCATGCCATAAGTGTCATATGAAATAAACATAACACAAGGGGATTAGGGAAAAGAAATTTGGGACATGAATACCAGGAGTTATTGATTTCCAGGACATGTAATTATTAAGATGTCATTAGGAAGCAAGATTAGTCATCATAAGGGCAAAGTACACCATTATAGTCCAATCTAGTCACATATATACAAAAGGAGTCATTCATGAGCAATAGGGATGATTAGAACCCTCAATTAATTCACAGGTACATAAATTACATATATGATCAATAGACAGGTAGAGGGGCATCAAAGGTCCAACTTTTATCATAATCATGCATTAGAAGTAGTCAAACATAGTCAAAGAACATATTTTAGTAAAACATGGAAAGTGGGGGCATGTTCAGGTCATGAAACCATGCCTAAGTTGTAGATATTTTCAAGACGATCAAAATGGTATATAATTTTACTATATTTGGCCTCAGGAGTTTGGAGATATCATTTTTCAAAGATATTCATGAGAACTATAGGGATTTAGGGTTTAAAGTGTTACATCATGTATGCAAGGATCTCGGTCACTGATCCCAAATCATGCGGCTCGCATGCAGACGCCTAGATAAAGATGAGATCCTCACATCCGTAGTGGGGAGACACCTCTCACCACTCCAAGGGGGTCCTCCAACAACCTCCTGTTGCCCTCCACCACCAACCACAGTCGAGTGAGAGCAGGATCGGGGTAGGGCCAATCTACGTGGTGCCACGCCATTGGGGCACCCAAGCTCACTCCAACGATGAGGTGTGTGTGTTGGGTCCATCGCATCCTTCCATTTCTCCTACCTGAGCGATTGGATGGTCACCCACTCGTCACCCTCCCTACGCATCCTTGTGCACATCAGCTCGAGTGCATCCGAGTAACACACCAATGACCGATAGCGCACTTGTGCCTGGGCTCAGGTTTGGTCTGGCTGTCTAGCTCCATGCCATCTTTGTGAGGATAATGGCGGGCTTGGAAGGACGTGCGGGCCACTGGGTGAAGCACCCCAGACTCATCCATGGTGGCGGTGTTGCCATGGGGCTGGGATAGTATAACATACTAGATCTTAAACCCTACTCTGGAAGTTTGACCTCTTGGGCTTAGCCAAACAAAGTTAAGGTTTTAAACCTAAAAGATGTTTAGTAAAAAAATAATAAGCTAATGCATGTATAAATCACCTTAATGCAATATAATGTAATACATTAGGCTTGGGCCAATAATGGACACATAAAATATATCACATGATGTAAATGGAGATTTCATAATAACTTGTGCACAATAATGGTATATAATTCTTTTGGTTGTAATATAAAGATATGGATGAATAATAAAGATGATGAAATAATATTAAAATAAATATAATGAAAATAAGCATAAAGTATTATAATTCATAAAAGAAGGTTCCAAAAGAAAAATTCAGATTCCTTGGGTCCCAATTGCTTAGGGAGTCAAGTTTCACGTTATTTACCTTATAATAATTAATTTAAATCAATTTGAAAGATAAACTTGAGTTTTCCCCCAAAATATAAAATAAAATAATAAATAACTCCAAAAGAGGAAAATAATCTTGGATTCATAATCTACATAATAAATATAGTCTCTGGGTAAATTTTCATCCAATTCGGAAGATGTTTGATTAAAAGGTGAAATCAGGAGAGAGAAAGTGTGTAGAACCTTCAAAATATTAAATAATTATACAAACAAGTCCAACATGTAAAATTGATGGAAAATTTGTATCCTAAACATTAAATATGACTTGTGAGTGAAGTTTCATCAAATTTGGATAATCTTAAAGTCATTAATGCATGAGGAAAGAGAAAACAAGTTTTGCTTAAATAAAATAATAAAAGTCTCCAAAATGGAAAACTAATGCCAAAATTAGATTCTAAATGTCCTAATTAGGCTAGGTATCAAATTTCATTTAATTTGGAGCTTGTTTGTATCTTCAATTGAAGAGAGAAAAAAAGAAAAATAATTTAATCAACACTTTACAAAATTCGGATTAGGAAACACCAACCCGCATAAATAGTAACCACGAACCCAGGTCTGGTATTTTGAGTATAACTCCCTCATTTCTTAATGAAATTTCACAAAATAACTTGTGTTGGATTCAAATTTAATTCTGCATCTATCCATACCATATTCGTAGCCTAAAGTGGAGAATTTGAGAAATGCCTAAACTTTTTCTTCAAGTCTTCTGAAACAACTTCTTACACAACCCCACTTATAAATACCTCTATCTTAGTCTTCCTCGGTTGTTTTGTGAACCTCCTATCATCCCAATTTCATTCTTTCTTGAGTGTGTGGCTGCTGGTGGTTGTGCTTTGATTTCTCCTTGCATCATCGTTTCACCCAAAAGTCGAACGTGGTTCTTGGTTTGAGTTTGTGACACCGCTCCCCGACATCATGTTTATTTTCGGAGCATAATTGGACCTCAGGTAAACAACTCTGGCACTTATTCTTCATGATCGATTAGTTAGTTTCACGAACGAATGACGAACGGAGTTTTTTTTCCAAATTCTCAGATAAGTTTCTCCTTACCCATTCGACCTCTCTTCCTCTCTCGCAAATTCCCTACTAATTTGGCTTTTTTCTAATTTTTTGATTGGTTCATCTTACAAAATTCATATCTCTTAATCTACTAGTCTAAAAATTATAAATAAATATGTTTTGGAATAAAAAAAAAATTATCTAATAAAAATACTTTCGGAGTCTAATTTCAATGTTTTTCAAAGGATGAATTTTGGAGAATAAAATACATGTATAAAACTCATAATAAATGTAACTTAATCATATAAACTCCAAATTGGATTAAAAGATATGTTTTCTTAATTAAGAGAATCTAATAGATCACTTGGTGATGTTTTTAGCATTTAATTTGAATGTAATAAAAAGGTGATTTTCTTGGGTTGTAATATAATCATCAATTAATGATTTGCATCTAATATGAAATTAGGTGAAGATATATTTTGTTTGGATCTAGGGTGTGTACCCTAACCTGATACATACATCATTAAGGTATGTTTGCATCTCCTATTATTCTATGTTGAGCAGTTCACCTATATTTTCTTTCTCTTGGTCCTATGGACAATAGCCTATACACAATGTCCTTTCTTTTGAAAATCATGGTTCATGTGAACTATCTTATTTTGTTACTGATCTTGTGATCATGGATATTCTCTTGGACTCTTTTTCATATGCTTTGTGCATGTTAAACTTATTTGATGATGTGTGACCACTTTGTAGGGATGTTGTTTCTTTTCCCACCATGGTAGTGGATGTTACTTTTATGGCACATTATTCTTGTATTCTTATTTATCTTTTATTATGCATCATGTGGTGACTGTTAGTATAATTTTACATGTTATTTTATGTGGATGTGAACTTTCCCACATATGAGTGCAGAGGTGATAATTCATGCACATGAATATATAATTAAGCATATGTGTATGATGTCCTGCTTGGATGGATGTATATAGTTCCTGCCCACTCCATATTTAGATCGGATGTATACAGTTCCCGCTCACCTCATATTTTTGGTAGATGTGTATTTCCTACCTACATGATATATGATTCTAGTATTGTTAGAGGTGGAACACATGGATTTCTTGTTTATATACTCTTTTGCTTCATTATTATTATTTTTGTTCATTTCTTTTATGCCTGATTGGGTAGTACTTTACTTTTCTATGAGAAGCCTTTTT
Organism: Alisma plantago-aquatica; assembly: GCA_963693085.1. Classification (NCBI taxonomy): domain Eukaryota; kingdom Viridiplantae; phylum Streptophyta; class Magnoliopsida; order Alismatales; family Alismataceae; genus Alisma; species Alisma plantago-aquatica. Next base: position 849,118,223 of record OY856413.1, read on the forward strand.
ATTTGATGTCCTTTATTCTTTTAAATTGCTCAATCTTTTATTTAGTATGCACATACCATCCTTTGCTGATGTTATCTATTTTCTCTTCTTGCTGGGGTATGCTTCCAACCCTAGGTGAAGGACTTATATGACATGGCATGAAGACTTGGAATTAACTTAAGGAGTTAAAGCTAGGAGACAAAGTTGTTATGGTTTAGATTTCCCTCTACTAGATCCTTATGATGTACCCTATATGTAAACCCTTATGGGAGATGATGTTGAGGTACTTTTGTAATCTTATGATAAATTGAATATAGTCAATGTTTTATTCCGTTGCTAAACTTTGATTTTATGATACATTCATGTTGAATAAATTGGTTTCATCCCTTTGGTGAAAATGTTTATGTTGGTGTTTGGTTTGGGATGTTGCCTTTTTATTTCTAGTAGGGAGTGGTTCCCCTCTAGGATCCCACTCCTTACATATATGCCCAAAATTTGGGGGAAACAAGTGGAATGAAGAGAGAGAGAGGGGTGTTTGTACATTCAATACGTCGAAATGGACCATAAATTGTCGTTATTGGATGTCGCTTGGGGTGGTTGGCCTCTGCAGCGTCGTTTGTGTTGGGTTCTATAGCATCCCTGACCTGGGTTATGCTTTAACCCTAGATGTTTTGTTTAATGAGGTTGATTATATGTTTGCTCTTATCTTTTGAAAATTAATTAAGGCTCAAGAGGAACTTATATTTCAATTTTAGTCCTTTTTGAATAATGTTGAAACAATGTTTTGTTAGTTTTGGACTAAAGTGCAAATTACCCAAGTTGAGGGTTTAAATTACAAATGTTACATGATAAAATGTTCTTTATGTGTTGAAGCATCATGAAAATGAGTATGATGCAGTGGTATGTCTTTTACAATCCTGAGTACCAAGAAAGAGTTGATTAAGCAATGTTTGTGCATTAAAACCTAGTTTTGGTGTAATATGCAATTTGCCCAAAACTCAGGGTTCAATATGCAAATTACCACTTCAAGAGAGTCCCTAATGTTTATTGGCATCATTTATAGCAAATAAAATGAGAGGGGTGTCTCATTTGTATCACTTTGAAGGAGAGAGAATCTTGATATTAAAATAAGCAAGATTTAAGCATAATTGAAACCCTAATTCAATTTAATGCAAAAATAAATATAATAATTGAAGTACCTTCAACCAAAAACTAAATGGTTGAATTTGCATAAGTTTGAACGTCCTTGTGCCTTTCAAAGGCACGAAAATATCTCAAGTGAGTAGAGAGCCCACTCACATTAGTTAACTAAAAAGTAATATCCACTAAATATGGGATATTATTATAAGGGTTAAGGTGCTTATTTTGCTTTTCCTTTAATTCAAGGATAATGAAGAGGAATATAAGGCAAAGGTAGGTTCCTTCGTATACAAGGGAGAGAGGAGAGTATGTGGCACTTTTTGGGGAGTTGAAGAATTTCTTTTCAACTTTCTCTCTCCTTGAAAATCCTTATATACACTTCATTTCCCACCCAACCAAAGACTCTTTTTCAGATTTTATTTCACTCTTTCTTTGAAAAATGACCAAGGGAGCTATGAGCAACAAGAGTACGACCTCCAACCTGTAAGTAAGCTCCTTAATCATCTTCAACCTCGAATTCATGGTGAAAATCACAAATCAATGCTTGATTTATTCTTTTCTTCAATCAATCTTCAATTCTAGCCAATCCTTTTCACTCAAAAGCTTGAGGAACGAACCTTGTGGAGTGAGAAAGCTTCAACCACGATTAGGAATGTGAATCTTGAAGCTTGTCTTCCACTTTGAAGGCGGGTTATATAACTTAAATCCTTAAACATTGTTATTGATTTCATATCTTTATCAATTGTTGATTTCTTCTTTATTTCCAAAATTTTAATTTGGTTGATTGATGAAATCACCATGGAAATCATAGAAAGTTTCGTGGGTTTGTAGATTTAATATGATGTTGTCATCTCAAGCACACACCTCAATCAATATCCTAGGCAAACAATTTAAAAAATTGGGACCAATCGGTTTCAATTGAATTGGTCAAACGGTTTCATCAAACCGTTTGAAACCAAACAGTTTCAAACCGTTTGGAGTGGTTGAGAATAGTTCACCATTTGGAGGTATAAGCTGATGTAATTGGATGATTGATCCAATGGTTTCTTTTGGTTTGATCTCATTGGTTTCAAATCTAATTGAATCATCAATTGAAAACCCTAATCTAATCGGGTTGAAGTATCAAAACCCTAATCAATTGGTCGATTGAGAACCTAATTGGTCCATTCAGTTTCAAGGACATTTGGACCAAACGGTCTTGATACCGTTTGATTCCAAACGGTCTTGAAACTATTTGGCATCAAACAGTCTCAAACCGTTTGGAGGTCCAATCGGTTTCTAAGTTGAGTCAACCAATCGATTTCAAAAGTGGATAGGTCTATTCGATTTCAAGTATAATTGCTCAAACGATTTTAAGGGATAATTGCCCAAACAGTTTCAAACTATTTGGAGGGTTGAAGAGTCAAATCAATTTAAGGATGAATGGGTTCATGAATGAATAAAGAACTAATGGTTACAATTGAATGATCAAATTGATGCATAGTTCAATGTTAAAACCCTGAATCAATTTGATTGAAGAGAACCCTAACTAATCCTTTCAGTTTTCAAGATGATTTGGACCAAATGGTTTTGAGACCGTTGAGTCCAAACGGTCATGAAACCGTTTGATGGTTTAAGGGGTCAAACCGATTGAAGTTTTCAAAGGTCAAAAATCGATTGAAGTTCAATATACCCTAAATCGGTTGGAGATTTAAGGTGAAGATAAATCAATTGATTTCTTAAATGATGATGATAATTATCAAACATATGTACAATGGTTGTATTCCTAATATACTTAATGAGTAAAAATATTTAAAGGGGTTAACCTTTGGTACTTATGGAAACAATGACTCAATATACAATGCTAACCCTATATGTACGAATTTGAATACATGATTGACTCAATCTGATCAAGATCATAGTAATGAATGTCCTAGAGAGGATAAGAGAGAGAATTACATACATGGATATTGATCATGTAGTAATTAAGCCCTAACACATTCAAAATGAATGGGATACCTAATTAGGGTATGATCCTTGATAAAGAGATCATAAAACCCTAATTGAGGTGATTGATGAAACCAAACCCTAATTTAGGGCAATTCTAAATGAAACCCTAATCTAGGGGTATGATGTGATTCTAATTAAGGGTAATTTTATGAGAAACCCTAATTTAGGGTATTTTAATAATTAACCCTAATTGGATGTAAATAATAAACCCTAACCCTAATTTGGGTATTGGAATATGAGAAACCCTAATTTGAAGAGAATAGTACATCCTAACCTTGATTTAGTTAATGGATGTGAGAAATCCTAATTGGGATGAATAGTAAACCCTAATTATGGGTAATTGAATGTAAACCTTAATTGGGATGAATAGTAAACCCTAATTGAGGAGGAATCCTAATTGAGATGAATTTGGGAGATCCTAACCCTAATAAGGGAATAGTGATGCTACCCTTGTATTGCATGGTGCTGAATTATATAATTGCTATCATGTGTACTAACCATGCAAGTTTCATGAAATGATAAGCATAGTCAGGTATGAGCTATGATATTTCATTTATTGCTTTATGGACCTTGTGAGTCATAATATACTTTGTTGCCTAGTGAGAGGTAACAAGAGAGGAAATGGGCCTTGTGAGCCATGTGAGATACTTATTATACAAGTATCATGTTTACCTTGGTCAGATGACCTGAAGGTATTAGTTACCTGATAAGTGGTAACAACTATTCTATGTTGAACTGAGGGTTGGAATACCCATTTTCTATAATCATGGTAATGAGATTGTGAAAGATTGAGAATGCTCCTGATGAGATGAGGGACTGAGATCCCAATATGTTCTTAAAGTTGAACAGAACGTGATGAAAGTATTACACTCTTTTTACAACATCTATTATAATAATTGTTGTTTGAAAACATGATTGATGCTAAAAGAATATGATAATGCACTTAATTAATCACGTGATATCATATAATGTAGTTGCCCTGACCACAGATCCATCAGCATCAGAATTTGCTGAATGGTGAAATGAGTTTAACTCGGCGTGCATATTTTTGAATATGTGGGGGTAATTAGGCAACTATATCCTTATGCCCCGTAGGAATGGCTGTGGGCTATCTCCTATGTATGGTATTGGTTTCAGACCATACCCCAATAAGAGTATGGCTACGGGCCATGACTCCATGATATGATACCATGCATTGGCTACGGGCCATAAACCTGAAGACAGCATATGATGTAGGCTATAACTCTATAGTGAAGATGCCATTATACCTGGCAATCTATTTTGCAGTTTGACATGTGATGTCTCTGCCAGTAATCTCGTACTGACCGAGAAGGATGAGGTCTTGGAGTCCGTGTAACATCCCTGACCTGGGTTATGCTTTAACCCTAGGTGTTTTATTTAATAAAGATAATTATATGCTTGATATTATCTTTGAAAAGTAATTAAGGCTCAGGAGGAACTCATATTTCAATTTTAGTCCTTTTTGAATAATGTTGAAATAATATTTTACTTGTTTTCGACTAAAGTGCAAATTACCCAAGTTGAGGGGTTAAATTGCAAATTGTGCATGATAATATGTTCCTCATGTGTTGAGGCATCATGATAATGAAAATGATGTAGAGGTATGGCTAGTGAAAGCCTGAATACCAAGAAAGAGCTGATAAAGCAATGTTTGTGCATTAAAACCTAGTTTTGGTGTAATGTGCAACTTACCCAAAACTTAGGGTTCAATATGCAAATTACCACTTCAAAATAGTCCCTAATGTTTCTTGGAATCATGTAGAGAAAATAAAATGAGAGGGGCACCTCATTTGTATCACTTTGAAGGAGAGAGAATCTTGATATTAAAATGATCAAGATTTAAGCATAATTAAAATTCTAATTCAATTTAATGCAAAAAAAAATATGTTAAATGGATTTCCCTTCAACCAAAAGTGTAAAGGCTGAAATCCATATTTATGGACGTCCTTTTTCCTTGCAAAGGCAATGGAAATATCTACGTGAGTGGAGAACCCACTCACATTAAGAAAATAAAAAGAAATATCCACTAACTTATGGATATTATTATTATAAGGGTTAAGGTGCTTAATTTGCTTTTCTTTAAATAATGGATAATTGAGATTAATAAGAGGAAAGGAAGATAGCCTCGTATCCAAGGAAGAGGAGGGGGCAAGTGGCAAGGAAATGGAGGAGATAATCCCTACTTTCTCTCTCTTGAATGAATTTTTAATAAAATGCATATATTCTCCTTTATCCATGAGTTGGAAGGGTAATTTCGAATCCACTTTCATTTATTGCTTGCAAAATGACCAAGGGAGCTTAGGAGAAATAGGAGGACGACCCCCAACCTGTTGGTAAGCTTCTTGACCTTCTTTCACCTTGATTTCATGGTGGAAATCACAAATCAATGCATAATTTCTTCTTTTCTTCACTCAATCTTCAACTCTATCCAATCCTTTTCACTCAAAAGCTTGAGGAATGAACCTTGTGGTTTGAGAAAGCTTCTTCCACCATTTTTGACGTGAATCTCCAAGCTTTGAAGCTCAATTGAAGGCGGGTTATATAACTTGAACCCTTAATCATTGTTATTGAATTCAATTCCTCAATCTATTTTGTTCAATTGTTCTTCTTACAATTCCTTTGATTGATTGTTGAAGTTATCATGAAATGGCAGTAGATTCTGAGGGGTTGAAGATTGAGGATTATGGCATCATCCTAAGTACATATCTCAAAAGAAATTTGGGTGCAAACGGTTTCAACAAGATGGTCCAATCGGGTTCACCAAAACCGTTTGGAGGTTTGGGTTCCAAACCGTTTGGAGTGGTTGACCGAATGGAGGGGGTTGACCGTTTGAGGGGGGTTGTTGATGTATTGAATAATGATTTAATAAATTTAATTGATTGGTTTCTAAAGGTTCCATGATTGGATAATCTACCAATTGCAAACCCTAATCGGATTGAAGCATTAAAACCCTAATTGATTTGATTCAATTTCATGTTGGATGAGTAAATGGTTTCACCAAACCGTTTGATGCTCAAATGTTTTCAAACCATTTGAGGATCAAGGGTTGACCATTTGAGAAAGGTTGACCATTTGTAGGAAATGATTTCAAAACCATTTGATAGGGTTGACCGTTTGGTGAAGGTTGACCGTTTGAGATGAAACAGTTTTAAACCGTTTGGACTTCTAGGTCAAAACCGTTTGGAGCCTTAAATGGTTTCAAACCATTTGGACCAAGTCAAACAAAACCGTTTGGTGATTCTAATGGTTGGTATTTGAAGGTTTGAAGATCCAATGGTGTTGATTGATGAACATTCACTAGTACGATTGAAGGCCAATTCTTTATAGAAAACCATGATCGATTGATTGATGGATCTGTCATATGAACCCTTTCGGTTTTGAGGCTGATTTGGCCCAAATGGTCTTGATACCATTTGAGTCCAAACAGTCTTGACCGTTTGGGGGTCAAATGGTCTCGGGACCATTTGGAATCAAACAGTTTCAAAACCGTTTGGTGTTGAAATCCCAAAACCGAATGGAGGTCCAATGTGATCAAATCATTTGGAGATTTAAGATGGTAATTGATCCATTGATCCAATGATGATTATCAATGTTAGGTACAAAGTTTGAAACCCTAAAGTACCTAGATGATCAGTACCTTTAGATTAATTAATCCTAAAAGGTTATGAAAGCAATGTCTTAGTACACTATGTCAATCATAATTGTTTGTACTTGATTGAAGGGTTGATGTAACCTAATCAAGTTGAGAGGATGATAGAAATGAATTCATACATGATTATTAATCATGTGGTGATTAGGGTATGATACTTAGTGAAGAGATCATAAAAACCCTAATCGAGAAGGTTAATGAACCCTAACCCTAATTCAGGGCAATTCTGAGTGAAACCCTAATCTAGGATAATAGTGAAACCCTAATTGAAGGTGATGACATGAGTAATCCTAAGTTAGGGTTATGAAATGTAAAACCCTAATTTAGATGAATAGTAAACCCTAATTATGGATAATTGAATATGAAACCCTAATTGGGATTAATAGTAAACCCTAATTGTGGTATAGTAAATGTAAACCCTAATCTAGGGTGATATTACGTGGAATCCTAATTTAGGGTGATGTTATGTAAAACCCTGGTATATTAATGTGATATGGAACTCAAATCCAGAGTGATGCTATGTAATGTTATATGAAACCCTAATCTTGTACAATATGGTGATAAACCATAACCCTGATCTGGGTAATGGGATGAGTATCCCCAATTGACCTAAAATGGGAAACCCTAACCCTGGTAAGGGAATAGTGGTATTACCCTTGAGTAGCATGGAACTGAAATATGATTGATATATCTGTTATCATGTGTGCTAACCATGTAGGTATCATGAGATGATGAACATAGCCAGGTATGAGCTATGATGCTTTATTTATTAAAATTGTTTATTAAGCCTTGTGTGCCATAATATGCCTTGTTGCCTAGTAAGAGGTAACAAGAGAGTTAATGAGCCTCAAGTGCCATGAGAGATGCTTGTGTAACAAGTGTCATGTTTACCTTGGTCAGATGACCTGAAGGTGATAGTTACCTAAAAAAGTGGTAACAATGCTCAGTGATGAGTTAAGGGTTTGAATACCCAGAACCATATGATTATGGCATTGAGTTTGTGAAGGGGTGAGTATTCCCAGTATTGAAATGAGGGACTAAGATCCCAATGTCTGATAAAGACTGAGAAGTAACTGATGAAAATAGTACATGCTTCTTTGTAGCATTTGTCCTAATAAGTTATGTTTGAAAACTTGACTAATGCTAAAAGAATATGATAATGTACTTAATTAATCAAGTGAAACCTTTTCATGTAGTGATCTGACCATAGATCCATCATCGTCGGTAGCTGGTGATGGTGAAATAGGTTTTCCTACGGGATCTCCTGGAGTTCGCATTTTTTTGAATATGTGGGGGTCGATGGGTGAAAATATCTGTACGTCCTAATGGGGGAATTGATGGAAGGTAAACATTAAACCTCTCAATCCTTCATTATATGTTTCGGGATAGACGTATCACAAATCTCCCGGTGTTTTTAATGTCGAATCGATGGAGGTAAACACGAAATCTCTCGATTGCGAAGAGAGTGCAGCTGCCGCTATAGCTCTATAGTGAAGATGTCATTATACCCCGACAAGCTATGTAACAGAGATACTAGATGTCCTGCATGTGATCTCGCACTGACCGAGATGTGGGAAGTCATGGAAGCTGACTCTTCCATTGACTTTGTATGGTATTGATTTTGACTTCGCAATGGTCGGTTGGAATATGAGTGGTATACCTCATCTCCTCAACGCTTAAGTATGTTTGTAAAATGTAATCAACCGTGTAGCGTATTTGCATAAGATTGAAATACGAGAACCACTGGTTGATGTTACCTTGCTTAGCATGTTCTTGATACATAAATGTTTCTTATGTTCTTTAATTCCGTATTGAATAAGAGACATGCTGCATTATCAAGTTATAGCTGAAATACTTGGATAGGAATGTTGCTTTAATCCACATAAATAATTGATTTATCTGCTATTAAAATATATGATTCCACTGTTTAGTTTATTTCTATTAAACTGCAATAATAATGTTTTCGGCAGAGAGTTATATCTCTCGCTGGGGCAATTTACAAATTGTCTCACCCCCGTGGGATCCAACATTTTTAGGTAGACGTAGACAAAGAGGCAGAAACTCTGTAGCAGGGGAAGAACAACAGCAATAGCAACAACAAGGACAGTAGTGATATCCCAGGTGGGGATATTGGCTGTCAAGCTTTGTATAGAAAGTCCTATGTGTCGTTTTTATACTCTCAGGTCCTAGGAGTAAGTAGATAGTGTTTTTATAATCGATTTGAGATTTTGGTTTGAATGCCTCGAGGATTTTGTTACTTGTGCTTTTATCAAGGCAAAGTGTTGTATATATATCCCTTGAGAAGAGATGGTACATGGAATGTATAATGTGGACCAGTATGTATTTATAATACTTTAGTTCTTTTTAAAGAGTTTTCCTGAGAAGGACCTCTTTGTAAAAGGTTTTAATTTTTAGTGATTTTCAGTAATCCGCTGCTAATAAACGCTTCTGCTTAGTTAATGACGTTTTGATCGAACAGTGTGTTACAGTCCGGCTCTTCCATTGACCTTGTGTGATATCGATGCTTTACATAATCATGGTCGGTTAGAGTATGAATGGTATACTTCATCTCTTTAGGGCATTAATTCAGAATGTTTGTAAAATGTAATCAGCCGTGTACTGTATTTGTTTGAGGTTGAAATATGAGAATCATTGGCTGATGTTATCTTTCTTAGCATATCCTAGATGGATAAATGTTGTGTATGTTCTTCATATTCCTTATTGGATAAGTGATATGTTTCTATATCAAGTTATAGCTGAAATGCGTAGAACAAGAATATTTCTCTAATCTATTTAGATATTGATTTAACTCCTGTTAAATAATTATGATTCCTCTGTTCAGTTTATTCTTATTAAACTGCAATAATAATGTTTCTGGCGAAGAGTTATATCTCTCGCTGGGACAATTTCAAATTGTCTCATCCCTGTGGGATCCTACTTTTTAGGTAGACGTGGAGGAAGAGGCAGAAACCCTACAGTAGGGGAACAGCAATAGCAGCAGCAGGGACAACAGTGAATTCTCAGGTGGAGACACTAGTTGTCAAGTCTTGTATATGTGTAAATAGAGTCCTATGTGTTGTCTCTGTACTCTCAGGTCCTCGAAGTAGTAGTTAGTACTTTAATGAATCGATATGAGATTTTGGCTTGATGCCTCGAGGTTTTTGTATTGCCTGTATATAGTTTAAATAGGGCAGTTGATGCTTGTAACCCTCGAGAAGGGATGATACAGAGTATGTACTTTTGAACCAGAATGTGAATGTAATACTTTAGTTCTTGATGAAAGAGTTTTCCTATATATGGATCTCTTTGTAAAATGGTTTCATGTTTTAGTGATTTTCAGTAATTCGCTGCTAACGATCGCTTCCGCTTAGATAATTTGGTTAATTACGATTAGGATGCAACAAGTTTAGTGGTATCAGAGCTCTAAGTTCACTGAGTATACAGAGACATAGGATTAAGGTTGTTGAGTCTGTTCTAAGTGTCTTCCAATTTATCTGATAGTATCTTCTGCTGATGTCTGGATCACATGAAGAACATGCTGCTGAGAGCAGTGTTGCTGCACCAGGAGGAGGTGCAAGGGACCAAGCTAGGGAAGAACTAGAACCTGAACATCCCCAGTTTGACCCTGTCATGATAGAGAATCCAGCTTTCCATGCTCTGTTTGGGCAGTTTATGGTGACTATGACGCACATGACAGATAGGATGCCACCACCTACACCTAGAGCACCAGTTCCTGAGGAGAGACATGGAGCTGGTAAGACTTTTAAGAGGCTTTGCCGGGTTGGAGCCATGGAGTATGCTGGTACAGCTGATCCAACAGATGTTGATTTGTGGATGACAGAACTAGAGAAGGCCTTCAGAATCCTCAATATTCCTGAAGCAGAGAAGGTTAGGTATGTAGTGTACCTGTTAAAAGGGAGTGTTGGCCATTGGTGGACTATAGAAGAAGGCAAGAGGCCAGGTATAGAGATTGGATGGGAAGAATTCCGACGGGAATTTGTCATCAGATACTTCCCTAAGACTTAGACGAGAAGATATCTCAATTTGAGAAGATAAGACAGGGACCGATGAACATTAGCGAGTATGAGGCTAAGTTCATGGAGCTTTTGCGGTTCTGTCCATAATGGCATCTGTGGATGAAGAGAGAATTCGGCGTTTTGAGAAGGGGTTGAATGCTAAATTGACCACTCTTGTGTCTGCCTTGGAGAACAGGGAGAGGTTTGCTACTTTTGTGGAGTATGTGAGAAGGATAGAAAGGTCTGTGATCGAGAAGAGACATACCAGTAGTAAGAAGATGTATACTCCATTTCAAGGGCAAAGGTATGAAAGTTTCAAAAAGCCAAGGTTTTCTGCACCGGCAGTACCATAGAGGTTCAATACCCAGACTCAATGGACGTCAAGCAGGGGTAGAGGCCGTAGTTTTCCTCAAAACAGAGCCCCCAACACAACATCAACATCGGTGACTGGACCTCCTAGGCCCTATCCTAAGACCAGGAACTGTCACCGGTGTGGACAAATGGGACATATGGCAAGAAATTGTCCAGCTGGGAACAGAATAGTGACTCAACCTCAGAAGCAGAGTCAACAAGGATCTCAGAGGAGACAATTATCTAGTGGTGCTAGAGGATGTGGGCAAGCGTCCCAAGCTGGTTCATCAACACCTAACAACCGAGCATCGGGTCAACAACAACCAACAGCTAGATTCTATGCGATGAATCAACCTGATGCAGTAGTTAACCTGCGGGTTGTGATAGGTCAGATGGAACTGTTTTATTCTGATATGTCTACATCTTGCTTCGTATATGTTTTAATTGATCCGGGTGCTACGCATTCCTTTATCACTAGAGAAGTGTTTCTTGACTAGAATATGACAGTTGGTTATAGGGCAGAGAGTTTGCTGCTAGAAACTCCTTTGTTGGGATCTGCAGTGCTGTGGGAGGTGTGTTCTCCCTGCACTCTTTCCTTTTCTGAACATCGCATTCAGGTGGATTTTATACCACTTGAGATGTAGGGGTTTGATGTAATTCTCAGGATGGACACCCTAGAAAAGTATAAGGTTGTCTTGGATTGTGAGTCCAAGAAAGATGTGTTCACAGATGATAGTGACACATGGATCTTTCAGGGAGACAGAAAGATTCTTCCAACCTATCTTGTGTCAACTATGGTAGCTAAGAAGCTAATGAGACAAGGATGCTTTGCATTCTTGGCACATGTGGTAGACACCACAATGGAGAGTTCTAATCTTTCTGAAGTTCCGATAGTTAGGGAGTTTGAAGATGTATGCCCTGAGGAACTTCCAAGTGTACCTCCACCCCGAGAGATTGATTTTGAGATTAATCTAATCCCGAGAACGCAACCAATAGCACAAACACCGTATAGAATGGCACCTGTTGAGATGGCAGAGCTCAAGAAACAACTGCAGGAGTTGCTTGAGAAAGGTTTTATCTGCCCGAGTACTTCACCATGGGGCGCTCTGGTTCTCTTTGTTAAGAAGAAGGACGGATCGATGTGGTTATGCATTGATTACAGACATTTGAATAAAGTAACCATAAAGAACAAGTATCCTCTGCCAAGGATTGATGACTTATTTGATCAGTTGCATGGTGCAACTATCTTTTCTAAGATAGATCTGAGGTCGGGATATCATCAGTTGTGTATTAAGGAGGGTGACATACCTAAGTCTACCTTTAGGACAAGGTATGGTCACTATGAGTTCATAGTTATGTTGTTTGGACTAACTAATGCACCAGCTACATTCATGGAACTCATGAATAGAATCTTTCGACCTTTTCTTGATCAGTTCATAGTAGTCTTCATAGATGACATCTTGATATACAATAGAGATGCTCAACAACATGAGCATCACCTGCATCAGCTTTAACTTTGCTAAGAGAGCATAAGCTATATGCTAAGTTTAGCAAATGTGAGTTCTAGTTACCAAAAGTTTCTTTCCTAGGACACGTAATATCTGCCTCAGGTATCTGTGTTGATCCTAAGAAGGTAGAATCTGTCCTGCAGTGGGAACAACCAAAGACACCGACGGAGATACACAGTTTCCTAGGGCTGGCAGGATACTACATGAGTTTCATTAAGAACTTCAGTTCTATAGCTTTACTCCTAACCAAGTTGACCAGGAAGGAGGTTCCTTTTGTTTGGAATGACAAGTGTCAACATTCTTTCCAACTGTTGAGAGAAAGGTTAACAAGTGCACCTATGCTGGTGTTACCTGAGCAAGGGAAGGGGTATATAGTTTTCCAGTGACGCATCTAAGAATGGATTAGGTTGTGTGTTGATGCAGGATAATCATGTGATTTCTTTTGCCTCTCGACAGCTTAAGAAACACGAGGAGAATTATCTGACACATGATCTAGAACTAGCTGTTGTGGTCCATGCTTTGAAGATCTGAAGGCATTATCTCTATGGAGAGACATTCCAGATTTTCACAGACCATACAAATTTAAAATATATCTTCTCACAACATGAGTTGAACATGAGACAACGTCGCTGGATGGAGTTAATCAAGGACTACGATTGTACAATTGATTATCATCTAGGGAAGGCTAATGTAGTTGCTGATGCACTAAGTAGGAAATCATCATCACCAGCCTTAGATAAAGCACAATTGAACTCCTTAGTGTGCTCTAAGAGAGATATGCTTATCTCCTTGAGACAAAACAATATACACCTTAAGGTATCATTGTTAGCTGGGCTATTAGCTGAGATGCACGTGAAACCTACTCTGAGACAGCAGATTAAAGAAGCACAACAAGCTGATGTTGTAATTCAACAGATCGGGTCAGAGTATGGTAGTGAGAAACGGGATGGCTTTCATGAGTCAAAGGATCAGGTAGTCTGTTACCATGGTAAGATGGTGGTACCTGATGCCAATGACTTGAGGAAGCTAGTCTTGGAGGAGGCTCATTCTTCAATATATGTAATGCATTCAGGGAGCACTGAAATGTATCATAACCTGAAAGATATGCATTGGTGGCCAGGATTGAAGAAAGATGTTGCTGAGTTTGTTATGCGGTGTCTGGTGTGTCAGTAGGTTAAAGCTGAACATCAGAAGCCCGCAGCAACAATGCAACCTTTGCCTATACCACAGTGGAAATGGGATCATGTGACCATGGACTTTGTAGTTGGTTTGCCCAGAACAACCAAAGCTCATGATTCCATATGGGTGATAGTTGATAGGTTGACTAAGACAACACATTTCCTTCATGTAAAAACAACCTACACTGCTGAGAAGCTGGCACAGATTTATGTAGATGAGATAGTGCGGTTGCACGGGGTTCCAGCCACTATTGTTTCTGATAGAGGTCCCTAGTTCGCGAGTCATTTTTGGGAGTGACTCCATAAAGATTTGGGTACGCAGTTAAGGTTTAGTACAACCTTTCATCCACAGATAGATGGACAGTCTGAAAGGACCATACAAACCTTGGAGGACTTGCTTAGGGCATGTGTCCTTCAATTTGTAGGAAGTTGGGATCTACACCTAAGCTTGATAGAATTTGCTTATAATAATATCTATCAGCATAGTATTGATATGGCACCATATGAAGCATTATATGGTAGACATTGTAGATCTCCGTTATGTTGGTATGAAATAGGGGATTATCAACTTTTGGGTCCTGAGCTAGTGCAACAGACAACTGAGAAGATTAAAGTAATACAACAACAGTTAAAGGCTGCACAGGATAGATAGAAATCGTACGCCGACAAACGGAGGAGACCCTTAGAATTCCAAGTTGGAGACAGAGTATATCTCAAAGTCTCACCTTGGAAAGGTGTTCTCAGATTTGGAAAGAAAGAAAAGTTAGCTCCTAGATTTATGGGGCCTTATCCAATCATTGAACAGATTGGAAAGGTAGCCTAAAAGATGGAGTTACCACTTGAGTTGCATAAGTTGCATCTAATGTTCCATATCTCCATGTTGATAAAGTGTCATCCTGACACAGAGTTAGTTTTACAACCTATGGAGGTTGAGTTAAATGATGATATATCATATGTTGAAGGACCTATGACGATCCTTGATAAAAGAATTAAAAAGTTGAAAAAGAAAGACATGTCTCGTGAAAGTTCTTTGGCATCACCGTGGCATTGAAGAAGCTACGTGGGAGCTTGAGGAAGAGATGAGGAGGAAGTTCCCTTCTCTTTTCTCTTAATATTTTCGTTGATGATTTCGGGGACGAAATCCCTGTTAGGGGTAGATAATTTGTAACATCCCTGACCTTGGTTATGCTTTAACCCTAGATGTTTTGTTTAATGAGGTTGATTATATGCTTGCTCTTATCTTTTGAAAAGTAATTAAGGCTCAAGAGGAACTTATATTTCAATTTTAGTCCTTTTTGAATAATGTTGAAATAATGTTTTGTTAGTTTTGGACTAAAGTACAAATTACCCAAGTTGAGGGGTTAAATTGCAAATGTTACATGATAAAATGTTCCTTATGTGTTGAAATATCATGAGAATGAGTATGATGCAGTGGTATGGCTTTTACAAGCCTGAGTACCAAGAAAGAGCTGATTAAGCAATGTTTGTGCATTAAAACCTAGTTTTGGTGTAATGTGCAATTTGCCCAAAACTCAGGGTTGAATATGCAAATTACCACTTCAAGAGAGTCCCTAATGTTTCTTGGCATCATGTAGAGCAAATAAAATGAGAGGGGCATCTCATTTGTATCACTTTGAAGGAGAGAGAATCTTGATATTAAAATAATCAAGATTTAAGCATAATTGAAACCCTAATTCAATTTAATGCAAAAATAAATATAATAATTGAAGTACCTTCAACAAAAAATGAAATGGTTGTATTTTCATAAGTGTGAACGTCCTTGTGCCTTTAAAAGGCACGAAAATATCTCAAGTGAGTGGAGATCCCACTCACATTAGTTAACTAAAAAGTAATATCCACTAAATATGGGATATTATTATTATAAGGGTTAAGGTGCTTATTTTGCTTTTCCTTTAATTCAAGGATAATGAAGAGGATTATAAGGCAAAGGGAGGTTCCTTCGTATAAAAGGGAGAGAGGAGAGTATGTGGCACTTTTTGGGGAATGAAAATTTTCTTTTCAACTTTCTCTCTCCTTGAAAATCATTATATACACTTCATTTCCCACTCAACCAAACACTCTTTTTCGGATTTTCTTTCACTCTTTCTTTGCAAAACGACCAAGGGAGCTAGGATCAACAAGAGGACTATTTGCAACCTGTAGGTAAGCTCCTTAATCATCTTCAACCTCGAATTCATGGTGAAAATCACAAATCAATGCTTGATTTCTTCTTTTCTTCAATCAATCTTCAATTCTAGCCAATCCTTTTCACTCAAAAGCTTGAGGAACGAACCTTGTGGAGTGAGAAAGCTTCAAACACCATTAGGAACGTGAATCTTGAAGCTTGGCTTCCATTTTGAAGGCAGGTTATATAACTTAAACCCTTGAACATTGTTATTGATTTCATATCTTTATCAATTGTTGATTACTTCTTTATTTCCGAAAATTTAATTTGGTTGATTGATGAAATCACCATGGAAATCACAACACGTTTCATGGGTTTATAGATTGAATATGATGATGTCAGCTCAAGCACACACCTCAATCAATATCCTAGGCAAACGGTTTCAAAAATTGGGACCAAACAGTTTCAATTGAATTGGTCAAACAGTTTCATCAAACCATTTGAAACCAAATAGTTTCAAACCATTTGGAGTGGTTGACCACAGTTGACCATTTGGAGGTATAATCTGATGTAATTGGATGATTGATCCAATGGTTTCTTTTGGTTTGATCTAATTGGTTTCAAATATAATTGAATCATCAATTGAAAACCCTAATCTAATCGGGTTGAAGTATCAAAACCCTAATCAATTGGTTGATTGAGAACCTAATTGGTCCATTCGGTTTCAAGGACATTTGGACCAAATGGTCTTGAGACCATTTGAGTCCAAACGGTCTCAAACCATTTGGAGGTCCAATCAGTTTCTAAGTTGAGTCAACCAATCGATTTCAAAAGTGGATAGGTCCATTCGATTTCAAGTATAATTGCTCAAACGATTTTAAGGGCTAAGTACCCAAATGGTTTCAAACTGTTTAGAGGGTGTAAGAGTCAAAATTTGAAGAGAACAGTACATCTGAACCTTGATTTAGTTAATGGATGTGAGAAATCCTAATTGGGATGAATAGTAAACCCTAATTATGGGTAATTGAATGTAATCCTTAATTGGGATGAATAGTAAACCCTAATTGAGGAGGAATCCTAATTGAGATGAATTTGGGAGATCTTAACCCCAATAAGGGAATAGTGATGCTACCCTTGTATTGTATGGTGCTGAATTATATAATTGCTATCATGTGTACTAACCATGCAGGTTTCATGAAATGATAAGCATAGTCAGGTATGAGCTATGATATTTCATTTATTACTTTATGGACCTTGTGAGTCATAATATACTTTGTTGCCTAGTGAGAGGTAACAAGAGAGGAAATGGGCCTTGTGAGCCATGTGAGATACTTATTATACAAGTATCATGTTTACCTTGGTCAGATGACCTGAAGGTATTAGTTACCTGATAAGTGGTAACAAATGTTCTATGTTGAACTGAGGGTTGGAATATCCATTTTCTATAATCATGGTAATGAGTTTATGAAAGATTGAGAATGCTCCTGATGAGATGAGGGACTGAGGTCCCAATATGTTCTTAAAGTTGAATAGAACTTGATGAAAGTATTACACTCTTTTTACAACATCTATTATAATAATTGTCGTTTGAAAACATGATTGATGCTAAAAGAATATGATAATGCACTTAATTAATCAAGTGATATCATATAATGTAGTTGCCCTGACCACAGATCCATCAGCGTCAGAATTTGCTGAATGGTGAAACGAGTTTAACTCGGCGTACATATTTTTGAATATGTGGGGGTAATTGGGCAATTATATCCTTATGCCCCATAGGAATGGCTACGGGATATCTCCTATGTATGAGATTGGTTTCAGACCATACCCCAATAAGAGTATGTCTACGGGCCATGACTCCATGATATGATACCAGGCATTGGCTACGGGCCATAATCCTGAAGAGAGTATATGCTGTGGGCTATAACTCTATAGAGAAGGTGCCATTATATCTGGCAAGCTATTTTGCAGTTTGACACGTGATGTCTCTGCCAGATAATCTCGTACTGACCGAGAAGGATGAGGTCTTGGAGTCTGGCTCTTCCATTGACCTTGGGTGGTACCGATACTTTACGTAATCATGGTTGGTTAGAGTATGAATGGTATACTTCATCTCTTCAGGGCATTAATTCAGAATGTTTGTAAAACATAATCAGTCGTGTAGTGTATTTGTTTAAGGTTGAAATACGAGAATCATTGGCTAATGTTATCTTGCTTAGCATATCCTAGATGGATAAATGTTGTGTTTGTTCTTCATATTCCTTATTGGATAAGTGATATGTTGTTGTATCAAGTTATAACTGAAATGCGTAGAACAATAATATTGCTCTAATCTGTTTAGATATTGATTTAACTGCTGTTAAATAATTATGATTCCTTTGTTCAGTTTATTCTTATTAAACCGCAATAATAATGTTTCTGGCGGAGCGTTATATCTCTCGCTGGGACAATTTCAAATTGTCTCACCCCCGTGGGATCCTACTTTTTAGGTAGACACAGAGGAAGAGGCAGAAACCCTACAGCAGGGGAAGAGCAACAACAGCAGTAGGGACAACAGTGAATTCTCAGGTGGAGACACTGGTTGTCAAGTCTTGTATATGTGTAAATAGAGTCCTATGTGCCGTCTCTGTACTCTCAGGTCCTTGGAGTAGTAGTTAGTACTTTAATGAATCGATCTGAGATTTTGGCTTGATGCCTCGAGGTTTTTGTACTGCCTGTATATAGTTTAAATAGGATAGTTGATGCTTGTAACCCTCGAGAAGGGATGATACAGAGTATGTACTTTTGAACCAGAATGTGAATGTAATACTTTAGTTCTTGATGAAAGAGTTTTCATGTATATGGATCTCTTTGTAAAATGGTTTTAATTTTTAGTGATTTTCAGTAATCCACTGCTAATGATCGCTTCCGCTTAGTTAATTTGGTTAATTACGATTAGGATGCAACAAGTTCGCATACAGAGGAGAGTGAAAACACAATGGTCATTCGATCGAGGAGCCTGATCTGTGGACATGCATCTGATGGTTGTGGTTGGCCCAAACAAACACAAGTGATAGGGAGGGGGCCTTCAGTTGGGCCACACAGGACACAAACGGCCCAATCAGGGCTAAAGAAATTGACTAAATCAAATAAATTTATGTAATATTTGGAAGGCTATAACTTGGGCTACAAAAGCCAATTGAGACGTTCTTTATATCATTGGAAATATAAAAGAGACCCCTACAACATGATGTATATTAGAAAGCCAAAATATCATAGTGATTGGGTTCAATTTATCTTGCAAGATGGTGACATGCTAAGGGATAACACTTAGCTCAAAAGTGCAAATTGAAGTCGCACATTGTGAAATTGATTGTCAATGTGATCAAATTGGAGTGTCACCCCAATCGAACCATGAAATTGATATCCAAATAAGTAAGAAAGGCACTTTATGAGAGAGGAAGAGGTCCAATAGAAGAGATAGAAGACTAGGTTGTCACAATTCCCCTCCCACACTCTATTATATCCATGGCCAACCAATAGTCTAGGCCAATTTCATTGCATTTAACCTATTTTTTGGTTTGGCAATCTAGAAGGATTTGCATGTTATGTTAACCCTCAACGTGGATTCTTGTGACATTCTACCAAATGGCCCACTCTTCCCATAACTTGACTTAAAACCCATCTTGTTTGCTTACCTTGCTCATGCTAGTGTGGTTGATTTCCTTATTTGCTCCTTAGTTAATTGCTTAGTTCTTGGTAGTTAATCTTTGTTATGGTAGTTAGTTCATCTTTGTGCTTGCTCAATCTAGATAGTGGTAGTTTAGGTCTCTAATTGCTCTAGTTCTTTAATTGCTAGTCTAGTGTAGATTCGTGCTCTTACAAAAGTAGTTGCCTTCTTTATTAATTAGAATTGTTTGTTTAGGGTGAACATAGGGTTCTTTCTTACATAGTTTCCTTTCTTGTCTAATTTCTTGCATCTTAGTGTAATAAACCAAAACCAACTTCAAACCCTAAAGACCCTACTCTCCATTTTAGGAATGTATCTCACACTAACCTAGATCTAGTACCCCCCTCTCCCTACATATTGACCCCTCACTTTCCACTCACCTATACTACAATACGATCATGTATGCTTGCGGGTGATTTATTGTGATCTATGTGAATGTGCCAGTTTAGGGAGGCCCTTATAAATTTGAAAGACCAAATTGTGTTTTTTTGCTTAAGGTGTGTACACCCCAAGGTAGAAAAACACGTCAAGTTTTCTGGCTTTGTTGGCAGGGACAAGAAGCGCCATAGCTATCTAGTAGTTGTGGTGTTGACTCTCCCCTTTGGCACCATCCTTTGCCAGTTTACTTGTCTACTTTTGAGAAACGCACCAAGCTTTCTAGCACTGTTGCCGGAGATAGAGGTGCTTGGCCTAGCTAGTTAGTGTATCTTTGATCTTCCTACTACCCTCATTATTTCTATTCTTTATTCTTTGCGTTACTTTTGCATTTAGGTTTGCTAACTTATTATCTTTTGTTTGGTTGTGTCTTGTGCATGTGACAAGTAACCCTTTGAAGTCAAGATGGTAGACTGAGATACATGAGACCCTTCAATTCCTCAACCATCCTACATGATGAAGGTATTGGCAGACATGGTGAATCTCATGAAGATTTATGTGGGAGGTTCTTCTAATCACTCTGCCAACTCCATGGAGGATTTTTGTGAATATGTACAAGTTCTATAATACTATGGCATCTGAAACAACCAAGGGTCCATGATGAGATCTTAAACTTAAGAATGGAGAAATCATCCAAACTTTTCATGGGAGAAACAAGGAGACCAAGAGATAAGAAATAACTCTATGTTTGAAGAGGAAGTTCTTGTGAGGTTAAGAATCCTTAATGAATTGAAGAGAGAGGTTTCCTTTCATGGACAAACCATTTACTAGTTTGAGAAAAGGTTGGATTAGATTTCCCTTTGACCTACCCTTTGTGAGGATGGAAGACCCCTTCTCAAACCATGGCCTACCCAAACAATGCAAATGGTTTTATGGGCAAGTATCTACCGTGCAACAATATCAAGCTCCCCTTAACCCTTATTCTCTACCACCTCTCCACATTTGTACAACTTCCAACACACCACACAACTACTACCACAATATCAACCACAAGAACCACCCCCATACTAACCACCTCCACAACAACCATCCTACATCCTTCAAATTCCTAATCCACCATAATAGAGACCATGACCACCACCAAAACCATCACATGCTCCCCCTCCTCCCCATGAGCAGGTGAAGATGATTTCCATATTGAGGTGTGAGAAGGTGGTTGAGAAGTCCAAAAAAGGGGGGGAAACAATTTGACAAAGAGAATTATGGAGTACCCTTGTCAGAAAGTCCTAGTGAGAGTGCTAATTGCACTAGAGATTTTTCCATACAACATTCTATTGAGAGTGCCAAGGGCACTAGCAAATCTCTTGTTCCATCTTCATTTAAAGAAATGATACCAAGTGTCCAACCTTTCTTTGAGATTACACCACCAAGTTCCCCAATCACTGACCAAGACATTCCAATGTAATATTTCAAGGTTCTCAAATGTCTAATATGATTGAGACCCTCTCTTTAATGCCTGTGAAGACCCATTCCTCGAGGGAAAGCAAAACTATGGCATGGAAACTGTGAGACCCCTAACCTTGCTTAAAGTGTTGAAAAAGCTTAATTATCATAATTGAATTATTATAACCCTAACCTAACCTTGTTATATTCTTTTAAATCAAAATACAAGCTCACATTTGAAATTTGGTCCAATTTAGACATTGTTTGAGCAAGTTATGCAATTTTATGTACATTTTGGACTTTTCTACAATTTACCCAATCGAGGGGTTTTCTTTGCAATTTGTCACATGAATTATGTTTCTTAGACGTTATCATATCATTATTGATCTTTTTGAGTCATGGGGCTCCTGGTTAAACCTTGGTTTGAAGGTGTTTCCTCCAAGGGTATTTTAGGATTTACCCCTTTATGGATGAGCTACCTTTAGGAGCTATCAACTAATGATTTTTTTGTTTTGCTTGGAAATTCAAGAAATTAGGGATAAGTAGGTCTCTATGATATGTGGGGCATTTTCTTGTGTGTGTGCTTGTATATTCTTAATAGTTTAAAGCCATGGACACTTGGAAAGATACTAGAACTTCAACTTTTTCTTTTTCTTTATCTTAAAGTTTTATATACTTATCCCTAAGCACCCAAACAAACCATTTGCTCTCCACCACTTTCCTCCTCCTATGAACCAAGTTCTCCCTATGTGCTGCTACGAAATTCCTATCCAAGGAAGAAGAAAGTGGGGATCTTCTTGGGGAAAAAACATCTAGGGTTGCAATTGACTTCCTTTTAGGGTTTAAAAAGCATCCTTCTAGTGATCTTGACCTAAAAGAGTAAAAATCCCCTTCTTTCCTCCATTTATTTCTTTGTTATCCTTGCTCCTACCTTTATCCAGGTCGGAACCTTGCTGTTCCATGGTAGAAATTGCTCTAAATCTCTAACCCTACGTTTCTTGCTCCTTGTGCTTAGGGTTTGCTCATTTGATGAAGAAATGTTCTAGATGGACGAGTTCACAGCTTATGCTTAGATTTTCTACCCTACCTATACATGTTTTCTTCTGTTTGGGATTTTATCTTCTAATTACAAGCAAGTTTTATAACTTGTTCCACGTTTATTGCTTACCATAAGCTTGCTAGCTCATGTTCTTACTTTTAAATGATGATCCGTGCACTAAAAAGCTATGCTTCACTTGGATTTTGATTTTTATAATATTCCCTATTCTGATTTTAGTTCTATATAAACATGTGATCATGTGTACATTATTCCTAAGATATAATATAACTTGGATCAGGTTGGTTTGACAACCGATGGTGCTAAACACCTATCAACCAATGGTCAATTTTAGGGTTTAAAGTCGATTTCTTCTATAAACACATGACTCAATAGTGGTACCATTGAAACAACCGATGGTGTTGTCTTCATGACAACTGATGGTGGTGACCAAGGGTGTCAACTGATGTTTACCTCTTAGGTCAGGTGTTGTCCTAATTAGAAGCTTAGTGATTAACAACTAAGTACCCTAATGATGCTATCAATCAATGGTGATATTAGTTTGATATTCGATGGTGATTAATGAATATCGTGTTGATCTAACAACCTATGGTGACTTAATGGTAATAATGATGGTGGATCAGGTCTCCACAACCTAAGGTGAGTTAAGGATGTAGTTGTAGCATCAATTAAGCCTTAAACCAATGGTTTCTTGGGTCATTTGATGCAATGCCTGGACCTATACTCCAATTGATGATTTTAATATATGAACTTGACCTAATGGTTAAGATCTAATGTTTCTTCATCCAATAAATTGGAATTATGCCTAAATGTAATATTTTGGTCCTAATATAGTGATTTAAATGGTTTCCTTTATGAGATCAACTTAAGAAGCTCATTTACTGACGGTTTGTTTTAAATAAACAATCACTCGTGGGTTTTACCCTACTCTCAATGGAACTTTTTATGTTGTTAATCAAGGGATGTCTAGGGTTAGATGGTAACTCTTTCTTGAGCACAACTCAATGACTTCATAGGTGGTTTGTTCAAGATGTTTACTTATGTAAATGACCAACGGATGTACCTTTTCAACATTTAATTGTTTGAAGTTGAGGCCTCAATATTCCCATTGTTTTGGGTGAAGCGAGTAGTGTAATGTTATGATTCAGATGATGAGAATTTGATGGTTCAATGCCTTAAACTTGTAGTATTACCCTTGCCTTCTTATGATTATGATTTATAATTACCATAATGAATAAATGGGTAACCCTAATGAGGTATAGCTTGTTATACCTAGATTTAATATAACTAAATGATGGTAATTGAGTATGAATAGTCCTTGAATGACTAATACAATCATGGAGTACTCTCTTATTGTTGTTGAAACCCTAGTATGCTATAACCTGATGGTTACACCTTGATTTATGTGTGGGTTCATACTTGAGAATAGTATGAAATGTGATGGTGACGCTTCACCTTATGCATCCATGATCCAATGGGGATGTCGTGAGTTAGGGTTTGGGTATCAGTGTTGATTAGTAGCATTAATATAATTTATCTTGTTGAACCTAACTCTAATGCAAATAGATAAAGATGAGTATTCATTTTTAACCTTCTTATATGATGTCATGATGGTGACATGACCTCCTTAATATGATCATAACCTTAATGTGTTAATTGGTGGTTATCATAGCCACATGATTGATACTTTCTTATGCTAAACATGTGCATTATGAATATGATGAGGGTTAATCATATCTAGGTTCCTTGCATGTTGATGTAATAAAGGAATATTCTTAATATTAATATAACCCTTCTATGATTGTTTATGAATATCTCCTAACTCATTAATGAAATATTGTGTTGATCTGGTGTATTATACGCAAGTGATGTTGTTGAGCCTTGCTATAAGGCATGTAATGATAATGATGATCTTGCAAGGAATAGTATGACGGTTTGAATGACCTTTGGGCATGGTTGAGCCCTGAATGAGGTGTAATCCTCTTGTGTTGATTAGGGTTGATACCCTGTGATATTGTGAAAAGGATTTATATCTTGTGATAGTATGATGACTAGTGCAGTCTCATGAATGGCAAGTGAATATTACCATGTGATGATGAGATGAGAAATTGTGTTTTACACGTTTTAGAACTTTTGAAGTTGTGCTACTTATATGCTTGCTAGATGTGAATTAAGGTTTGTATGTCCATTTGTTTGATGTAGCCTTAATTCACCCAATTGGCATAACTAATCAAGTGGAACTCTAATCATGTAGTGCCTTGTGCCATAGATCCATCTAAGTGTCAGAACTTGCTAGATGGTGAAACGAGTATTCCTAAGGGAAACTCAAAGCGCATACTAATGAGTATGCGAGGTGCTTGCCATCTTGAATTCAAGTGTTTAGGGAGGATGACTACGATCAACCCTAGCCCTCAGTTGGAGAACGGCTGCATTCGTGTCTTGGTGATTATATATGTGGCGAGATTGGAGGACAACTGCAGTTGCACCTCGGATAGTAGGGTATGCGTACCCACCTCCTTTCACTAGTTCAGTGACCCGTACTAAGGACAGACTAGGCTGTATCAGCTTGACCTTATGTGTCGCTATGGCGAACCCGTACTGTCTGGGGGCGGAGAAGATCTTAGGAGTTTGGCTCTTCCTAGATCTTGTATGGCACTAATTGTGACCAAGCGGTGGTCAGTTGGAACTTGAGTGGTATCCTCAAATTCCTCAGGGTTTAATAAAAGATGTAATACAGTCATGTAGCATATTTGTTTAGGGTTATACATGATGTTTCACATTGGATGATAACCATTGTTTGTTATCTTTACATAAAGATGATTCTTAGTGCAATTAAGAGATAGTAGATATACTTAGGTTGTGTATAAGCTTAAGATTGTAGATACATACATATAGTAGCTATGCTTATGTTGATAACTATACTTCTACTGCTGATTATAATCATGATGCTAGCTATCTCCTATTGTTAGTTATGTTTAGCATGCTAGCCATGCCTTTGTAACTAGAGATGCATATACTGCTAATCATGCTTATCCAGATAGTTGTGCTTATGTTGTTAGCTCTTCTTATGATGTTGGTAATTTTCAACCTGTTAGACATGCTGATGTTGTTAGCTATGCATATGATACTAGACTTATTCATGATGTTAGAGATGCTCATGCTGCTAGACTCCTTATACTATTAATAGGGATATGAGAATAGTCTGTCTAATGAAGATATTTATTATTTGCTCCTTTATGCATTTTGTTAACCATCAGTGTTGTTGAGATTATCTATTATATATGATTAAACTGCTTAAACGGTCTCATTACCTAAAAGTCTTGGAATCAATAAACATTGTTTGAGGTTATATCTCTTACTAGGACATGGGTCTCACCCTTGTGGTTCACCACATCTTTTTAGGTAATCGGAAGTGATGAAAACAAACCTGTGGCAGCAAACAGGAGCTATAGTAATGAATCTTTGAGAAAGTTGATTAGATGTTTAGTGTGTCCTAGAGTCGTCCCTGTACTCTCAGGTCTGGGTAGGAAAAGTTTGTATATGGTGTTTCAAATGAATCAGAATTTTATTAGCATGTTAATGCTTGTTTGTGTGGCATATACAAATATTGTTATCCCGTGTATATATGTTGTGGCTAAGGTGATAGAACAATCTGTATCAAATTCTTTTCATAGTATGGATACAATAAATATATTGGGCTCTTATGCAAATGTTTCTGAGTGGGTGTTGTAGTTGAAATTGATTTTAATTTACCCATATTTTTGGGTATGTGGTTAATTGGTGATTGATTGTGTTTTATGTTTTGAGTAATCTCATTTAGTGTAATGGATTCTCACAGAAACTTGAAGGTCTTAAGGTTTATTAAGGTAAACACCTCCTTGATTGAAATCATCAAGCAAAGCCCTAATTATGTGAAGTTCCATAAGGGTGTGTATACCTTTAAGAAGAAGATAAGAGGGATGTTGCCTAAGAGGATCACGTTGAATGAGTTGAAGTGTTTTATTGATGAGGATTCTTACTTTGAGATCTATGATGACAACCTCAAAGGAGAGAAAATTGTTGAAAAACACTTGAGAAGCTCGCATGACCCTTGGGAGGAAGATCAAACAATGAAGGCATTTGAGAGGATTTCCTATGATAAGGACATTAACATTTTTCTTTTAGAAAATAGTTGATGGTGGAAGCAACAACAATCCCAGTTGAAGGCTCTAAACTTAGCACCAGTGGGAGGCAACCCACATTGGTTTGGGACTCTTTCTCTCAAAACCCCTTTTCTTGTTACCCTTTTGTTTTTCTTCAAGAAATACACACACACCATACTTGATGGTTTTTCTATTTTTGAATCATATGTTAGATTGGGTAAAATAGAGGAAAGATGATGCATGGAGAAGACAACCAAGGAGGAGATCAAGTTTGAAAAGAAAAAAAAATTAAACTAGTGAAAAAGCTACTGAATAGTGACCAACACAACCATTCCACACAACACGGTCATGATGTTGGAAATCAACGCGTCCGTTTTACATAGGACGACTGTGGTGGCCCTACCGTGCTCACCTAGTGCTACATTGATCACTCCATCTCTTGGCATTTATCTACTATGACTCCATACCCTCTACCCTACTATCCTAAACTTCTATTTCATGCTCAACACAACATGATTTACAAGTTTGGGGTGGTAGGGTGGTAAGACCTTTCTTTAACTCTTTTTTTTGTACCTTGTTCTAGATTTTTGCCAAGATGATGAAACAATCTAACTAACTCTTATACATGTCCATACATACCTTGTTTGATTATTGTTTAGATGCATGCATACCATCTAGTTTAATTTCAGGCATTTTAGCGAAACTTTTTTTTTGCTTTTCCTACCATGCATTGCATTTCATGTAGAATTTTAATAATTTTATGTGTTCTAGCTAGGATTTATTGATTTATGCTTTCTATTACCTAAATGAAGGTTTATATGCAATTAAGTGAAAATTGGCACTATTTTGGCAAATTTTGCCCAAATTTAGAATGCCTGGCCCAAAGTGCATGTTTTGACCTAATCTTCACTTTTTTGAATTGAAAATCTTGACACATGACAAATGCATG
Organism: Alisma plantago-aquatica; assembly: GCA_963693085.1. Classification (NCBI taxonomy): domain Eukaryota; kingdom Viridiplantae; phylum Streptophyta; class Magnoliopsida; order Alismatales; family Alismataceae; genus Alisma; species Alisma plantago-aquatica. The sequence continues at coordinate 849,145,854 of OY856413.1, forward strand.
CTACATTCCTATGTCATGTTGCTAAATGGTCTTAACTATTGACTTTCTACATGTGAATCACTTCTCTCATGTTTGTGAATGTTTTGGTTGAATTGTGATTTAAGCAAGCTATGAACGCTTAGGGCTTGTGGAATCACATGAAAAAAGTATGAATTTCATGTTGTTCACTCATGTGGTGTGACATTACTTGATGAAGTGTTGGAATAATTTTCATGCATGAGATTTTATTTCAAGAACCAAACTAGTGACCCCTCTTTGACCTGAATTTTCTTTCATCATCTTCTTACCTCTCCACATCATGAAAGGATGCCAAAGTGCACATATTCAGCCTTATCAACCTCCAAAATTTGGGGTGGCTGTGAGACCCCTAACCTTGCTTAAAGTGTTGAACAAGCTTAATTATCATAATGAAATTCTTATAACCCCAATATAACCTTGTGATATGTTTTGAAATCATAAGACAAGCTTAAGTTTCAAATTTGGTCCAATTTGGACACTGTTTGAGCAAGTTATGCAATTTTATGTACATTTTGGAGTTTTCTACAATTTACCCAATTGAGGGGTTTTATTTGCAATATGTCACATGAATTATGTTTCTTAGATGTTATCTTATAATTATTGATCTTAATGAGCCATGGGGATCCTGGTTAACCTTGGTTTGAAGGTGTTTTCTCCAAGGGTATTTTAGGGTTTACCCCTTTATGGATGAGCTACCTTTAGGAGCTATCAACTAATGATTTATTTGTTTTGGTTGGAAATTCAAGAAATGAGGGATAAGAATGTATCTATGATATGTGTGGAAGCTTCTTCTATGTGCGCTTGCATATTCTTAATAGTTTAAGGCCACAGACACTTGGAAAGATACTAGAACTTCAACTTTTGTTTTTCTTTATCTTAAAGTTTTATATACTTATCCCTAAGCACCCAAACGAACCATTTTCTCTCCACCACTTCCCTCCTCCTACGAACCTTGTTCTCCCTCTGTGCTATTGTGAAGTTCCTGTCCAAGGAAGAAGAAAGTGGGGATCTTCTTGGGGAAAAAGCATCTAGGGTTGCAATTGACTTCCTTTTAGGGTTTAAAATGCTTCCTTCTAATGATCTTGACCTAAAAGAGTAAGAATCCCCCTCTTTCATACATTTATTTCTTTGTTATCCTTGCTCCTACCTTTCTTTAGGTCAGAACCTTGCTATTCCATGGTAGAAATTGCTCTAAAACTATACCTTTCTTGCTCCTTATGCTTAGGGTTTGCTCATTTGATGAAGAAAGGTGCTAGATGGACAAGTTCACAACTTATGCTTGGATTTTCTACCCTACCTACTCATGTTTTCTTCTATTTAAGAGTTTATCTTCTAATTAGAGGAAATTTTTATAACTTGCTTCACATTTATTGCTTACCATAAGCTTTCTAGCTTACGTTCTTGCTTTTAAATGATGATCCATGCACTAAAAAGTTATGCTTGGCTTAGAATTCAATTTTTATAATGTTCCATGTTCTGATTTCAGTTCTAGATGGACCTATGATCATGTGTACATTATTCCTAAGGTAGATCATGTGTACATTATTCCTAAGGTATAATATGACTTGGATCAGGTTGGTTTGACAACCGATGGTGCTAAACACATATCAACCAATGGTCAATTTTAGGGCTTAAAGTTGATTTCTTCTATAAATACATGACTCAATGGTGGTACCATTGCAACAACCGATGGTGTTGTCATCATGAAAACTGATGGTGGTGACCAAGGATGTCAAATGACGTTCACCCCTTAGGTCAAGTGTTGGCCTAATTAGAAGCTTAGTGATTAACAACTAAGTACCCTAATGATGCTATCAATCGATGGTGATATTAGTTTGATATTCAATGGTGATTAATGAATATAGTGTTGATCTAACAACCAATGGTGACTTAATGGACACTACTGATGGTGTATAATGTCTCCACAACTTATAGTGAGTTAAGCATGTAGTTGCAGCATCAATAAAGCCTTAAACCAATGGTTTCTTGGGTCATTTGATGCAATGGTCAAACCTATACTCCAATTGATGGTTTTAATATATGAACTTGACCTAATGGTTAAGATTTAATGTTTCTTCATCCAATAAATTAGAATTATGCCTAAATGTAATATGTTGGTCCTAGTAAAGTGATTTAAATGGTTTCCTTTAGAGCATAATGAATAAAAAATCATGGTGAAGATAACTCAATATTACCTAAAGAGAAGATGAGAATTACATCATTAACTATCAAAACTTGAATGTTTGGTAACTATAAGAGAAACATACAATAACATGAAATCTAAATCTGAATACAAATAAGCAAAAGAGGAGTTCTTGAAGATGTAATTAAACAAGATAATAAAGTAAAAGGTAGATAAGTCTGTTCTTATAAAGTGATTCAAGGTATGAAATTCACATAAGATGGAGAGAATTCCTATGATAAGTATAAAATGAGAAGATGAATGGGAACAATGATAAAGGAATAAAGTGGAACCTGAGTTAATCTTAGACCAACCTATGTATGTAAGAAAACTTTAATGTAAAATCAGCATGGCATGTGAAAGAAATTAAGGGAGATGATCCTTGTTTAATGAAGAAAATTTGGAATATGATGATTTACCTCTGGATAAGTGGTTGAAAAACATAATAAAATAAGAGAATATATCCAAGTGTGATAAATAGTCATCAAGGAAGGAGTAATGAGGTAGATTAATTATGATGATTCCTATGCTAATGGCAAGAAACCCAAAATTAAAAAGGTAAAATGATACATAAGAAGTTATAACCTGCATAATGATAATAGAATTGGTTACCTTTTTGCTAGTGACCCTTAAACAATTCTGCTATGATGTGGGAAGTGTGTTTCCCTTTGTGTCTTTTCTTTCTAGGGCACAACTTTCAAGTGGATCATTTCTACTTGGTATGTGTGGATTCGTTGTAAACATGAAGGTGGATAGTTTATTATAGCATAAGGTTTCTTGGCTATGGTTCCAAGATCATAAAGTTTGTGATGATTTTACTTTTGATCCTTCCAATAATTAGGAAGACTCCTCTTATATGTCTTGGGATTTGTTATTTTGGTAAAGTTAGATGAGATAAGGATGTGAATTTCTTATAGTGCATGAGGTGGATACCAAGGTAATGAATCCTAGTATCTAAGATGTATCAACAATGGAAGTATGTGAAGGTTGGATATGTTTATTAAATGAACATTCCAAGTATTCCTATCCCTAAAAGAGAGATAGAGAGAGTTGGTGATGACCCTATAAATGTTGTTTGGAAGGAAAACAAAAGTGATTCTATAATGTTGTGTATGGTTCAGTGATAGCTGGGAAAGACCACTATCAAGGATAGATGGTTTGTTGATCAATAGACATGTACTAACATGTTCCTTTAATATAAACCTAGGATCAAATATCAATGCATGAGAGTGAGAGTGGATGACATAAGTTACATGACTGTGATAAGTTTATGGTTATGTCCTTTAGACTAACCAATGTACCAATAGAATTTATGAATAGGAGAACCAGAGTGTTTAGGTCATGTCTTACAAGCTGTAGCAAGCTTTGAATGATGAAATCTCAACGTATTTCAGAGATGGTCATTAATATGGTTAACATATTTACTAAACCTTAAGAATGTTGAAGCAACTGTACTCATGTGTGACAATTCTAGCAAGAGTGAGTTGGGGGTTGACTAGAGTATCCTCTTGGAATTATGATACTTCTGTTAAATATGTTATGTGAATCCTGATAAGATGAAGACAATGTCGTTGCTCCACCCCTAACAAGATCAATCAAGAAGTTATATTTGTTAACGGTTGTAGGATTCTTCAACCAAATAGATGTCCAGTTCACCATTGAGATGATTGGAGAATCCTCTAAAAACATATTCCTCATAGTTCTTGAAAATTTGGGGATGCCTACATGGTTGATTGAGTTTTTAATTACAACAACCATTAAAGGAGCATAGAGATGAAACCTTGTAAAGTTACATATGATAAAAGATACATAATGTTCTATGTTTGATAAGAGCCAACGAGGGAAGAGCTTATAAAGAGAGATTTTGAATCTCTACATCTCGACTAGAATATGACCCATGATAGAGTGGAATGGAAACAAAGGATCCATGTAGCCGACCCTAACATAGTCGGGACTGAGGCTTAGATGATGATGATGATGAGACCTGATTAGATTTACAACAATATTGGGAGATTATGCAAAAGTAGATCATTTTAAATTTTAAATTTTGGGTTGAGGCTTGAACCCAAGCCCTATACATGAGGAGTGTTGTATTGCATCCAATCATTGCATCAACATCTGGCTTATGCATAAAATTTAACTGTCATTTTATATATACAATCGCAAAACACAACTATTTGTGAAACAACCTGTATCCCCGTTGACACGAATTTTCCGTGCGTAGAACGCAAGTGTACGCGTCAATGTAATATAGGCCTTTGTGAGGCACGAGTCGAACTCAGGGACACTGAATTATCAAAGACTACTACTAACTACTCACGATCAGCTAGACCGATTATAAAGTTGGAAGTTGTTGTAAAATTAAAAGGAAATGAAATAAAACAAAACAAAACAATCGATTAAAAGTTTAGTTTAATCAATTCAAGTGGAAATCTTTAGGATTCTGGTTTCACCGCGGGTTATCATTGTATGAATTCTTATCTAATAATTCAGATTCATCTCTAAATTCCAGGTAGTGGCCTATAGTCAAAATTGCCCATTGTCGTGGTACAATTCACTACCTATGTCTAGGTCGGTTCCACCGTCGTAGTAACCTATACCCTAAACTAGGTGCATTAGCATCGACCTCTGGGTATCCACCATTAACCTTACACCACCTTATTCAAGGGATTTGTCAATTAATGTGAGTTTCGCCTCTTTTCAACCGTTAATTCTTCTTTTAAAGTAATTAAGGGCATTAGATTATTATTATGGTGATCAAGCATAACAATATAATTGAGAAAACAAAATCATACCACAGATTTAAGAGATAAATGATGAATTACTATGATAAAAATGTCATACAATGCTTCCCCGGGTTACTCCCGGTCCTAAAGATAAAGGGGATTAGCCCCGCATGTTCATCTCAGAGCAAAACATGGTAGATAAAAGGGGAAACATGGAGAAAAACGTGATTGAGTGGTGAAACCTCTGAACGGAGAAGATCCAAACGGTCCTTGGCGTAGAACACGTGATCTCCGGCTTTTCGGCGGTAGAAAACGTCTTCTTCGGCTTTCGGAACGGCTGGGGCGTGCTTTTGGGCTCCGTCCTTCTCTCCACACCTTCTCAGGACGTGTGCAGTGACTAATGACGTGATCCCTTACTCTTGCCCGCCGTCATTAGGTATAATCACTGAGTTAGGTGACCAAAATACCACAACCGTCCGATTTAGATTGATATGAAGCAAACTTGTATCTGACGGTGTCGATACCATCGACACGGGTCGATGGTATCGACCTTGTGCGGTACCGGCAATTCTTCTTTCTCTTTGTTGTTGCGCCTGATGCTAGCTCGATACCATCGACGCGGGTCGATGGTATCGACACCTTGAGGCGACGGTTTTGTCCTTTTGTGTCATTGTAGCTCCACCTGTCGATAGTATCGACATATGCATCGATAGTATCGACTCTCTTCTCACCAACAACCTGATGGTACATCGATACCATTGACTCTCCTATCGCTAGTATCAACTTTGCTCTGCTCTTTGCGGCTGGCAACCTGTGGTCATGTCGATGGTATCGACCACTGTCGATGGTATCGACAACAACAAATATTCATTTTTCCTGAAATTGCAACACAAAACCACATAAGCCGGAATAAAACATATTATTGTAATAATTTATACTCAAAATACTGAAATAAGGGAGATTTGACATAGAGAAGGATCATAGACCAAAGTAGATGAATTATGCAATATTAACCACCAAAATGACCAATAAATGCATAAAACACAAGTAAAATATGTCTATAAATGCGACTCAAAATCATCGCATCAAACTCCCCTAAGCTTGAACATTGCTCGCCCTCGAGCAACAAAACCTTAGAATAGAATTTCTAGGGTCAACTAAAGAACATATCATCACAACAAACATTACCATATGATCCCCACCGGACATTCACATTCTGGACCTCACTAACCACAGAATGATAATTACCCTAAAGGCGACAGTAATCATCCATAAAAGATATCTACCTCAAAACTGATGAACACTATCATATAAGGCAGTTAACATAATAAAATTCACCGGTTCAGACTCGGTGCATCTTGTGATCTCCTATTCTAGGTTGCTCGCCCTAACTACCATCTACATGGAAGCAACTCTCCTGATATTCACAAGTGAGGAGAAAATCACAGTGGCCTACCAATTCGAGCAACAGGTGGATGGAATGGGTGGCTAATGGAAGAAATGGAAGCATTATACGGTTTCAATATGCATAAAACAAAATGCTCTAAATGATGCATTTGCACTAACATCCCTTCTCAAGATGAAAAGGAATATCTAAAGTAGCTACATCATGTACTTACTCATCTTAAAATGCAGGTGAGTCTATGTTCCTTTCTCCCTCTTATTCTACTTGCTTCTCGATACTTTCTCTTTTTTTCTCTTTTTCCATTTTTTCCATTTTTTTCTTAAGCCCTTATATCCATAAATGACAATGAATTATTTGTTGGGCTCACTTTTTCTGCATAGCTCAAATATTTGAAGCATTTATGAAGATATGGAACATGTTAATCACCCTTAAAGAAGAAATAAGATACATGATGTAATGTATGCATAAAAAATTATGAATGCAGCTAAATGACACACACCTAAGGATAATGTGCATGTATAACTACTCTTTTTTTAATTTTCATGCAAGACATGTGAGAATACTTTGCAATGCAAGACCTATCTACATAAAATGCAATCAAAAAGGTTAAAACCATAATGTACTTCCAATTCTTATGGTGGATTGTGAAAAACAATGAGGTGGAAAGATCACAAGACTAATTGACTGAACCTTTGAAAATTATTATGTATCCCTCCTTACTGACCTGTGTAGTAGTTAAGAGGTTTATCTCTCTTACTTCAAATTAGAGTCTCATTATCATTTGGTCAGTTTAGGCTCACACAACCAATTCCGTCCACTTTTCATGAATAATTAGGAATGTACAGTTGTGATTTTTCTGTTTTAGAGTTGACAAAACCAATCATTTTCTTAAGTTATGTGCTCAAAGTTGAACAACACAAGATTGTGAACACTCAATTTTTTAAAATTTTCCCTTAATTCCCATGTACAAGCAATTGAGATGACACAAGACTTAAGATGTCCACAATTACACTAGATAGAGTGTGGATCCTACAAACAAACTAAGATTGCAAAAACTAAATGACAAGAAACAAAACAATAAAAACTAAAAAGTAAGAAAACTAAAGGATAGAGTTGTTCCAACCCCCTCCCTAAGCTTGAATTCGACTATGGCCTCATAGTCAAAAACAATCTTAAAGGTTGGAACAGAGGTACCTATCACTCTTCTGGCGGAGGCGGGTACTGTGGGGCCGTGGGGTCCCAGGATGGGTACTGCCCCTGAAAGCTAGGATCATACTGGGGCATGGGTGAAGGTTGTGGATACCCCCCAAAGTAGTTCTAGCTCCAGTAGTGATCATAGAAGGGCTGCTGCTGCATCTCCATCCTATGCAACCTGTCATGAATCTGCTGTTGGTTGTCGAGGAGGAGCCACTCATTTTCGAAGATAGCCCTCTGATTATCAAGTAACTGGTTCGTCTTCCCCTGAATACCAGTATACACTGTTGTGTGGTGCTACTACGTCTGCTGTATATCCTGCAGCATGACATACATTCCTCGCATTGAGTAGACATCCTCACTTTGCTGTGAGGGCGGTGGTGGTGGCGGAGGCTGCAAAGATGAAGACGCACCCAGATGCATGCGAGGACGCTTCCTAGGTGCCACTCGTGCACGAAGAGGAGTGTAGGCCTCCTCTTCCTCTTCAGCCTCGTCGTCATCATTGTTGTTGTCGTCGTTACCGCCATCTTCATCTGAATCATCAATAGCGATAACCGGCCATCGAAAATGCTGAGCACCCTCGATGTAGAAGATAGGGTCGGGAAGCGAACATTCCTGATAAGCGTGATTAATGTGGCAGTGTGCATACGCCAGTCCATCACGCAGCAGAATGAGGTTGGAGCGGTGAAGATGCTGCAAATTGACCTTGCTTCTGTTGGAGAGAGGAGTCAACTGGGAGAAATTCAGCCCAAGATAGTGGGCCAGTGGTGTAATGAGACCTCCAAAGTGAATTGGATCCTTCCGCGTACTCCTCTTTACCGCCAACACGCACTGTAAGAAGAATGCTCCCCAATTGCACTCTTGCCTCTTCAGTAGTTTATGCAAGAAAAACAGGTCTGTCTCTTGAAACTTGCTAAGAGACAGATCACCCCTAGCAAACAGAGTGGAGCAAAGCATGTGGTGAAGAATCCGCACGAACGGGTGCTCGAAATACGCTACTGCCGCATTGTGGTAGCTCACAGATTTTCCCGACGGCACAGTCACGAGCTCGACGAAGACAACGTCGTAATCCGTCTGGTTGTCTGGCCTCCTGTACTGATCTCGCCCATGGTTCCAGTTGTAGATTTCATTGAATTGCCGGAGGGTGAGATTGTAGTCATTATTGTACAGCCGGAAAGAAACATGACCCTTGATCCATTCGTGATCCGTGGCGATGACGTTATTTGGCACGACGCACATGTCCAACGAAGCCATGAATTCTGCCACCAGTTCCTTGTATGTCGGCCGGTCATCGAAGAAAGGCTGGCCGTCGGCGTGGCATTCCATCTCGTCGGGCGTCCTGCCCGTGTGTCTCGCCTGCCCCTTGAGCACGTAGACGAGATTAGCCTCAAACCCCAGGTTACGGATCATGCCGCGGTCGACGTAATGGGTCGACTCGATCTTTCTTTTCATGATTTCCTCGTAGATCTTCCGTACCTCCGCAGAAGGATGAATTATCTGCGGACGCGGAATAGACGCGGTCGGTGGAGGAACGAACTCCGGGATCTCCATTGGATTCGCCCGGGAAGAGGACGCGCCATCAACATGCACCATTGTCGTAGAAGAGAAGAAAGATTAGAAGACGGAGCTCGGAGAAGGTCGGAGAAGATTATCTCCGCTCGGTGAAGAACGCACTCCGTGCATGCTCATAGTCGAGCTTCAATTGCTCACAAGGACGCTCGACACAAGTGGAAAAGGATTGCTCTGAAGTTGTGATGTCATCTGACAACAATCCCTCCATTAAATAACTGTGGCCGGCGCTGCTGTATGCCCGTCGATACCATCGACGCGGGTCGATGGTATCGACTCATGTAGCACAACCCGTACTGCCGCTGGTATCGACGGTCGTCGATGGCTGGATGTGGGGCCCCGGATCGATGACGTGTCGATACTATCGATAGGTGTCGATGGTATCGACCTGTCCCACAGATCGACTCTCTCAGTGCAACGATCGCCGTAGATTCTCTCTCACGGATCGGTGATGTGTAGGGTCGATACTATCGACGCAAGTGGATAGTATCGACTTCTGGTTAGGGCAACACCCTCATGAGGCCCGGCCGCCGCCTTCTGCCTGTAACTTGGTCGATACCATCGACAGGCCTGTCGATGGTATCGACTTCACTAAGACGATTTGCATATGAATATCTCCAGAGATCTCGAGAGTATCGACATGCATGTCGATACTATCGACCTCGTTCTTGCGATCAACCTGTTGGGGTGTCGATACCATCGACGAGGCCGTCGATAGTATCGACGCAGAACGATTTCTGTAGCCGCCAACCTGTACCCATCTCGATACCATCGACATAAGGGTCGATGGTATCGACTTTGCCTCAGTCCTACACATTGCACAAACGATCACGGTACCTTTTTTACACTAAAAACAAAGCCATATCAAACCAAAGTACGAATGTGAAAGAAACTCAATGAAACTACCAATGGTTGGGTTGCCTCCCAACAAGCACCCTTATTTAACATCTTAGGCTAGACGACATGAAGCTTCATTAACTTGGATCTTTGGAGAGTGTGCCCAGGGGATCATGCGGCAGTTTGAACTCCACTCGATCCTGGCCAATCCCCAGCGTCAGAGTACCTCTCCCAATGGTGATAACAACATTGGCCGTTGCTTGAAATGGCCTTCCTAAGAGCATTTCACAACCCTTGAGTTGCGGCATATCCATAACAATGAAATCCACCGAAAAGATAAACCTATCTACTTTGACAAGTACATCCTCACACACTCCGTATGGCTTAACAATGGACCCATCCTCCAGCTCCATAGTCATACTAGACTTCTTTAAATCCTTCAACCCAAGCCTCTGAAACGTGGACAGTGGCATAAGATTAATACTGGCCCCTGAATCACACTGTGCTTGTGGAAAATATTGACCGCCTATAGAACATGGAATGTAGAAGCCTCCTGGGTCTTTCCTCTTCTGTGGTAAACTCCCATGGATAATTGAGCTCACCATCTCATTCACCCAACAAACATCTGTGTCTTTGATCCGCCTTTTCTTAGTGATGATTTCTTTGATAAATCTTCCGTACGCTGGAATCTGCTCTACCATTTCCACTAACAAAATATTGATATGGAGTTTCCTGAACATTTCCAAGAACTTCCTGTAGTGTCGATGCTCTTTCTTCGGCCCCGGGCTGTCCGGAAAAGACAACTGCCTCATTTAGACGCTTATGAGGTGGCACATATGGGCTTTTCGGGGTCTCCTCCCCTAATCTGGCTTCAATGTCACCCTCTGGCGTGGGCTTTGGACGATCATTTACACTAGGTGTAACTTGTGACGGCTTCTCTCTCGTAGTGAATGTAGCTTCATCATGACACATAGCCTTCACCTGCTCTTCTTGCCTTGGTGCGGGCGCGATCGTGCATGGCTCTTGGCGGAATTTTCTGAATGGGATATATCCACCAGGTAATCCATAATGACTGTGAGGATATGGTATTTTCGGTGTAGCCTCCGTATCAAAAATCATTTTGCTTTTATCTTGGACTTCCACCACCGGGGCCTCTGCCTCAGTAACCACACATATATATTTCACTTGATGATGTGCTTGAGCAAATTCTGCATTTCCTGCCTGTCTCTGTTGATTGGCATGCTTTATGGCTGCCACTTCATTGGAAATTTGGGTCACGGTCATCTCCAGTGCCCTCATTTTTGCTCCATGATTTTGCAGTGTTTGTCCAAACTTGGTCAAAATATCAACCTAGGACTGCAGCTGCTTACTAAACATGCTCATCATCTCCTAATTTTGCTGTACCACTCGGCTAAGCAACTCGGTGCTTTTATCTTCGGCTCTTGGTTGCGGCTTCGCATCTGGATCTTGGAGGAAGTTGTTCGGATCCTTCCATGAGAACTTCCTATCCTTCCTCCAAGCATAATCATTATTTCTATAGCCCTGTTGTTGCATGAATTTGACCCGGGCTTCCTCATCGGACTCGATATCTTCCTTGGCAAGCAATTTCTTGGCTAAAAGATCTAGTTTATCATTCAGCTCCTTGATGGCCCTGGATTCACCTGCGACTTTGACTTGTTCTGGTGCATCCCTATCGCCCCAAGACTGCTTCTTTGCCATATTTTTCAAGATCTCCCAACACCTTGTACCTGAGTTGTTCAAGAAAAATCCTGAACCTGCCGAATCTAGGTTACTTCTATCATGCTCGGAAAGAGCAAAATAATTTTTTTTGACCTTCTTCTCCTTATCAAGCCCGTGATGCGGGCACCTCCTAAGCATGATCTGAAACCTTTCCCAAGTCTCAGAGTAGGTCTCTCCTGCCTTCTGGGTGAAATTGTGGATTTTCCTGATCATGTCATTGGTCTTCTCGGGTGGGAAGAACCTTTCAAAGAATACCTCCACCATGTGGTTCCATGATTCCACATATTCATCGTCCAGATTGTGCAACCACTCTCGTGCGTTCCCTTCCAGAGAACTCGGGAATAGCTTCAAGTAGAGTGTCTCTTGTGGAAATCTGTCAATTTTTATCATGTCACAATTTTCCACAAATTGGCTTATATGCGTGACTGGGTCTTCATTCTTGAGCCCATGGAAAGCATTCGACTTGACCAAATTGATTAATGTAGGATCAATCTTGTAAGTTGGAATGTTGATCGGCTTCTTCTTGATTGGCCCCTTTGAAGCAGATGAAGAAGAAGCCTTAATCTTCTCCCATATTGTTTGTTCATCTGCCATTTCTTCTTGTTCGGATTCTGAATCTGTTTCTTCCAAGTGGTTTTGATTGTAATCTTCCTCGTCGTCAGGTCCCGACAGTGGAACCTCTGGTGCCTGTTGCGTGTAGTCGGTGCTACGCGTCTGCACCATGCACAGTACCTGCAAAATGAAAATTTAAGTTCAGTACCGTGCTAGATGATTACAAAAATTGGAAAGACAGACTATAATTTTTAGAAATGATTTCACAATAATAAAAATAAAAAATGGCCTAGAGTGGCCGCTTGCAGCACTCGTAGTGTCGACAGTTGCCGTGTCCCCGATAATGGCGCCAAAAACTTGACACAAATTTCCCATGCGTAGAACGCAAGTGTACGCATCAATGTAATATAGGCCTTTGTGAGGCCCGAGTCGAACTCAGGGACACTGAATTATCAGAGACAACTACCAACTACTCACGATCAACTAGACCAGTTATAAAGTTGAAAGTTGTTGTAAAATTAAAAGGAAATGAAATAAAACAAAACAAAACAATCGATTAAAAGTTTAGTTTAATCAATTCAAGTGGAAATCTTTAGGATTGCAGTTTCACCACGGATTATCATTGTATGAATTCTTATCTAATAATTTAGATTCATCTCTCAATTCCAGGTAGTGGCCTGTAGTCAGAATTGCCCACTATCGTGGTACAATTCACTACCTATGTCTAGGTCGGTTCCACCGTCGTAGTAACCTATACCCTAAACTAGGTGCATTAGCATCGACCTCTGGGTATCCACCATTAACCTTACACCACCTTGTTCAAGGGATTTTTCAATTAATGTGAGTTTCACCTCTTTTCAACCGTTAATTCTTCTTTCAAAGTAATTAAGGGCATTAGATTATTATTATGGTGATCAAGAATAACAATATAATTGAGAAAACGAAATCATACCACAGATTTAAGAGATAAATGATGAATTACTATGATAAAAAATGTTATACAATGCTTCGCCGGGTTACTCCCGGTCCTAAAGATAAAGGGGATTAGCCCCACATGTTCATCTCAGAGCAAAACATGGTAGAGAAAAGGGGAAACATGGAGAAAAATGTGATTGAGTGGTGAAACCCCTGAACGGAGAAGATCCAAACGGTCCTTGGTGTAGAACACACGATCTCTGGCTTTTTCGGCGGTAGAAAACGTTTTCTTCGGCGTCCGGAACAGCTGGGGCGTGCTTCTGGGCTCTGTCCTTCTCTCCACACCTTCTCGGGACGTGTGCAGTGGCTAATGACGTGATCCCTTGCTCTTGGCCGCCGTCATTAGGTATAATCACCGAGTTAGGTCGCCAAAATATCACAACCATCCAATTTAGATCGATCTGAAGCAAACTTGTATCTGACGGTGTCGATACCATCGACACGGGTCGATGGTATCGACCTTGTGCGGTACCGACAATTCTTCTTTCTCTTCATTGTTGCACCTGATGCTAGCTCGATACCATCGACCCGACACCCTGAGGAGACGATTTGTCCTTTTGTGTCTTTGTAGCTCCACCTGTCGATAGTATCAACATATGCGTTGATAGTATCAACTCTCTTCTCGCCAGCAACCTGATGGTACATCGATACCATCGACTCTCCTGTCGCTAGTATCGACTTTTCTCTGCTCCTTGCGGCTGGCAACCTGTGGTCGTGTCGATGGTATCGACCACTGTCGATGGTATCGACAGCAGCAAATATTCATTTTTCCTGAAATTGCAACACAAAACCACATAAGCCGGAATAAAACATATTATTGTAATAATTTATGCTCAAAATACTGAAATAAGGGAGATTTGACATAGAGAAGGATCATAGACCGAAGTAGATGAATTATGCAATATTAACCACTAAAATGACCAATAAATGCATAAAACACAAGTAAAATATGTCTATAAATGCGACTCAAAATCATCGCATCACCCGTCGATACCATCGACAGGAGGTCGATGGTATTGAGATTATCACAGTGACAGAACATCATTCTGTCGATACCATCAACAGTCCTATCGATGGTATCAAGATTGCTACAGCGGTTGAAATCTACAATCTACCTCATGGTTCTATTTTCATTATATTATTTCTTTTATTGTTTTTCTATTATTTTCTCCTTTGTACCACAATGTATCTTACCCTAATATATAAAAAGAAGTGAGATGGATATTGCCCTCTCAAGAAAGCTGCTCCTTGCAACCAACAAATCTCTCAGTGTTTCGTCTCCTCTCCCCCTCACCTCTTCTCACATGGTATCAGAGCATAGCTTGATCTAGGGCATCTCTCTCCTTCTTCCACCGCTTCTCCCTTTCTCCTTCTTTCTCTTTGCCGGAAGCGCACCTCTTTTCTTTCTCTCTATGCCGGTGGCGCCACCGAGAGGCAGTGACAGCAGCAGGGCCTCCGTCTGGCTGCAGCCCATCTGCCGATCTGGAGTGAGGCACCAGGCTTGCAGGGTTATCTCCTTCTATGTTGGGTCTTCGGTAGATCTTCGACGCTGCCGTAGACTCCACTATAAGTTTTTTGGGGTCTTCCGGTGATTCAACGGCCGTCTAAAATCTAAATCGGAGGACTCGTCACCCGACGGTTGGACTCCAAGTCACATCTCCTCCATGTGTGACTAGGAAAATTGATTGGAGGCTATGAATGCGTCAGTAACGCATTTATCCATTCCTTTTTCTGGTTGTGACGTGTATCTCTCCGTCACCCGATCTATCTCTGTGATGTGTATCTCTCCGTCACCTCAGCTTTCTTTGTGACGTGTATCAATCCGTCATTGTATTCCCATCTACAATGGAGGACACCAAGATTCCCTACGGCGAGGCGTCTCCTATCCCCTCCATCAAACTCAATGGGAAAAACTATCTAATATGGATGAATGTAGTTCACACTGTCTTGGAATCTCGCGATAAGGCGAGACATGTTGACTTGGATCCCGTGGACACTACGGATAAAGGATACGCTGAATGGAAGTGTCATGACAGTTTTGTGAAGTCTGGGTTATGGAATAGTATGAAGCCTGCAATTGCGGCTAGGTTTATGTTCCATACTACAGGTAAAGAGATATGGGACGCAGTGAAGCAACACTATTCCCAGGAGAAGAATGCTCTTCGGCTATTCATGATATATGATCGTCTATTTGCTGAGAGGCAGGGTGATAGGTCCCTTGAGGAATACTTTGGAGCTATTCAGGCTCTTGCTCAGGAGTTGAGCTATTATCATCATGTAATAGCTTCTGCACAGACCAAAGATAGAGACGACTTGATCACTGCTAAATTTCTATCTGGGCTTAATTCCATTTGCAGTTCTGCCCAGAGCGTCATTTTGGCTTCTAATAAATTGCCAAGTTTTGTAGAAGCATATTTGAGAATTCAACAGTCTAATTTTGAGTATGTTAATCCTATCTCTACTATATCCTCTGGGGCATCTCTCTCTTTCCGCCACCGCTTCTCCCTTTCTCCTTCTTTCTCTTTGCCGACAGTGCACCTCTTTTCTTTCTCTCTGTGTCGGTGGTGCCGCCGAGAGGCAGCGACAGCAACAGCAGGGCCGCCGTCTGGCTGCAGCTCATCTGCCGATCTGGAGTGAGGCACCAGGCTTGCAGGGTTATCTCCTTCTACGTTGGGTCTTCGGTAGATCTCCGACGTTGCTGTAGACTCCACTACAAGTTTTTTTGGGTCTTTGGGTGATTCGACGGCCGTCTAAAATCTAAATCGGAGGACTCGTCACCCGAAAATTGGACTCCAAGTCACATCTCCTCCATGTGTGACTAGGAAAATCGATTGGAGGCTGTGAATGCGTCAATAACGTATTTATCCATTCCTTTTTCTGGTTGTGACGTGTATCTCTCCGTCACCCAATCTATCTCTGTGATGTGTATCTCTCTGTCACCTCAGCTTTCTCTGTGACGTGTATCAATCCATCACTGTATTCCCGTCTACAATGGAGGACACCAAGATTCCCTACGGCGAGGTGTCTCCTATCCCCTCCATCAAACTCAATGGGAAAAACTATCTACTATGGATGAACGCAGTTCACACTGTCTTGGAATCTCGCGATAAGGCGAGACATGTTGACTTGGATCCCGTGGACACTACTGATAAAGGATACACTGAATGGAAGCGTCATGACAGTTTTGTGAAGTCTTGGTTATGGAATAGTATGGAGCCCACAATTGCGGCTAGGTTTATGTTCTATACTACAAGTAAAGAGATATGGGATGCAGTGAAGCAACACTATTCCCAGGAGAAGAATGCTCTTCGGCTATTCATGATATATGATCGTCTATTTGCTGAGAGGCAGGGTGATAGGTCCCTTGAGGAATACTTTGGAGCTATTCAGGCTCTTGCTCAGGAGTTGAGCTATTATCATCATGTGACAACTTCTGCACAGATCAAAGATAGAGATGACTTGATCACTGCTAAATTTCTATCTGGGCTTAATTCCATTTGCAGTTCTGCCTAGAGCGTCATTTTGGCTTCTAATAAATTGCCAAGTTTTCTACAAGCATATTTGAGAATTCAACAGTCTAATTTTGAGTATGTTAATCCTATCTCTACTATATCCTCTGGGGCATCTCTCTCCTTCTGCCACTGCTTCTCCCTTTCTCCTTCTTTCTCTTTGCCGGAAGCGCACCTCTTTTCTTTCTCTCCGTGCCGGTGGTGCCGCTGAGAGGCAGTGACAGCAACAGCAGGGCCGCCGTCTGGCTGCAGCCCATCTGCCGATCTGGAGTGAGGCACCAAGCTTGCAGGGTTATCTACTTCTATGTTGGGTCTTCGGTAGATCTCCGACGCTGCCATATACTCCACTACAAGTTTTTTGGGGTCTTCGGGTGATTCGACGGCCGTATAAAATCTAAATCGGAGGACTCGTCACCCAACGGTTGGACTCCAAGTCACATCTCCTCCATGTGTGACTAGTAAAATCGATTGGATGTTGTGAATGCGTCAGTAACACATTTATCCATTCCTTTTTCTGGTTGTGACGTGTATCTCTCCGTCACCCGATCTATCTCTGTGATGTGTATCTCTCCGTCACCTCATCTTTCTCTATGACGTGTATCAATCCGTCACTGTATTCCCATCTACAATGGAGGACACCAAGATTCCCTACGGTGAGGCGTCTCCTATCCCCTCCATCAAACTCAACGGGAAAAACTATCTACTATGGATGAACGCATTTCACACTGTCTTGGAATCTCGCGATAAGGCAAGACATGTTGACTTGGATCCCGTGGACACTACTGATAAAGGATACACTGAATGGAAGTGTCATGATAGTTTTGTGAAGTCTTGGTTATGGAATAGTATGGAGCCTGAAATTGCGGCTAGGTTTATGTTCTATACTACAAGTAAAGAATATGGGACGCAGTGAAGCAACACTATTCCCAAGAGAAGAATGCTCTTCGGCTATTCATGATATATGATCGTCTATTTGCTGAGAGGTAGGGTGATAGGTCCCTTGAGGAATACTTTGGAGCTATTCAGGCTCTTGCTCAGGAGTTGAGATATTATCATCATGTGACAGCTTCTGCACAGATCAAAGATAGAGACGACTTGATCACTGCTAAATTTCTATCCGGGCTTAATTCCATTTGCAGTTCTGCCCAGAGTGTCATTTCGGCTTCTAATAAATTGCCAAGTTTTGTAGAAGCATATTTGAGAATTCAACAGTCTAATTTTGAGTCTGTTAATCCTCTCTACTATATCATCTGGGGAGTCTCATGCATCCATAACTACTGCGGTGAGAGGAGGAGGACCTAGTACGGGCAGAGGACGTGGGACACATACGAAGTGTACCTTCTGTGACAAACCAGGACATACAGTGGAAAAGTGTTGGAAGAAACATGGGAGACCTGCTGCACCTCATGTGGGGGTAGCACATTGTGCCACTTCTATAGATTCCTCTCCGTCTTCAGCTGTAGGCACCAATTCTGGGACCGACATCACTCTTTGTAACGTCCGTGCCCACTGCCCAAGGCTCTAGTAGAGTTTCAAGAATAACGATTGTCCCCACAGACCACCACTAGCCTTAACTGCGCGCTTTGTCCTCACTCACACGCATGCCAGGATCAACTTCCCGACAGGTCACCCATCCTAGTACTACTCCAAATTGAGCACGCTTAACTATGGAGTTCTTTAGTGATGGGCTCCCGGAAAAGGAGGTGCACCTTGGTGATATGGGTAGTCTAATCATTCCTTTTAAGATCATGTTATTCGAGGCCTCAAATATTGGGATGTTACACTCTTACTCAGGAGGAGTATGATCAGTTCATTCAGGCTACACAACACATGAGTGTGGGATCTTCGTCTTCATCATCAGCAAACCTGACATCTCCTACGGCTAATCAGGCTACATCTCTCATAACTTCTGGCTCTACTACATCTTGGGTAGTTGACTCTGGCGCGTCACAACATATGACTGGTATGAAGAGATTGCTCCAATCTATTGACTCATATATTCCTCACCAATATGTCACTCTGGCAGATGGTTCAGTGAGGAGAGTGCTAGCTAGTAGATCTGTCTCTCTAACACCCAAGATTGATCTGAAATCTATACACTTTGTGCCTGAGTTTCCTTTTAGTCTTCTTTCTGTTGCAAAGTTGGTTGACACTGTAAAATGTATAGTAACATTTGGGCCTTCTTGTTTTGTTTTACAGGATCTCAAGAGTATGAGGACGATTGGTGGGAGGCCTAGGAAAGGTGATCTCTACCTTTTCCACAGTGACAGTCTGCCTCGCCCAGTATCTGCTCCAGCTCCATCCATCCTGTTGAATGGTTCCCCCTTACTATGGCATTGCAGATATGGACATCCGTCGTTAGAAAGCCTGCGGAAGTTGGAACCTGAGTTGTCCCAAGTGTCATCTTTAGAGTGTCAGTCATACCAACTGGGAAAACATCATAGGTTGCCTTATCCCAGTCGTGTCAATAAGAAGGCATCTTATCCTTTTGAGTTAGTCCACATTGATATATGGGGTCATGTTAAAGACCAGAGTTATAATGGTTTTCGTTATTTTATTTCGTTTGTGGATGATTTTTCCTGCATGACATGGGTCTACCTTCTCAAAAGCCAAGAGTCTGTGCTATGTATTGTGAAACATTTTCATAAAGAAATAAAAGTTTTGTTGGATTGCAATATAAAAATTCTCCAATCTGATAATGCTTTAGAGTATGTTCAAAAGGCTATGTCTGATTTTTGTAGTTCTGTGGGCATGATTCATCGCACATCTTGTCCTCACACCTCTCAGAAAAATGGGGTGGCTGAGAGAAAAAATCGTCATCTTCTTGATATTGCTCGTTCGATCATGTTTCAATCCAATGTGCCTAAGAAATTTTGGTCTGAAGCTCTGTTAACTACTTGGTTCTTAATCAATAGACAACCATCCTCCATTCTCAAAGGACAAACTCCTTTCTCTGTGTTACGGCCCATGGATCAACCCTTCTTTGTTCCCCTCAGAGTGTTTGGTTGCACTTATTTTGTCCATAATTTTGACCCTAAGGCAGACAAACTTTCTCCTAGGTCTATTGAAACCTTGTTCCTTGGTGATTCTAGTACTAGCAAAGGATACAAGTGTTACTGTCCTAGTCTTCGTTGCATGTTTGTGTCTAGGGATGTTACCTTCTATGAGACCACTCCATATTTCTCCGATGCTATAAGTAAGGGGGAGCAGTTGAGAGAGGGAGTGCCACCAGATTTTCAGAGTGAGAGAGTGACACCATCTGTGCAGAGTGAGGGAGCGCCACCCATTATTCCTGATTATACTTTTATTCAAGATGGGCAGGCAGCTGACATGCCTGTTATTCAGCAGTACCCATATGTTTATAGTAGGCGAGGCAAACAAGATCCAGAAGCGGTAGTGACACCAGTCTCTAAGCCTTCCTCATCGTCTTCTACTCATGAGATTCTTGCAGAAGCATCAGATCTTGACCTTCCTATTGCTGTTCGGAAAGGTGTTCGTTCTTGTACTATTAGACATCCTATTACAAATGTGTGTTGTCTGTCATACTTATCTAAGCAGGCCCGTGCATTTGCTATTGGGATTGATTCTGTTGATATACTAAGGGATCACTATGATGCTATGAAGGACAGTGGCTGGAAACAAGCAATGTAGCTTGAGATGTTAGCCCTTTTGTATAATGGCACATGGGATCTTGTTGACTTACCTGCAGGGAAGAAAGCCATGGGTTGCAGATGGGTTTTTACCATCAAACATAATCCAGATGGATCTGTTGAGAGGTTGAAGGCCAGATTGGTAGCAAAAGCTACACACAGACCTATGGAGTTGATTTCTTTGAGACCTTTTCTCTAGTAGCTCGTCTAAACTATGTCCTGATTATTATTTCTCTGGCTACTACCTTTGATTGATCCCTATTTCAACTTGATGTTAAGAATTCCTTTCTACATGGTGATCTACAAGAAGAAGTATATATGGAGCAACCTCCTAGGTTTGTTGCTCAGGGGGAGTGTCAGAAAGTGTGTAAATTGAAGAAAGCCATATATGGGATAAAATAGTCTCCTCGAGCTTGGTTTGACAAGTTCAGTGAGGTTGTGCTCCAGATGGGTTTCTCTCACTCCATGACTGATCATTCTTTATTCTACTCTAGCTCTTCTTGTGGCTCTATCATTATTGTTGTATATGTTGATGACATAGTGATTACTGACAGTGATTCTCCAGACATATCTCATGTGAAGGAAGGGTTACAGATACACTTCCAAACCAAGGATCTGGGTAAACTGAGATATTTTGTGGGAATTGTGATGCTTAGATCTCATGCAGGTGTCAACCTATCTCAGAGGAAATATGTGCTTGACTTACTACAGGAAACATGCATGACTGAATCTAAACCGGTATCTACTCCTATGGATTATCACATCAAGGAGACGGTTGATGATGTTGAGTACTCACATCCAGGATATTACAGGAGAATAGTTGACAAGCTAATATATCTGACTGTTACACGACCTGACATTTCTTTTGCTGTAGGCGTTGTGAGTCAGCATATGCACTCACCACGACAGTCACACTGGACAACAGTTTGCCAGATTCTAAGATATCTGAAGAGTGCTCCTGGTAAGGGGATCACATATTCTAAACCCAAGGTGACTCCATCTATTTTGACTCTCACAGGGTATTCAGATGCAGATTGGGCCGGTGATTATATTAATAGAAGGTCTACATCAGGCTATTGTACTTTCCTAGGTGATCATTTGATTACTTGGAAAAGCAAAAAACAACATGTGGTAGCTAGATCCAGTACTGAGGCTGAATACCGTGCTATGGCCCATGCATGTTGTGAACTACAATGGGTCAAATATGTTCTTTCTGAGTTAAAAATTGCTATCATGTCTTCTATGGAGCTCAAGTGTGACAATCAGTCTGCTATACACATTGCCAGAAACCCTATCTTTCATGAGCGTACAAAGCACATAGAAGTTGATTGCCATTTTATTCGTGATCAAATCAAAGATGGCACTATTGTGACGCCATACGTCAAGTCTGAAGATCAACTGGCGGATATCTTGACAAAGCCTTTGGATCCAACAGCTTTTCAAAGATTATGTGGCAAGCTGGGCATACACGATGTGTACTCTCCAGCTTGAGGGGGAGTGTGAAACAACCTGTATCCCCGTCGATACCATCGACAGGAGGTCGATGGTATCGAGATTATCACAGTGACAGAACATCATTCTATTGCTACAACGGCGGAAATCTACAATCTGCCTCCTGGTTCTATTTTCATTATATTATTTCTTTTATTGTTTTTCTATTATTTTCTCCTCTGTACCACAGTGTATCTTACCCTAATATATAAAAAGAAGTGAGATGGCTATTGCCTTCTCAAGAAAGCTGCTCGTTGCAGCCCACAAATCTCTCGGTGTTTCGTCTCATCTCCCCCTCACCTCTTCTCACACTATCAATTTGACATGTACTGTTGATTTTTTTGGGATCTTCTGGGGGGGGGGGCATGACCCTGCTGCCTCTTATGGCTTTGCCCCTGTTTGCATGTACTTGTTTTTCTACTTGGCTGTTATGTAAAACCTGCCATTGTTATGAAAGCCTACTGTTCTCTTTTCTTAGTCAATATTTTCTTATAGGTAATTTGTTGACTAGATTGTGGTGGATGCTTAAAAGAGACTGCCATCGTAACCAAAATTTATATGTAATGGATATGTATGCTTAATCAGTTGATCCATATTACAAGCCGAAACTTGTTCAGTTACTGCATCTCTGTTGTTTTTTCTTGACATAAACCCATTGACCAATTTCTTTGCTCCTTTATGCGTCATGACAGCTTGCTTCATTTTGACTGCCTACTTGTTGTTTTGATCTGCATCATTGGAAATACTTGCCTTGGAATGTTGGTTTGACTGGCTAAATTCTTGTTGGGTCATTTCCATATGCTGTGATAAACATGCTTTCTCTATCCTATATTTGCACAAAATGTCCCAGATCTTCTCAATATACCGTCATATTTAATTTAATTCTAATCAGAATGAGTTGTAAGAATATATTCTTCTATGTCTTTGAACTTGCTGTTGGCTTTAGGCTTTTACTATTGTTTTCTGTTGCATGTGAGAGTCATTAGTTGTTTTTAAGTGGATTTAAATTGTGACCCTGTTGTTTTATGCTTGCCGTCTTCTTTGTTGCAGCATACGTCGTCTAAAGGTCCTTGAAATCCCAGAAAGTTTGGTGACAGAGCAGATGTTACACAACTTATCAATCCGTCTCCGAGGTCTGACAGAAATCAACATTAGTAAATGTTCTAATATTACAGATAAAGGGATTAGAGTCCTCGGATCGAGCTGTCCTTTTCTTGTTAAGCTGACTAGGGTCTTAGAACAACAGCCATTTTCTTATGAAGATGGCGATGATGAAATTGATGTGGATGACATTGAAGCGATAGCCATAGCAGAAACAATGCCAACACTACAGCATCTTGTTCTGGAAAACAGCCGTACTACTGGCGAAGGTATTAAAGCTATAGTGGATGGTTGCAAATGTTTGGAATCTATAGATGTTAGGGGATGCTTGGGTCTACTCTTTGGTGGTTTTTGGCAATAGGTGCTACGTATTGGCTATCGTGATGTGCCAACTCATATTGGTTTTCGGAGGCGTCCAATTATCATGAATGGGATTCAGCGTTATCTGCACCCGCTGGAGTGAAGCGAATAGCTACAAACTCGAGTTGGAAAGGTAAATAGCATATTTTTGTTGTTGTGTTTTATATCATACTCGATTGAACATTTGTTAGTAAACTTCATGATCCATAATTTGGCTATGAGTGGTGTTGGTAGGCTGTCAATTACTTGAGGTAGGGTAAGGTAAGGGTTTACATATACCGACTTAAGTATATGTGTATAGGGTAAACTATCCACTACCTAAGAACTTTCACTAAAAAATTTACCCTTACGATTGACAAACCGGGTAAATAGAGTGGACTGAGTGGAGTTTGGGGCTACTGGGTAAACATGATATGCATACTTTTTTCATTGTTTTCTACAACTCAAATGTATATGATTTCCATAACCCATGTGCATATAAACGAACACAGGCACATTGTGAATTTTTGGCAAACAACTTGAAAGTGCGGCAAACAGTTCTATTAACAAAGTATGTAGTCACAATTTTGACATAAACATAAAATGTATTTCATATGTGGGGGGCTGGTGAGGCTCATTACATCTATATGAGAATGTGATCCAATCAAAGCTTTTTGTAAAAGAGTATCAAGGATCCATGTAGCTGATCTGACATGGATAGAATTGAGGCTTAAAAAAAAAGGATTTTTTCACTGCCTTAGGCAGAGCCCACATCCTTTTTCTAGCCATAGCCCGGATAACTGGCGGGTGATAAATCCAGGGCTCCACAACGTGGTTCGAACCCGGCTCCCCCAGGAGGGGGACACCGTGCCTTACCAGCTGCGCTAATGCTGACCGGGTGAATTGAGGCTTTTAGATGACACTGGGTTACGTACATAAACGAGAATGCCCTTTACATTACCTTTCCTTATGTTAAACTAATCATAAATATTACTTGAGTATTGTAGAGGGGATAGATTACTGACCTAACTGACAAGTCTTAATTGAACATTTTAGTCGCAAATATCAAGATAACATGTCGGACATCATCCAAGACGGTTAGATATCAGACACCACTAGTACAGAAATGGTCTGTAGCGTCACTTTTTAACCGACTCCTAAGTGGGCGTCGCTATAGAATTTGACCTATAGCGTCAGTTTTTTTAACTAAAGAAAACCGACCCAATATGCTGTAAAAAATGAGAAAAAATTGTGGCCAAGGTTGTAGGTCGGTTATCAAGCTCAATCTGTAGACCTGTAGCATCGGTTTTCTTAAAAAACATACCTTAGAGGTTCACTCTAAGGTCGGTTTTTTAAGAAAACCGATGCTATAAGGTCTACAGATTGAGCTTGACAATCTGTAGACCTGTAGCATCAGTTTTCTTAAAAAACCGACCTTAGAGGTAACCTCTAAGATCGGTTTTTTTAGAAAACCGATGCTACAAGTCTACAGATTGAGCTTGACAATATGTAGACCTGTAGTATCGGTTTTTTAAGAAAACCGACCTTAGATGTAACCTCTAAGGTCTTTTTTTAAGAAAACCGATGCTACAAGTCTACAAATTGTAACCACACACGGCCGTGCTACGCGGCACGACCGTGCTACCATAACCCAACACGGCCGTGTTACACAGAACGGGCGTGCTACCAGAAGCCAACACGGCCGTGCTACGCAGCACGGCCGTGCAACCATATCCCAACACGGCCGTGCTACACGTCACCTATAAAGTCATTTTTTTAAAAAAACCGACGCTAGAAGTTGTATTTTTTTTTAATTTTTGCAGAAATAGTAAAAGAACAGAAGAACAAAAGAACCAGGATATGAGAGAGGGGAGCATTGATGCTCAACCATCACCATTTCAAACCACACATTCATAACAAAAATGATTCATATATTTAGTTGTGTTATACATAATCACATCATAATTTACAAAATGATAGATTGCAAGTCTGAGATGATATTAAATGTCGGATACAAAAGTAAATATGAAAGAGTAACCACATACATAAATGGAGTTGACATATTTAATCCAATGTTATATTGACTTCATTTAGAAAAGCATCTCACCACTCTTCTCAGAATTCATTTAAGTCCTCAAGTGTGTAAGGCTGAGTTGTAAAGATCTGTAATAGAAAATACACATGCTAATATTTTATAAAATGACTAAAACCACTTAGAAAATTTATGATGTTATTCTTTATTACATGATCTATAGTCTGAACGTCATATGATGCTTGTTTAATAATAGCTTGCATATATTTCATTACATAGTAGCCACAGGCCCAATCATTATTTTTTATAGGACACTACAAATAACGAATTATACTTAATGTTAGTAAACTACTATAAACAGGAGTTGAGATAAGAATATAACAGTTGATATATAAGAGTTGAAAATTAATACATATAGGACTAAGAAGTTGCCAAAGTAGCTACCTTAAAAGATTACATGATAAAAAAAATGATAATAAAAACACAAGTGATAAGGTATACATGATATATGATGTATATTTAAAAGATTACTTGCTTGAATGATAATAAAATAAATAATTCAAAGAATACATCTCTCTAGTATTGGTTGAGTTGTTAGTCAAGTAAATAACCACTCACATATGTACCCAGAGAACAAATGAGGAAATACTACTAAAATTTTCTTCAAAACTAAACATACATTATACAGTTACATCCTAAGTGAGATTAAATATCCAAAAACAGTCCCAAACTGGGGACTATCCAAATGATTACATATGTGATTACATATGTGATTGATAACAAAATGTAGATATGAATGAATACATCTTTTTATTATTGGTTGATTTACTAGTCAAATAAAATGGAACATTGGGAGAATGAGAATATTATACCTCACTTGTAAGCTGAAGAAGAAATATATGTAAGTCAACAACAAGTTAATAGCACCTGCAACAACACAAATGCACGATTCAATTCTGTTATAATGTATTAATTAGGGGTCAGTATATATCAATTTTATAGGAGCAGTAACAAATACAAAATTGACAAATTTTGATGATTCTACAACTCAGTCAACACGGCCGTGCTGCACAGCATGACCATGCAAACAACACGGCCGTGCTACCTGGTCAGTTGCTTGAAAGTAAGATGTAAACAGAGGAGTGAGGCGACAAGGACAATACCTTGAGAAAAACCAGTCGGTGAGGGAGTTTGTGCGGGAAAAGAACCAGAGAGAGATGCGCACGACCCTTGCAACGCCTAAGGCGTCGTCGCCTTTCAAGGAAGAAAGCACCGGAGAGAGATGCAACGCCTAAGACATTGCCGTCGTCCAAGGAAAACGGTGCCGGAGATGGTGGTAAGGAGCGTCATCATCGCCGGAGATGGTGGGAAGAAGCTTAGGCATCTTCGTCTAAGGAAAGCGGTGCTAGTTTGCCTCTTTTCGGATGAGGAGATGGTTGTGGGAGGTCACCTTTGTAGAGGCGGCGTTGCCTTTCTTCGGACGCGGGAGCGGAAATGGGGGGGGGGGGTAGCAGCAGCAGCAAATGGAAACCTAAGCCTTACAGTCGGGCTTATATGTGCAATGTAGAAGACCTATAGCGTCGGTTTTTTGTAAAAAAAAGACCCTAAAAGTCTTAAAAAAATGGTGCCCGAACTTAACCTATAGCGACGGTTTTTTAAGATAACCGTCGCTATAGACCTGACCTATAGCGACGGTTATCTTAAAAAACCGTCGCTATAGGTTAAGTCCGGGCACCATTTTTTTAATAGACTTATAGGGTCGGTTTTGCTATATAACTGATGCTATAGGTCAGGATCTGTAAAGTCGGTTATATATAAAAACCGACTCTAGAGTTCCAAAGTGGTGCCCGCATTTTTTGTTGACCCTATAGCATCGGTTATTTTAAAAAACCGACCTTATAGATCGAGGCGCAAAGCCAAAATTGAATGGATTTTCTCTGCGGGAAATCTATAACGTCGGTTTTTATGTTAAAACCGATGCAGTAGTCTATTAGGTCGGTTATTCTAGTAAAAACGACGCTATGGGCAGTGACGTTACTGGCAAAAAATGTAGTAGTGCACTTCAAAGATTTTTGATGCAACAACTCATGGTGATGTCTCTCTTGGAATACGAACATACTTTTTTGGTGTGTAAATATAAGCATAAGAAAAAGAGGAATATGGGTCATATGTAGGTAAAACATGATATATACAAAGAATAGTTATTGTATCATATCTATACAAAAGGTGATGGCGTTATGTAACTCAGTTATTAGGATGTGTAAGTGTCCAAGAGAAAGTAAAACACTCAAAGGACCATATTTCACTACTTTTGCTTAACGTCACCATCTTTAGTGAAGCAAATTGAGACAAAGCAAATTGAGGAAGCGTAGGGTTACACAATGTGTGTACCCTGATATATATATTAGTGGAACAATTACATGTAGGTCCAAATAGAAAAGTAAAGTAACAAGACAGTAAATAAAGACATATATTAACACTCCCCCTCAAGTTGGAGCATAGATATCAATCATGCTCAACTTGTCCACAAGCGAGTTGAAATGTTTCTTAATCAACAACTTTATAAAAATATTAACAACCTGATCTTCTGAGTGAGTGAAAGGAGTCCAGATCTTGCCAGATAAGATAGTCTCTCGAATGAAGTGACAATCAACTTCAATATGCTTTGTGCACTCATGATATACAGGATTATTAGCAATGAAGATAGCAACTTTATTGTCATAGTGCATAGGGATAGCAGCAGAAGACTCAACCCCAAAGTCTTTTAAAAGAGATTGTACCCACAAGAACTCACAAGCAATGTGGGCCATAGCCCTATATTCAGCTTCAACATTGGATCTAGCAACAACATTTTGCTTTTTTACTTCTCTAAGTAACCAGATTACCTCCAACATAAGTACAGTAGCCTGAAGTAGATTTTCTATCAATCTTACTCCCAGTATAATCAAAATCAGAATATCCTTCCAGAGTACAATGTCCATGCTTTCTATAGTAGAGGCCTTTGCCAGGTGATTTCTTAAGATATCGCAGAATATTACAGAGAGCATCCCAGTAACACTGTCTAGGCTTATCTAGGTACCTGCTAAGAGGGCCAACATCAGTAGATATATCAACTCTAGTAATAGTTATATAAATCATCTTACTAATAAGTCTCCTATAATTTTTACTGTCTGAAAACATAGGAGACGAATCATCATCCCAATTAATATTGGGATTCAGAGGAGTATCAGCAGGACGTGCACCAAGCATCCCATTCTCCTGTAACAAGTCAAGAACATACTTCCTCTCAGATAAGACAAGAGCATTAGAAGTCCTAGATACCTCAATGCCCAGACAATATTTTAGCCTCCCTAGGTCTTTAGAGAAAAATGTTTGCACAAGTGTGCTTTAGTAGCTTGAATCTCAGAATGATCACTGCCAGATAGAACAATATCATCAACATAAACAATCAGGATCACAATACCAGAAGAGGTTTTTTTCGTAAAGACTGAACAATCAACCTGTGACCTCAGAAAACCAAAAGAAGTCAGAATTTTACTCAGCTTATCAAATCATGCCCGAGGACTCTATTTGAGCCCATAAATAGATTTTTTAACCTGCAGACTTTATGTGACTCGCCCTGAGAAACAAACCGAGGAGGTTGCTCCATATAAACCTCTTCTTGAATATCCCCATACAGGAAGGCATTTTTAACATCCAGTTGAATAAGAGGCCAATCTAAGTTAATAGCAACAGAAAGAACTCTGTCAGAGTTAAGTCTGGCAACAGGCGAAAATGTCTCAAAATAGTCAATTCCATAAGTTTGAGTATACCCTTTTGCAACCAGCCGTGCCTTCAGACGTTCCACCGTTCCATCAGGTTGATACTTTACAACATAGACCCATCTGCAGCCAACATGTTTGCACTCAGGAGGTGGATCCACCAGCTCGCAAGTTCCTCTGTCAGTAAGAGCAGTCATCTCTTCTTTCATGGAAGTCATCCAGGTTGAGCTTTGTAAGGCATCATGGACAGTCTTGGGAACAACAACAGCAGATAGAGCAGCCACAAAGTTACTAGCATGAATACTCATATGTGTAGTAGAAACATGATTAGCAATATTATGAGAAGTACAAGAACGAGTGCCTTTTCTGAGAGCAATAGGCATATCTAAGTTAGAGTGTACCTCAGTAGGAGTAGGACTTTCATGAGGATAAGATTGGTGTTGCATGGGGGGGTCTTGAGCACTTTGGGATCTGTTCATGCGTTTATACACAATAAGTGGAGGAGTAGTAGTTTCAGCAGGTGACGTTTTAGAGGTGCAATCACTCGTGACAGGCAATGGTGCTGTGATTATATCAGAATCTAGGGTATCTCCTTTAGCAGAATGAAAAGGTGTATCATCAAAAAAGACTACATCACTACTTGTGAACCATTTTTTCCCAATAGGACTATATCACCAATACCCTTTTTGAGTACGAGAATAAACCAAGAAAATACATTTTTCTACTCTAGGAGATAATTTATCATAGTTTGGTTCAAGCAACCACACAAACAAGTAGAGCCAAATATCCGTGGAGGTATAGAAAACATAGTTACATCAGGCTATAGAACCTGAACAGGAATCTTGTTGCCAATCACAGAAGACGACATTCTATTAATCAGAAAACAAGCAGTCAGGATAGCTTCTGGCAAAAAATGTCTAGGTACATTAGAATGCAACATTATAGTTCTAGCAACCTCAAGTAAATGCCTATTTTTCTTTTCAACGACTCCATTTTGTTGAGGCGTATAGGCACACGATGTCTAATGAACAGTACCCACAGATCGACAAAACATTCCAACTTGTTTCTGAACAAACTCCAAAGCATTGTCGGTTCGCAGAATTTCAATAGGCATAGAATATTGAGTTTTTATTTTAGCATTTTTTTATTGTAGATAGCACTTGAGACTGATTTTTCAACATAAACAACCAAGTGGTATGAGAAAAGTCATCAATAAAGAGAATAAAGTATTTATTGCCAGACAAACTTGGAACATGACACAGACCCCATACATGTGAATGAACAAGATAAAAAATGTTTTCACTACTAATTTGGGACCGTTTAGGAAAGACAGTTCTAGACTATTTCCCTAACTGACACGACTCGCACTGAAAGATGTGCGTTCCTACACCAAAGATAACATGCTTTAATTTCTCATAAGATGGATGTCCAAGTCTGTAGTGCCACTGCAAAGCTGAAACAGATGAAGATAGA
This sequence comes from Alisma plantago-aquatica, assembly GCA_963693085.1. Taxonomy (NCBI): domain Eukaryota; kingdom Viridiplantae; phylum Streptophyta; class Magnoliopsida; order Alismatales; family Alismataceae; genus Alisma; species Alisma plantago-aquatica. Next base: position 849,176,408 of record OY856413.1, read on the forward strand.
GCTGCAGCTAGCGCCAAGTTGTCAATCTTTTTCAACTCATCCAGATAATATAGGCCATCAAGTCCTTCATGCCCCCACCAATCTTCATCCTCGTGTGAAGGTCCTGAAAAGTACAAGTACCAGGAATGAATGTGAGATTGTAGTTCAAGCTACGTACAATTTTGCTAACATATAATACGTTCAGTGGAAATCGAGGCACACATAGAGTAGATTTTAACAGAAAATGAGAAGCTATGTCTCCAATCCCAGCTACAGCGATCTTGGAGCCATCCGCAAGCATAACAAAAGAATTAGAGACCGATCTAGATAAGGTTTTAAAAAAAGACCGATTTCCAAATATATGAGACGATGCACCCGAATCAATCACCCATTTTTTATTACCAGTACTAGGCGAGGGGGCACTGAGGAAAGTAGTATCACAACCAGAATATGTAGCAGCATGAGCTCCAGAGGATGACACAGTACGCTCGAGCAACATACACTCCACCTCAGAACAGATGAAGTCAGCAATAGTAGAGCTGGATACATTAGTAGCAGTAGGCTGTGACACTACCTCAGAGGTAGCATGGGCATCTGAAGCTGCATAAGCCCAAGCAGGCTTTCCATATTTCTCCCTGCATTTTTCTTCAATATGATTAGACCGGCCACAAAAGAGCATTTTTCTCCAGTTTGAGGGCGAGCAACATTGGGAGGACTAGAGGGTGCTCCACGTCCAGAAGAACTCCTCCCCCTCCCAGCACCAAGAGGATGACGAGTTTCGTGAGAACGACCACGGCCGCGGCCACGACCACGACCAGACAGAGCAGCAAGGGCTGTAGTATCGCCAGTATCTGAAGTCGACTCAGATGAGGATGACGACAGTCGTTGTAGATGTTGAAAGGCACTCTGTAGAGTAGGTAGTGGGTCACTGACAAGGATCTGATCCACAACCCCAACATATGAATCAGGTAGCCCACACCGGAACTGAACTACCTGTAACTCCTGGCGTTGATGTTGCATGGTAGCCAAGTCAGTAGACAAGGGATGGTAGGCCTCCAATTCTCCCAGAGTCCCTTGAAGGCAGAAAAATAGTCAGTGAGATCAGATCTTGAGAAGTGTAGACAACTCAGTTGCTTGATGATATCAAAGACTTTCTTCGGATTCTGGCTGTGAGAGTAAGTACTAGCAAGCTGATCCCACATCTGCTTTGCTGTAGTCAGGTAGAGTAAGGCAACACTAATTTTTTTCTCACTAGTATTGAGAATCTAGGTCATCACAGTCGAATTGTGTTTGACCCAGTCATCATACGCCTTGACATCCTTTAAGTTGGAATTGGCAGCAAGCGTAGGAGGCGGATCATGCGTCAAATGAGACAGTTTCTCTTGTGATTTAACATAAATCTGCATAGAACATACCCAATGCTGGTAGTTTCGCCCATCCAGCTTAACAGTAGTAACCTGAGGACGCAGATCCTCATGTGAAGATGCCATGACAGGCAGATCACCAATCACCGACGATGAGAAGAACAAGCAAGCATAGACAGAAAACGACCGCCTAGTTCCTCACCTAGGCGGAAGTATGCACGATAGAAAGGATGGACGAACCAGTTACATACGGGCTACGCCGAGGATCAGGTGGCTCAAAGGCCTACACAGGAAGGCAAGAAGCATATCTGACGACGGTCCTTCAGAAGGAGATCACGCCACCGGAGCAAGCGGTGGGGAGCAGCGCGGACACGGCCTGGCCCGGCTGTCGGCGACGACACCCGGCGCGGCGGCTGGCGCTTGCGCTGCTGCTGGTTGCCCGGCGGCGCCCAGCGCTGCTGTTGCTGCCACTGGGGCCGGCCGGCGGTGGCGGGGGGGGGGGGTGAAAGAGAGAGAGAGAAGAAAGGGAGCGAGGGAGGGGAAGAAGGAGAGGTGGCTCCCTGGATCTAGATCTACTCTGGTACCATGAGACAAAGCAAATTGAGGAAGCGTAGGGTTACACAATGTGTGTACCCTGATATATATAATAGTGGAACAATTACATTTAGATCCAAATAGAAAAATAAAGTAATAGGACAGTAAATAAAGACATATATTAAGACAAACGTTCTCATAGTTTATGTTTTTGAGAGAGTAGAATCTAAAATTACTTACTTATGCTCGTCAACTTAAACACATTGCTCCTTTGCCTTCCCAACTTTACTATGACCTCTGTCTCCTGTAACAACTTCTATCCCTAATGCACAACACAAATTTTGTGTCACATAATTTCTTTGTATCTTAAATTGCTGTAAATAATATGGAATAAAACACATTTCATTTCCTATTGTTTGTTCTCTGCAAAACTTTTGAGTAATGTGTTGATACAATAGATATAATTTCAGGATGATAGCTAGAATTTAAAGTTGAAAGTTACTATAAGATTTGTACATGTGGCACAACAAGTTTCTATGTTCCATATTTGCAAATGTCTTCTTGTGTAGGGGTTTTTGTGCCAACCCAAGGTAAGATATGTATGAATTGAAAGAGAAGAACATGACATATATAAGAGTGATGTGACATTACCATAATATGGAATTAACCATGTGTAATATTGAGGATGACATGCATGAGAAGTGTCCATCTATGTGTACCTTGGATTTCGGGGGCAAAATCCTTGTTAGGGGTTTATGGTTGTGAGACCCCTAACCTTGCTTAAAGTGTTGAACAAGTTTAATTATCATAATTTAATTATTATAACCCTAATATAACATTTTGATATGCTTTGAAATCATAAGACAAGCTTAAGTTTCAAATTTGGACACTGTTTGAGCAAGTTATACAATTTTATGTACATTTTGGACTTTTCTACAATTTACCCAATTGAGTGGTTTTCTTTGTAATTTGTCCCATAAATTATGTTTCTTATATGTTATCTTATCGTTCTTGATCTTTTTGAGCCATGGGGATCCTAGTTAAACCTTGGTTTGAAGGTGTTTTCTCTAGGGGTATTTTACGGTTTACCCCTTTATTGATGAGTTGCCTTTAGGAGCTATCAACTAATGATTTATTTGTTTTGCTTGTAAGTTCAAGAAACAAGGGATAAAAAGGTCTCTATGATATGTGTGTCATATTCTTACGTGTGTGATTTTATATTCTTAATAGTTTAAGGCCATGTGCACTTGGAAAGATACTAGAACTTCAACTTTTTCTTTATCTTAAAGTTTTATATACTTATCACTAAGCACTCAAACAAACCATTTTCTCTCCACCACTTCCCTCCTCCTACAAACCTCATTCTCCCTCTATGCTACTGTTAAGTTCCTGTCCAAGGAATAAGAATGTGGGGATCTTCTTGGAGAAAAAACATCTAGGGTTGCAATTGACTTCCTTTTAGGGTTTAAAAAGCTTACTTCTAGCAATCTTGACCTAAAAGAGTAAGAATCCTCTTCTATCCTCTATTTATTTATTTTCTATCCTTCCTCCTACCTTTCTCCAAGTCAGAACCTTGCTGTTACATGGTAGAAATTGCTCTAAAGCTATAAAACTCTACCTTTCTTGCTCCTTATGCTTTGGGTTTGCTCATTTGATCAAGAAAGGTGCTAGATGGACGAGTTCACAGTTTATGCTTGGATTTTCTACCCTACCTGCTCGTGTTTTCTTATGTTTTGGAGTTTATCTTGTAATTAGAGGCAAGTTTTATTACTTGCTTCACGTTTATTGCTTACCATAAGTTTCTAGCTCATGTTCTTGCTTTTAAATGATGATTCATGCACTAAAAAGCTATGCTTGACTTGGATTTCGATTTTTATAATGTTCTCCATTCTAATTTTAGTTCTAGATGAACCTGTGATCATGTGTACATTATTCCTAAGGTATAATATGACTTGGATCAGGTTTATTTGACAATGTATGGTGCTAAACACCTATCAACCAATGGTTAATTTTAGGGCTTAAAGCTGATTTCTTCTATAAACTTATGACTCAATGGTGGTACCATTGCAACAACCGATGGTGTTGTCTTCATGAAAACTGATGGTAGTGACCAAGGGGTCAACTGACATTCACCCCTTAGGTCAGGTGTTGGCCTAATTAGAAGCTTAGTGATTAAAAACTAAGTACTCTAATGATGCTATCAATCAATGGTGATATTAGTTTGATATTCGATGGTGATTAATGAATATAGTGTTAATCTAACAACCTATGATGACTTAATGGTCACTACTAATGGTGTATCAGGTCTCCACAACCTATTCTTAGTTAAGAATGTAGTTTTAGCATCAATTAAGCCTTAAACCAATGGTTTCTTGGGTCATTTGATGCAATGGTCGAACCTATACTCCAATTGATGGTTTTAATATATGAACTTGACCTAATGGTTAAGATCTAATGTTTCTTCATCCAATAAATTGGAATGATGCCTAAATGTAATATTTTGGTCCTAATAAATTGATTCAAATGGTTTCCTTTTTGAGATGAACTTAAGAAGCTCATTTACTGATGGCTTGTTTTAAATAAACAATCGCTTGTGGGTTTTACCCTACTCTCAATGGAACTTTTTACGTTGTTAATCAAGGGATGTCTAGGGCTAGATGGTGACTCTTTCTAGAGCACAACTCAATGACTTCATGGGTGGTTTGTTCATGTTGTTTACTTATGTAAACGACTAATGGATTTACCTTTTCAACATTTAATGGTTAGTAGTCGATGCCTTAATATTCCCATTGTTTTAGGTGAAGCGTGTAGTGTTATGTTATGATTCTAATGATGAGAATTTGATGGTCAATGCCTTAAAATTGTAGTCTTACCCTTTCCCTCGTATGATTATGATTTATAATCACCATAATGAATTAATGGGTAACCCTAATGAGGTATATCTTGTTATACTTAACTTTAATTTAACTAAATGATAGTAATTGGGTATGAATTGTCCTTGAAGGATTAATACAATCATGGAGTACTCTCTTATTGTTGTTGAAACCTTAGTATGTTATATCTTGATGGTTACACCTTGATTTATGTGTGGTTTTATATTTGATAATAGTATGGAATGTGATGGTGATGCTTCATCTTATGCATCCATGATCCAATGGGGATGATGTGAGTTAGGGTTTGGGTATGAGTGTTGATTATTGATATTAATATAATTTATCTTATTGAACCTAAATCTAATACAAATAGATATGTATTCATGTTTAACCTTCTTATATGATGGCATAATGGTTGAATAATATCCTTATATGATCATAACCTTAATGTGTTAATTGGTGGTTATCATAGCCACATGGTTGATACTTTCTTATGCTAAACCTGTGCATTATGAATATGATGAGGGTTAACCATATCTAGATTCCTTGCATGTTGAGGTAATAAAGGAATATTCTTAATGTTAATATAACCCTGCTATGATTATTTATGAATATCTCCCGACTCATTAATGCAATATTGTGCTAATCCAGTGTATTATATGCAAGTGATGTTGTTGAGCCTTGTTATAAGGCATGAAAAGATAATGATTATCTTGTAAGGAATAATATGATGGTCTTAATGACCTTTGGGCATGGTTGAGCTCGGAATGAGGTGTAATCCTCTTATGTTGACAAGGGTTGATACCCTATGATATTGTGAAAATAATTTATATCTTATGATAGTATGATGAGTAGTGTGGTCTCATGTATGGAAAGTGAATAGTACCATGTGATGATGAGATGAGAAATTATATTTCACATGTTTTATATCTTTAAAGTTGTGATACTTATATGCTTGCTAGAAGTGAATTAGGGTTCGTATGTCCACTTGCTTGATGCATCCCTAATTCACCCAATTGGAGATAACTAATCAAGTAAAGCTCTAATCATGTAGTGCCATTTGCCATAGAACCATCTTCAGTGTAAGAACTTGCTAGATGGTGAAACAAGTATTCCTAAGGGAAACTCGGAGCACATACTATTGAGTATGCGGGGTGCTTGTCATCTTGACACCAAGTGTTTCAGGAGGATTGTTGCGGTCATACCTAGCCCGCTTTTTGAGAATGACTTTGGTCGGGTCTTAGTGATTATAACATGATGTGATTAGAGGACAACTGCGATTGTACCTCAATGATTGGGCTTGAATACCCTAGATGCTAGCATTGTGACCTGTACCAAGGTGGGCTAGTTACAAGACTATATGTCGCTGCTTTGCAGTTTGACTATATGTCACTGTGGTGCAGACTCGTACTGACCGAGTATGGAGGAGATCTTGGAGTCCGACTCTTCCTAGATACTATATGGAACTGATTGTGACCAAGCGGTGGTCAGTTGGACTTTGAGTGGTACAACTCAAACTCTCCAGGGCATAATAAAAGATGTAAGACAGTCGAGTAGCATATCTGTTTATGGTTATACACAACACTTCATATTGGATGATAACCCTTGTTTGCTTTCTTTTCACTAAGATCATGTATTGTATAATAAGAGATAATAGATATGCTTATGTTGTAGTTATGCTCATGTTGTCAAATATACTGTCACTGATGGTTAAGATGATGATGCTAGCTATGTTTAATATTTCTAGCGATGCCTGTGTAATTAGAAATGCTTAAACTACTAATCATTCCTATGCAGTTAACTGTGCTATAATGTTAGTTCTACTTATGATATAGATCTGTTTCCTTTATTTATGATGCCAATATTGATAGCCATGTTATGTTACTAGACATATTCATGATGTCAGGGATGCTTATGCTACTAGATTGCTTGTGTTGTTAGCAAGGAATATGATGATAGTCAGATTAATGATGATGATTGTTATTAGATGCAATATGATGAAATTTGAGTAGATATATATCCAGAGAAATGGATTTTTTTGTTACCTATATATACATTGATAATCATACTTGTTGCTAAGATTATTTGTTTAATATGTTTAGCATACTTAAATTGTTCAATTGACTATTGAATACTCCAACTATTCAACTATTTAAAATTTTGTAATCAATAAGCGTTGTTGGAGGTTATATCTCTTGCTGGGACATGGGTCTCACCCTTGTGGTTTGCCACATCTTTTTAGGTAATCGGTAGTGATGACAATAGAACTATGGAAGTAAAGAAGAACTACAATAATGAATCTTTGTGAAAGTTGATTAGATGTCTAGTGTGTCCTAGAGTTGTCCATGTACTCTCAGGTCTGGGTAGGAAAATTTTGTATATGGTGTTTCAAACAAATAGAACTTTTAATGCTCATTTGTGTGGCATATATGAATATTGTTCTCTTGTGTATATATGTTGTGGCTAAGGTGATAAAACAACTTGTATCAAATTCTTGGCATAGTATGGATACAAGAAAGATGTTGGGCTCTTATGCAAACATTTCTGAGCGGGTGTTGATGTAGAAATTGGTTTTAATTTACCCATATTTTTGGGTATGTGATTAATTAATGATCGGTTGTGTTTTATGTTTTGAGTAATATCATTTAGTGTAATGGGTTCTCACAAGTTGGTATCAAAGATTTAGGTTTGCTGAGTCTATAGGGACACTAGGACTTAGGATTAGGATGATGTTTAAGTAAGGAACATGACATGAAAATATAGTGCATAGTACCTAATCTCAATACTTGGGTGCCCTGGCCAGGTATTCAATTATTGAAGAAAAGGTAAGTATGGAACTTTTAGATTGTTATCTTTTTTATTACTTTGATCAAGTAGTCATTTTGAAACAATCCAAAGAGCGTAATGAATCAAAAATCATGGTGAAGATAACTCAATATTACTTTAAGAGAAGATGAGCATTACATCATTAACTATCAAAAATTGAATGTTTGGTAACTATAAGAGAAAGATACAATAACATGAAATCTAAATCTGAATAAAAATAAGCAAAAGAGGAGTTCTTGAAGATGTAATTCAAGAAGATAATAAAGTAAAAGACAAATAAGTCTGTTCTTATAAAGTGATTCTAGGTATGAAATTCACATAAGATGGAGAGAATTCCTATGATAAGTATAAAATGAGAAGATGAATGGGAACAATGACAAAGGAATAAGGTGGAACCTGAGTTAATCCCAGACCAACCTATGTATGTAAGAAAACTTTAATGTAAAATCAACATGGCATGTGAAAGAAATCAAGGAAGATGACTCTTATTTAATGAAGAAAATTTGGAATATGATGATTTACCTCTGGATAAGTGGTTGAAAAACAAAATAATATATCCAAGTGTGATAAATAGTCATCAAGGAAGGAGTAATGAGATATATTAATCATGATGATTCCTATGCTAACGACAAGAAAGCTGAAATGAAAAAGGTAAAATGATACATAATAAGTTGTAACCTGCATAATGAAAATAAAATTGGTTACCTTTTTGCTAGTGACCCTTAAACAATTCTGCTATGATGTGGGAAGTGTGTTTCTCTTTGTGTCTTTCCTTTCTAGGGCACAACTTTCAAGTGGATCATTTCCACTTGGTATGTGTGGATTCGTTGTAAACATGAAGGTGGAAAACTTATTATAGCATAAGGTTTCTTGGACTATGGTTCCAAGATCATAAAGTTTGTGATGAGTTTACTTTTGAGCCTTCCAATAATTAGGAAGACTCCTCTTATATGTCTTGGGATTTGTTATGTTGGTAAAATTAGATGATATAAGGATGTGATTTCCTTATAGTGCATGAGGTGAATACCAAGGTAATGAATCCTAGTATCCAAGACGTATCAACAATGGACATATGTGAAGGTTGGAGATGTTTATTAAATGAACATTACAAGTATTCCTCTCCCTTAGAGATGGAGAGAGAGAGTTGATGATGACCCTATACATTTTGTTTGGAAGGAAAAACAAAAGTGATTCTATAATGTTGTGTATGGTTCAGTGATAGCTAGGAAAGACCACTATCAAGGATAGATGGTTTGTTGATCAGTAGACATGTGCTACCATGTTCCTTTAAGATAAACCTAGGATCAAATATCATTACATAAGAGTGAGAGTGGATGACATAAGTTACATGACTATGATAAGTTTATGTTTATGTCCTTTAAACTAACCAATGTACCAATATAATTTATGAATAGGAGAACCAGAGTGTTCATGTCATGTCTTACAAGTTGTAGCAAGCTTTGAATGATGAAATCTCAACATATTTCAGAGATGGTCATTATCATGGTTAACATCTTTGCTAAACCTTAAGAATGTTGAAGCAACTGTACTTATGTGTGACAATTCTAGCAAGAGTGAGTTAGGGGTTGACTAGAGTATCCTCTTTGAGTTATGATACCTCTTTTAAGCATGTTATGTGAATCTTGATAAGATGAAGACAATGTCATTGCTCCACCCCTAACAAGGTCAATCAATAAGTTATATTTGTTAACAGTTACATACAAGTGTATGATTCTTCAACCAAATAGATGGTTAGTTCTCCATTGAGATGATTGGAGAATCCTCTAAAAAGATATTCCTCATAGTTCTTGAAAATTAGGGGATGCCTACATGGTTGATTCAGTTGTTAATTACAACAACCATTAAAGGAGCATAGAGATGAAACCTTGAAAAGTTACATATGATAAGAGATACATAATGTTCTATGTTTGATAAGAGCCAACGAGTGTGACTTTTGAGTAATGTGTTGATACAATAGATATAATTTCAGGATGATAGCTAGAATTTAAAGTTGAAAGTTACTATTAGATTTATACAAGTGGCACAACAAGTTTCTATGTTCCATATTTGCAAATGTCTTCTTATGTGGGAGTTTTTGTGCTGACCCAAGATAAGATATGTATGAATTGAAAGAGAAGAACATGACCTCTATAAGAGTGATGTGACATTACCATAATATGGTATTAACCATGTGTAATATTGAGGATGACGTGCATGAGAAGTTTCCATCTATGTGTACCTTGGATTTCTGGGGCGAAATCCCTGTTAGGGGTTTTTGGTTGTGAGACCCCTAACCTTGCTGAAAGTGTTGAACAAGCTTAATTATCATAATTGAATTCTTATAACCCTAATCTAACGTTTGTTGTTCCATGGTAGAAATTGCTTTAAAGCTCTAAAACTCTACCTTTCTTGCTGCTTATGCTTAGGGTTTTCTCATTTGATGAAGAAAGGTGCTAGATGGACGAGTTCATAGCTTATGCCTGGATTTTATACCCTACCTTCTCATATTTTCTTCTGTTTGGGAGTTTATCTTCTAATTAGAGGCAAGTTTTATAACTTTCTTCATGTTTATTGCTTACTAAAGGCTTGCTAGCTCATGTTCTTGCTTTTAAATGATGATCCATGCACTAAAAAGCTATGCTTGACTTGTATTTCGATTTTTATAATGTTCTCTATTCTAATTTCAGTTCTAGATGAACTTGTGATCATGTGTAAGTTATTCCTAAGGTATAATATGACTTGTATCAGGTTGGTTTGACAACCGATGGTGCTAAACACCTATCAACCAATGGTCAATTTTAGGGCTTAAAGTTGATTTCTTCTATAAACACATGACTCAATTGTGGTACCATTGCAACAACCGATGGTGTTGTCTTCATGACAACTGATGGTGGTGACCAAGGGTTTTGACTAACTTTCACACCTTAGGTCAGGTGTTGGATTAATTAGAAGCTTAGTTATTAACAACTAAGTACCCTAATGATGCTATCAATCAATTGTGATATTAATTTGATATTCGATGGTGATTAATGAATATAGTGTTGATCTAACAACCTATGGCGACTTAATGCTCACTTCTGATGGTGTATCAAGTTTCCACAACATATGGTGAGTTAAGCATGTAGTTGTAGCCTCAATTAAGCCTTAAACCAATGGTTTCTTGGGTCATTTGATGCAGTGTCGAACCTATACTCCAATTGATGATTTTAATATATGAACTTGACCTAATGGTTAAGATCTAATGTTTCTTCATCCAATAAATTGGAATTATGCCTAAATGTAATATGTTGGTCCTAATAAAGTAATTTAAATGGTTTCCTTTATGAGATCAACTTAAGAAGCTCATTTACTGATGACTTGATTTAAATAAACAATCGCTTGTGGGTTTTACCCTACTCTTAATGGAATTTTTTATGTTGTTAATCAAGGGTTGCCTAAGGTTAAATGGTGACTCTATCTAGATCACAACTCAATGACTTTATAGGTGGTTTTTTCAATATGTTTACTTATGTAAACGACCAATGGCTTTGCCTTCTCAACATTTAATGGTTAGAAGTCGATGCCTCAATATTCCCATTGTTTTAGGTGAAGCGTGTAGTGTAATGTTATGATTCTAATGATGATAATTTGATGGTTCAATGCCTTAAACTTGTAGTATTACCCTTTCCCTCATGTGATTATGATTTATAATCACCATAATGAATAAATGGGTAACCCTAATGAGGTATAGCTTGTTATACATGGCTTTAATTTAACTAATGATAGTAATTGGGTATGAATAGTCCTTGAATGATTAATACAATCATGGAGTACTCTCTTATTGTTGTTGAAACCTTAGTATGCTATAACCCGATGGTTACACCTTGATTTATGTGTGGGTTTATATTTGAGAATAGTATGGAATGTGATGGTGATGCTTCACCTTATGCATCCATGATCTAATGGGGATGATGTGAGTTAGGGTTTGGGTATGAGTGTTGATTAGTCATATTAATATAATTTATCTTGTTGAACCTAACTCTAATGAAAATAGATAAATATGAGTATTCATGTTTAACCTTCTTATATGATGGCATGATGGTGGAATAATCTCCTTATATGATCATAACCTTAATGTGTTAATTGGTGGTTATCATAGCCACATGGTTGATACTTTCTTATGCTAAACATGTACATTATGAATATGATGAGGGTTAATCATATCTATATTCCTTGCATGTTGAGGTAATAAATGAATGTTCTTAATGTTAATATAACCCTGTTATGATTGTTAATGAATATCTCTCAGCTCATTAATGCAATATTGTACTGATTCAGTGTATTATATGTAAGTGATGTTGTTGAGCCTTGTTATAAGGCATGAAAAGATAATGATCATCTTGCAGGGAATAGTATGATGGTCTTAATGACCTTTGGAAATGGTTGAGCCCGAAATGAGGTGTAATCCTCTTATGTTGACAAGGGTTGATACCCAATGATATTGCGAAAAGAATTTATATCTTGTGATAGTATGATGACTAGTGTGGTCTCATGAATGGCAAGTGAATAGTACCATGTGATGATGAGATGAGAAATTATGTTTCACACGTTTTATATCTTTTGAAGTTGTGATACTTATATGCTTGCTAGAAGTGAATTAGGATTTGTATGTCCACTTGTTTGATGCAGCCTTAATTCATCCAATTGAAGAGAACTAATCAAGTGAAACTCTAATCATGTAGTGCCATGTGCCATAGAACCATCTTCAATGTCAGAACTTGTTGGATGGTGAAATGAGTATTCCTAAGGGAAACTCAGACCACATACTATTGAGTATGTATGGTGCTTGTCATCCTGACACCAAGTGTTTCAGGAGGATGGCTACGGTCATACCTAGCCTGCTTTTTGAGAATGACTTTGGTCGGGTCTTAGTGATTATAACATGATGTGATTAGAGAACAACTGTAGTTGTACCTCAGTGATTGGGTTTGAATACCCTAGATGCCAACACCGTGACATGTACCAAGGCGGGCTAGTTATAGGACTATATGTCGCTTTTTGTAGTTTGACTATATGTCACTGCGGTGTAGACTCGTATTGACCAACTATGGAGAAGATCTCAGAGTCTAGCTCTTCCTGGAACTGATTGTGACCAAGTAGTGGTCAGTTGGACTTTGAGTGGTACAAATCCAACTCCCCAAGGCGTAATAAAAGATGTAAGACCACCGTGTAGCATATCTATTTAGGGTTATACACAACACTTCATATTGGATGATAACCTTTGTTTTCTTTCTTTTCACTGAGATCATGTATTATACAATAAGATATAATAGATATGCTTATGTTGTAGTTATGCTCATGTTGTAAACATGCTTATTTTGTCAAATATGCTAACACTGATGGTTAAGATGATGCTTCTAGCTATGTTTAATATTTCTAGCCATGCCTATGTAATTAGAAATGCTTAAACTACTAATCATGCCTAAGTAGCTAATTGTGCTATAATGTTAGTTCTACTTATGATATAGATCTGTTCCCTTTATTTGAGATGCCAATATTGATAGCCATGTTATGTTACTAGACATATTCATGATGTTAGGGATGCTTATGCTACTAGATTGCTTGTGTTGTTAGCAAGGAATATGATGATAGTCAGATTAATGATGATGATTGTTATTAGATGTAATATGATGAAATTTGAGTAGATATTTATCCAGAGAAATAGATTTATTTGTTACCTATATATTCATTGATAATCATACTTGTTGCTAAGATTATTTATTTGATATGTTTAGAATACTTAATCTGTTCAATCTGTTCAATTGATTATTAAATACTCCAACTGCTTAGTTATATACTATTTAAAATTTTGTAATAAATAAGCATTATTGAAAGTTATATCTCTTGCTAGGACATGGGTCTCACCCTTGTGGTTTGCCACATCCTTTTAGGTAATTGGCAATGATGACAATAGAACTATAGAAGTAAAGAGGAACTATAGTAATGAATCTTTGAGAAAGTTGATTAGATGTCTAGTGTGTCCTAGAGTCATCCTTGTACTCTCAGGTCTGGGCAGGAAAAGTTTGTATATGGTGTTTCAAACAAATCAGACTTTTAATGCTTGCTTGTGTGGCATATACAAATATTGTTCTCATGTGTATATATGTTGTGGCTAAGGCAATAAAACAATTTATATCAAATTCTTGGCATAGTATGAATACAAGAAAGATGTTGGGCTCTTATGCAAACATTTTTGAGCAGGTGTTGATGTAGAAATTGGTTTTAATTTACCAATATTTTTGGGTATGTGATTAATTAATGATCGGTTGTGTTTTAAGTTTGAGTAATCTCATTTAGTGTAATGGGTTCTCACAGTGGCCATATCTATATCTCACCGCTTCACTCTCACCACCATATGCCCTAACTACACTAAGGGAAAAGAAAAAGAAAAGAGAAAAAGAAAATGAAAAAATAAAATAAAATATGCTCCTACGTAATAGCATCTAAATAAAAAAAAGATGAGTGCTCATATGTAATAGTACTCCAACCTCGTACCACAACCCTTTCTTCTATTTTCATGACCATTGATCTAGGAAACATCAAACCTAGATCACTTCACCCTTTTTCCGCAGCCATGTGGGTCACATAGTGTAGTTTGAAGTATAAAGTTGAGTGCATTTAAATGAAACAACACTCCTAGTTATCTTTGTTTATCACCACCATGAAATGGTCTACCCAGAGCTACATGAAAGCCATATGTATTGATTGTGTATTCTATGCCCTAAATGTGAAGTTTGTATGCTCATTTCTCAATTCATGATTGGTTTGTGAAAACAGAAAGGAGGTAGTTGGAACACATGTACTTAGTCACCATTAAACCCATTTAGTCAATAATCATTTGTCAAAATGAATTTATCATTCTTATCTATTAAGAAAACTAAAGAGAGATTAAGTTGGAGCATACTTGAGGACAAGTATGTTTAAGTTTGGGGTGATGATGCAACCCTTACTTAGGGCTTCATATTATGTCATATTGCACTTCAATCACATCTATAACTATTAGATTACATGCTATTTCCCTCAATTTGTGTTTTACTATCAAACACACTTATGGATGATTTTTTCATGTTTTATAGGTACTTTGAACACTAATTTAATGGAAGATAGAGATGATGGTTAAATTTAGGGTTTCCCCAGGCTTGAAGGAGCCAAAAATGATGCCAAAAGCACTCCCAACCTACCCTAAGTGGTCAAAGAATGTATTGAAGCAATAACCTTCAGTAGAACCTTCAAAAAACAACCAATTGTCTAGAATGACTGTGCTGGCCAAAATGGTCGTACTCCCAGCCCCCAAACCCAGAATTCCCATGTTGATTCTACTCTCTTACCACAAACATCCAACATGACCATTCCCACTCACTCCCAAAAGGGTTGCTCTACTAGCCAGAAAGGTTGTGCTACCACCTAAAACCCTACATTTTTCTGCACTAAAATTCCTACACAACCCCTCTTAACCTAGTGCTTCCCCACCACCTATATATACTAGGGTGGCAGGTGTACCACGAATTTTAGCATTCATTATGCTCACCCTTAACATTGAATAGCTCCCACCTACCTTCCTCCATCCACTACTCCATTCCCTCCTTCCCTTACCTCGAAACCCTATTTTTCTAGGGTTTCCACCACAAACCTTGCCTTTCCATGCCATCCATCCACCTTGGAGGGAGGAGTTATAGCAAAATAGCTAGGAGGTGAAACAAGAAGAAGCTTCCACAAGATTCCATGGCCTTCTTTCTCCTTCTTCTATCACTTTTTCTCTTTTGCTTGATTATGTGTAGCTAAGTTCCCTTGGTGGGCTGTTTGGGTGATTAAATGTCACTTTGATACCATGTTGGGGAAATATAACTTGTAATGAAGATGATTGTCTCTCACTTCTATATTATTTTCCTTTATTATACTTGTAATTTATGCTTCTAAACATGGATTGCTTGTTGTGTGATGCTTGAAAACACTTAGATTCTAGGGAAACTAAATTGATGTGGCTTAATTGCTCCTAGGTCCAACTAGTGGATCCCTATGTAGCACCCTATCTTCCTACATACAAATATCTTCTCCTACAACTAAGTGTGAGATCTAAATAACTAGTGTAAGAGTTATTAGTGCAATTGACTAGACTTTTCTAAAGGCTAGATGGTGAGTAACATGAGGTGAAACACCCTCATCTCTACTCTCCCTTCCTACCCTTGGCTCTCAATTTCCCTAGTACCCTTACCCTAGAAACCTATATTAGTTAAATCCAATAGAAATCCCTGCTAGACCTTGGTCCAATTGAGACTCATAAGGCTAGATAGGGGGTGAAAGGGTGTAGTTCCCCTACCACACTCTATTCTATCTAGGCCAACCAATAGTCTAGGGTAATTTCATTGCATTTAACCTATTGTATGGCTTGGCAATCTAGAATGAAAATATAGGATTTGCATGTTATATCAACCTTCAACTTGGATTCTTGTGACATTCTCCCAAACAACCCACTCTTCCCATTAATTGTCTTTAAACCCATCTTGTTTGCTTAGCTTGCTTATGCTAGTGTAGTTTCTTGCCTTAATTGCTCCTTAGTAAATTTCTTACTTCTTGGTAGTTAATATTTGCTAGGGTAGTTAGTTCATCTTTGTGCTTCCTCAATCTAGATAATGGTAGTTTAGGTTTGTAATTGCTCTATGTAATGCTTGAGCCCACTTCCCAAGGCTCTAGTAGAGTTTCAGGAATGACGACTGGCCCCACAAACCACCACTAGCCTTAACTGCGTGCTTTTTCCTCACTCACGCGCAAGCTGGGGTCAATTTCCTGACTGCTCACCCATCCTAGTACTACTCCAAGCTAAGCACACTTAACTTTGGAGTTCTTTAGTGATGGGCTCCAGGAAAAGGAGGTGCACCTTGGTGATATGGGTAGTCCAA
Source organism: Alisma plantago-aquatica (assembly GCA_963693085.1). NCBI lineage: Eukaryota > Viridiplantae > Streptophyta > Magnoliopsida > Alismatales > Alismataceae > Alisma > Alisma plantago-aquatica. The sequence continues at coordinate 849,192,920 of OY856413.1, forward strand.
TCATTCCTTTTAAGATCATTTTATCTGAGGCCTTAAATCCTGGGATGTTACAATCTCCCCCACTTAGACTCTTGACATCCTCACCAAGGCTCAACTATATGGCCTCATAATATTTCTCCATTTCAGTGCAGACCCACAATGACCCATGGACACCCAACTCCCAATCATGGAATACCAGTGCAAGGGTGGCTACGCCACCATGGACAACCCTTTCCTACATGTCTGGACCGCATGGATCAAGACTGACATGTCACGTGCCCATGTGGGCCCCACCTACTGGAGGGGTTATGGCTTTGATACCATTTATATTGCTCAGTCCCACTGACTAAGGCTCTAGTAGAGTTTCAAGAATGATGACTGGCCCCACAAACCACCACTAGCCTTAACTGTGTGTTTTTTCCTCACTCACGCACAAGCCAGGGTCAACTTCCTGACTGGTCACCCATCCTAGTACTACTCCAAGTTGAGCACGCTTAACTATGGAGTTATTTAGTGATGGGCTCCAGGACTAGGAGGTGCACCTTGGTGATATGGGTAGTCCAATCATTCCTTTTAAAATCATTATATCTGAGGCCTTAAATCATGGGACGTCACACTCTAGTTCTTTAATTGCTAGTCCAGTATAGATTTGTGCTCTTGCTTAAGTAGTTGCCTTCTTTGTTAATTAGAATTGCTTCTTTGGGGGTGAACTTAGGGTTCTTGCTTGCCCACTTTCCTTTCTTGTCTAATTGTTTGCATCTTAGTATAATCAACCTAATCAAATTTGCACATTAATGATTTAACATTTGCCTCACATGTAATAAATACATTACAAAACCAAAAATTTGATCATATCTATTAAATCACAAAACATAGTAAATTGACGTGGCTCTGATACCACTGTAGGGAAATATGGCGACAAATATGGCAGTAGAAACAAAAATTTTAGCTGCCATATCCCCCTTTAAACAACAAATTGCATCAAAAACTATGAATTGGGAAGGAAGGTTGCAAGGCATATACCTGGTCCTGGAACAAGTCCAATGACTATCCTTGCAACAATGTTTCTTTCTTCAAGTTCACTTGGATGACTATCGACAATGGTCTCCTAGTTGATAACCACATACAATGTTTGACAACATCCTCCTAGTAGGTGGCTAAGCCTCCTCACCTCTGTGGTAGTCCACACAGACCACCAGGAACTCCTATCATTCTTTTGGAACATACAAGAAGGAGTTATCCCTTCTAGTCAATTTGATAGCGTCAAATTTCTCTTCCTTGTTGTCTCTCCCCTTTTATGGGTAAGACTTGCTTGGATTCTCACGTTACCACAATTGTGAGAAGATAACAATTTTTAGAGCTTATTGTTGTGTCTTCTGAAAGCCTAGATTACCCCCTTTATATTGTATGTCTAAGATCAGGGTTTCCAGATCATCTGGGAGTCAAAGAAATGAAATTTCATGAATTCTCTGGAACCTATGAATGATGAACCGATCGGTTCATACATGAGATGATTGGTTAATCGATTGACTATGTTTTCCATTTGCAGTTTTATTGGCATTTAATATTCTATTAATGTGCAACATGATGTCATCATTAATCCTTGATCCAATCTCATTGATCAACCAAAGGTCGGTTCAAAACTTGAACCGGTCAATTCATACATCTAAATCGATTGATACACTACTTGAATCGATCATTTAAGAGTTATGATTTCCAATCTTGTTTAAATTGAATACATAGCACTTTAGTAATCGAGTTTAAACTACATTCATGAGTTAAATCCCTTTCCAGGTGTATTTTATGCGTGTGACCATATAGTTCCCAAGTTTCGTTGGTAGTTGGTGCATTTCTCAAATGCAGACAAGTAAACTGGAAAAGGACGGTGCCAAAGGGGAGAGTCAACACCACAACTACTAGGTAGATATGGTGCTTTTTGCCCCTAGAAACAAAGCTAGAAAGCTTGATGCGTTTTTCTACCATGGGGTGTACACACCTTAAGCAGAAACACACACTTTGGTCTTTCAAATTTATATGGGAGGGGCTAAACTAGTACATTTGCATAGACCGCAATAAATCACCCGCAAGCACATGGGATCATATTGTAGTATAGGGGAATGGCAAGTGAGGGGTCGATCCGCAGGGAGAGGGGACACTAGGGATAGGTTAGTGTGAGTTTCATTCCTAAAGTGGAGAGTAGGGTCTTTAGGGTTTGAAGTTGGTTTTGGGTGTGAGTCTGTTGGTTGGCGTCTGGGCCCGCATGGCATATAAGATAATAGTAAACACTGACGTGTCAGCGCGTAATTGGACCAATTATGTTGATCTTGCAATAATTATAGTTAATTATTGCTAACTCATATTTCAATAAGTTATATATCAAATTTTCTCAGAAAAATGATAGGAATCCAAAGAAAATATAATCAAAGTCTAATTATTCTTCCTATTTCAAAATTATATGCAATAAATGGTTAGATGTGATTAATAGAAAGGAAACTTAGATTTTCTTTGATATTATGCTTAATTGAGTAGATTCATTTATGTTGAGATAATGCATGATCTAGACATGTATAATGAGGGAATTGTTTATAATGATGAATAATTGATGTTTCTAGATTGATAATCTCATACATGTATAGTTAGGGTTTTGAAACCAGTGAAAATATCTTGCTATGATCTTAATGCTAATAATATGATCTAGGTATCATGGCTAATCTAATATACTTAAGATGATGATTAGGGTTTCACCTAATATGAATAACTAAAGGTTGTAAACTTAGAAACCATGATATGATGGAATTAGGGTTTGTAACCCTAATCCCTAGTCCAAACATGAGATAGCCCTAAATCCTAGTTTAGGAGCGCATCTAGATATGTTTAATGTAATGAGAATACATGGTGACACATATGTAGTATACGTGTTTTAGATAATGTTGATTACATGATTTGTTGCTTGGATGTTTGGATGCACACTTAAAGTACATAAGTTATTTTGCATGGTTCATGTGATGGCATAAGGTATGTGGTTACACTTATGAATACATGAATCAAATTTTGAGTTTGTTGAGGTTTCTCGATGAGATTGAGCAAATTATAAACTTATGGCTTGTTTATTTATTTCTTGCAAATTATAAAGTTCCTATGAGTATCATCTATAGTAAATAACAAAATTCTAAACCCTGGTTTAGACTGATCTTAAGGGTAAAGCACACGAGCCGAGGAGGGACAATGATTACACCTGAGGTAGTAGACCAGATATGGGTTAGAATATGAAAGCAAGTTTATGTTCTTATGTTCAAATAAAAGATGTTTGTTTATATGTGTACTTGTGATTATTAGATGAACCCACATAACAATATAGAAATATATTGATCGCATATTTGTTTGTCAGCATTTTAGGTACATGTGATACTTGATTCGTGGACATGGGATTACAGAATAAAGATCTTGAAGACACTAAAGTTATTCATGAAGGTTTAGACATAGTGGTATATCATCATACATGTACAAGTTAATTCTTTCTAAAATTTATGTAACTTCTTAGAGGAGCTTTTTATGCAAACATGTAAATATTTGTTCATTTATGGAAATTGTTTACTATTCTGTATTATTTCTTGAGTCTGATCCTAGAATATATGAGTAATGATCTGTGACTTTAAGGTCTTTTGGACACTTAAAAGTGCGGGTTGTTACAGTACACATGGTGGGTATGTGATTTGTGGATCTACTCTTAAGAAAACACTATGGTAGATTTAGCATGTGAGCAACTATACATCTTGGTTACCTTGTTTGGACCCGAGGTTATGGAGAGATCTAATAGGAATCCAGATATCCATAGATCTTGAATGGATTGATAGGATGGCTTAGAATCACCTAACTAGTAGTTTGTGTGGTACAAATTAAACTGGCATGGACATTATAAAACGTGTAACCCATTTATGTAGCATATATGTTTATTTTTAGTTGTTTGATAACATGAATATCCTCTTGATGTGCAATATTCTATTTGTGAACATATATTCATATTTATGTTTAATATCTTGCTCAGGTACCCATGATGGAATAGGTATAGTACAATAAAAGTTTACATTTAAGTACATCATTGTTTCAAGTATCTAAATATTTACCACTTCCAATAAATGTTTATTATTTCTAGTAAGTAATAGATGTCTAAGTTGTTATATCATATTGTTGGGATTTGGGGTCTCACTCATGGTTTTCCACATATTTTATGTGATTGACATGGCTTTCCCAACAATGGTAGAGAAGATCAAACTGGTGAGATCCGTCCTTAGTTTTGGAGGTAGGCGATGTTTGTGTCAAGGGGTCATGTAGGCAGGTGATGTTTCTGTGACCTCCTCCTGGGATCAAGTGAAGTTTATGTATAGGTATAGTAGTCTATTGTCATACCCATACACTCATGTATGGGTGGAAAAGTTTTATGATATGTATCTACCTATCTTGAGATTTTGAGATGTGTGCATGGTATTTGGTGTCACAATTATTTGAGTTGAAAAGCTTTATGTTCACACTCTGTAGTGACTCTCTTTATGCAATCAAGCTTGTTAATGATGTTCAATGATTTCAATCAGGATTGATTTTGAGTAATGTTGATCTAGTGGTTGTGGGATGTCACATATTTTTTGTATCTAATCTTAGGTTCGATGAGTCTATATGGACATAGGCTTAGGTTGTTGTGTATGTTCTTAAGCCCACCATATCAAAGCATTGGTTATGGTTGTGTAGATATGCCTCGTCATCATGAACAACATGCGGAAAACAATTCTATTTCTCCATAAAGTGATGGGAAGGAGCATGAACCTGATGGAAGGATACCCGAATCAGAGCCTGAGTAGTTTGAGGTAGCATCATTGGACCTGACTATGCTATTCCATTTGTCCTTTCTGGATATGTTTTGAAGAATGATGTCCAAGTTTTCTCAATTATCTATGAAGGTGCAAGCTCTTACATGCAAGGTTCAATCCTCAAATATCGAGTGTGCAGGCTCATGTAAGACTTTTGAAAAACTAAAGCGTGTGGGAGCCATGGAGTACTCTGGTTTAATAAAAGAAGATTTGTGGCTAATACAATCGGCAGATGCCTTTTGATTTCTATACATACCAAATGAGTACATGGTGAATCACAATATCTACTCGCTGAAAGGGAATGATGTCCACTAGTGGGCCATTGAGGAAGAGAAGAGGCATGAAGAGGTCATCATTTAGATGGAGTTTAGGAGGGATTTTGAGAACACGTACTTCCATCAATCCTATCTAGATGAGAAGATCACACAATTTGAGTAGTTGGGTCATAATAGTGAACATGTATAAAGTGTGGTGCATGGAGCTATTGAGGTTCTGTTTGCGTATGGAGCCAACCGAGAAGGATAAGATTAGGCAGTTTGAGAAGGGACTTAATGCCATATTGAAATTGGCCTTGGAGTGGAACGTGAAGTTTTCCAACTTTTTCAAGCCAGCAAAGAGGATCAAAAGCATGACATTTGGCATTCATGACAACGATGCCAAGAAGAAGTCAGCACAATCATCTCAATAGTTTTCTTGAGGATCCAAGAGGCAACAAGTTTTTGGGTCGCCAAGGTAGTACCTCTACCAATCCCAAGAGTACATCTACATTAGAGGCCATGGCACAACAACAATCATAGTGATTCCAAGTAAAGGTAGGGGTTTAGGACTCCCGACATATGGGGCATATAATATTAGGTCTAAGCCATGATAGGGTCATCTGGGCCACACACATCCCCATAGAAGAAGTGCTTCTATTTCCATCAACCTAGACACCTGAGGATGTTTTGCCTACAACTAAATTATGGGTCATCCTAGTAGCAAGGATGGATCCAGCACAGCTCAGAGCAGCATGGTGAAAGAGGGTGTGGGAAAGCTATGCAAGTAGGATCATTAGGATCTGTAGGAAGATGCCAATGATGAGAAAGATCACAAGTGACATACCAATTCTATACGATGAGTCATCCTAAGGGACTTGTGGTGTGGAGCACATCATGAAGAAGAAGAACAAAAGAGATAAACTAAAATAATTTATTTCTCAAATCATATATTCAACTACTTAGACAAAGGCCCCGAGGCTATCTTTTATAAAACTACATGACTTGGACTACAAGTAATGGAGATAAACTTCTATTTTCAAAATTTGGAATTTATAAAAACCTAAAATAAAGAAAAGCATAAAATATTTACGAATAAGTACATAAACTAGATAATTTGCAGTTATGCCCCTAAATATAAAAATAAAGAAAAAACAAATAGAATAAAACCTAATACATCCTACATCAAGTTTTCATCCCTCAAGTCTTTCTAGGTCAAATGGAGATTTTTCATTCTAACTTGTCTGCTTCAATGTATGTTTAGGTTTGTTTGACTCGGGTGTGACACACATGTCTATCACCAGAGAGGTGATACTATGTTGTAACTTGCACGTTAGTTGTCGATCCAAACCTATTTTCCTTGAAACTCCTCTAGTTGGATCTAATGTTGTGTGAGATGTGTGCCCATCACGCTTCCTTGTATTTTCTAAACACAACATTCAAGTGGACTTTTATGCCACTTGAGATGACAAATTCAATGTGATCCTTGGAATGGTGCACTAGAGAAGTATAGGGTGGTGTTGGAATGTAGATCCAAGCTTGTGGAGTTTTGGGAGGGAGATGTCTCTTGTACTTTCCAAGGAGAATGGAAGATTCTCCCTACATGTTTGGTGTTTGTTACCATAGTCTAGAAATTGATGAGATATGATTGTGATGATTTCTTGGCACATGTAGTTGATAATAAGGTAGTGAGTCCTAGTATCCAAGAATTTCATGTGGAATGTGAGTTTGAAGATGCTTCCTAGACAACTTTCCCAACATTCCACCTACACAAGAGATTAAATTTGAGATCAATACTATACCTATCATGCAACCCATAGCACAAGAAGTGTACATGATGATACCATCAGAGATGTAGGAGTTCAAGAAACAACTTTAGGAGTTGTCAGATAAGGGTTTCATACAGCTGAGCATGTCCCTATGGAGTGATCTAGTTCTGTTCATCAAGAAGAAGGATGGTTCCATGAGACTCTGTATAAAGTATAGACAATTGAACCAAGTTATAGTGAATAATAAGTACCCTTTTCTAAGGATAGATGACTTGCTTGATCAGCTAAAGGGAGCTATAATGCTTTCAAAGATAGATTTGTGGTCAGGATACCGCCAACTGATGACCAAGATGGAGGACACACCCAAGACATCCTTCAGAACTAGATATGGTCACTATGAGTTTGTAGTTATGTTGTTTGGTCTAATCAATGCACCTATAGATTTCACGGACCTGATGAATAGGGGGTTCAAAACATACTTAGATCAATTTAAGGTGAGTTTTAGTAATGACATCATGATTGACTTCAAATACTGGGAGAATCATTAATATCATCTTTTTTTGATGTTAAATTATCTTAAGTGACACCATCTATATGCAAACTTGCAAGTGTGAGTTTTAGTTGATAGAAGTTTCCTTCACGGGTTATATTATATCCTACAAAGGTCAGATAATGAGAAAATGGAGTTAGCGGTGATGTGGAATAGCACAAGATGCCAACTAAAGTATGGAGTTTTCTGGGTTTAGTCTATTACTATAGGTGATCATCAAGCACTCTAGTGAAATAGCCCTATTGTTGACTAGAATAACTAAGAATGATGTTTTCTTTGTGTGAATGGAGAAATGTCGATGAAGCTTTAGTTTTTCAAGGAGAAACTAACATGTGAATCTATTTTGGTGTTTCTATAACTAGGGAAGTGATGCTTCAAAGGAGGGTCTTGGATGTGTGTTGATGCAAGACAAGCACATGATTTCTTTTGCTTCTAGACAACTTAATATGCACAAGGAGAACTTATGATGCATGATTTAGAGTTAAAGACAATGGTTTTGTCATGAAGATTTAGGGGAATTGACATAATCAAGGGGGTGAGAGGGGGCCAGTCCCCCACCAAAAACTAAAAATTATACATTTATTCGTATAATATATGTATATACACATATATATTTTACAATATATTGATTTTTCATTTCAATTACCAGGAAGAAAGAAGTCATATCTTAGTTGTTCAAAATGACATGAATTTGGTATAGGTCACATGTCTGAGATTATCTAAGACCAATTTTTTATGCTAGGTTAAAAAAATTACATTAAGAGACCTATAAGTATAAAAATTGAGTGCAACTCTATAGTGTAAAAAATATTACAAAGATAAATGTAGCTCTTGAGACCAAATTTCTATATTTGAATAGTTATTAAAATTTAGGTTATCAAAAATAGATTACAAACAACATGCTACTCAAGACAAATCGTCATCAAAACTATCACAACATAATGAAGATATTAAATGATCACTTTAACGATAGTGTGTGTTTTATGTGGACAATTTTGATTAATAATGAGTTGCTTAATGTCCAAATCCTTATGAATTAATATTTATTACTACTGTCTGACGCTGTATGTAGCTCTTGACACCAAGTTTCTATACTTTTATAGTAATTCAAATTTATGTTATCAGCAATAAATTATAAACATCATGCTACTTTAAATAACGACTCATCAAAAGTGTCACAACAGAATGAGATATTGAATGATCATTTATATTAGCATAGTATGTGTTCTATGTGTAGTAGTTTGATTAATAATGAGTTGTTAAGTGTCCAACTCTTTATGAACTAATTTGTGCTACTATTAACCGACATTGTTTGTAGATCTTGATACTAAGTTTCTATATTTTGAAGTTATTTAAATTTATGTTATCAGTAATAAGTTACAAAAAGTGTGATACTCCAAATAAAGAGTCATCAAAATTGTCACAACACAATGAGGATATTAAATGATTATTTATATTATCATAGTGTGTGCTTTGTGTGTAATCTTCTGATTAATATGAGTTGCCTAATTTCCAACTCCTTATGAACGAATTTGTGTTACTATAAGCCTACATTTGCATTTTTTTATTATCTATTCTTTTTAAATGATAAAGAAGTAGTGGGGATTTCTAGGAATTATATCTAGCAACCCTTTTCTAACTAAGCCACATTTTTTTAGTAATTATGAGGAGTGGGACCCCAGAGGGGATCCACTCCTTATTTAATTGAGTAATAAACCCATCTAATCCAGACACACTAACAAGTATGTTGGAATAGGTGTGAATTTTTTCTCCCAAAATAATGGTATACAAGAATAGATATAGAAGAAAATATAATTAATTGTTTTTAATTTACAAGATTATATAATAATCTCCCACTTGGGTTTTGAATGAAAAAAACAACTAATTCACTAGGCAGAGGGACGTCCAGCTATTTCAAGTCTAGCTCATAAGAGTCAGCTCCATTAATTCAAGTCCATGTAATGATGTAAAATGTTCCATGTCCTTCACCTCAGGGGCTAGAAGCATACCCCACAAAAGAAGACAAAGTGGAAGTTGTTAGGATAAAAATTGCCAACATCAACAAATTAATAGCAAGCAACACTATCAAAAAAGGTAAATAATTAATTATTCAAGGCTTCCAACAAAGAGGTAAGTATAACATCCAAATGGATATCAAAGAGAAACAAATTAAAGTATAATAAATATGCACTTGCCATATAAAAAAATATCAACATATGCCACATAAACAAAAAAGTTGGACATATAACCCATCCAATTAATCCACAGTTTAGCATGCGAGTGAGGTAAACACAACACTAGTGTAAATATAATGTCAGTTGCAGTTAGGGAAAAAACACATAACATGATAAAGAATGATGTAACTTCAAACTCCAAAATATCTATAAAGTTGGGTGGAAAGGTACTCCATGATAGGGGAATAAAACCTAATGATTAATAATATATGTGGAAGGAGAATAAAACCCATTATTTAGCAAGGGAATATAACCAAGTTCCCAAAATATCACAAAGGAGAATAAAACCCAAAAACCAAAGAATCTATATAACTCAAGGGCTACTAATTCAACACACATGCAATAATGTATAGGCAAGAGTTCTAGTTTCATCAAATAATGTATGATAACATTCACTTATTATCAAGTTGGGTCCATGGACCCATAAAAAGTTTTCAACCATATTTATAATTAATGTGCATCATAAGACCAAAAAAGGGTGATCACTTCAAAGTTAGGATTACATTTAGTTAAATTACTCATATTAGGGTTACCACATGAAATAGGATGAACAAAGAACAACTTTAAATTCAATAAGCATATCCATCATATTAACAAGATTACAAGTTCCATATCAGCATATAACTTCTCACATCAGTCAAACTATTAGAATAGAGAGGTGTATAGAGTAACATATCCCAAAGGACCAAGATAGAGAGAGAAATATATATGTGGTTAGCTACTAAGGGATGCAACATACCTCAGACCGAATCTACCAAGATCTAAGGTAAACCGTAAACACATATATGAAAATTAGTGTCAAGTACACATTAACTACATAAACCCCTAAAATCATCAAAATTAGAGTTAAGTTCTCATTTTCACAAAGTATCACTAACTACACTAGCAAAACCTAGTTTCCGTGAACAAGACAATATGGTAATTAACCAATTGAAGTACCTAACTAAACAAGAACTAGATAAGCATGAGAGAAATTAGGGTTTTAATCTATTACTAGAAGCAAGGGACGTTTTGGGTAATGTGACTATCACCTAGGTTGGGGGCCATAACATGCAATCACTGCTCATTAATTTAGATCACCAAACCAAACCACAAGTTAAATGCTAGAGAATTGCCATATAATACTAATTGGCCATGGATGGAATGGGGGGGGGTGTATAAGGGAACTACTCCCTACCACCCCTTATCCACCTACAAGAGGCTCATTTGGATTAGGGATTAGGTGGAATTCAACTAGGATATAGCAAGTTTAGTTTTCTAGGATAGAAGCTCTTATGAAAATTGGGGGCAAAGGTGAGTAGTGGAAGGTGGAAATGAGAGTTTTACACCTCAAATAACCTACCATCTAGCCTTTAGGTAGCTCTAAGTCAATTGCACTAAATGCTTCTAAAATATCTACGTAGATCTCTCATCTAGGTGTAGGAGAATGGTTTTACATGTAAAAATATGGGTATCTATCTAGGGATCCACTAGTTGGACCTAGGAGAAAATCACAAAATAGATACAGTCATTTCCATAGAATCCTAGGTGATTTCAAGCATAAACCACAATATAATCCATTGGAAATGAGATACAATTATAACATAATCACTATCAATAGAAATTATAAAGTATACACATTACCTTACCCAAACATGGTACCAAAGACACATTTTAACCCAAACCTCCCACCTAGGAGGCTTAACTACTCATGACAAGGGAAAATACAAAAATGGATAAGAAATAAATAGGAGAAACCATGGATCTTGGTGTATAGGTTGAAATCTTTTTATCCAACAAATGAAAGATTGAGCACTTCCCTCCTACAATGTTGAATTGTATGGAAATGGAATGGGTAGTGGTCAAAATCATTAAAGCTAGGGGTTTGGGATGGAAGGTGGTGAAATGGGAGTGGAGTGAGGTAAATAGGCTGCCTTCAAGGATTATATAGGGGTCTAGGGTTAAGTGGGGTATAATAGGGAATTTAGTGGAAAAATCAGTTAGTATTTCTGGCCACCACGACCATTTTGGGCACCACGACTATGTGTTTGGAGTGTATAATGGCCGTGGTGGTTGGAGGAACGGGTGAGGTGGAAGATGGTGAAGTTATAGTTATATTTTAGAGTTAAGGATCTTGAATGGCACGACCGTGATGAGTATATGATAGTATAACCACTGTGGGCACCACACTATTCTGTAGGGATGGATCACTTAGTTATTTTCTTCATTATGATCATTTTAGGAACCTCCCAAAACAGACGTTTTGGCTGGCACGACTATGGTGGATCTTGGCAACATGACCATTATGTGGACCATGGTCATGGTGGATTCCTTATTGTAGTTGTTTAAAAATTGGATTTTACTTGTGAATCGTATCAGTGGTAGCATGGTCATTCCATGGTACATATCTATCATCTATGGAGTTATTTGCTTTAGCTCGACTCTTGACCACTAGGGGTAGATTGGGAAATATCTTTGACTCTCTTTAGGATTCTCAAAGGGTAGAGAAACCCTTAGGTCATCCTCCTCCTCTCCAATCCATCCAAAGTGAGATCAAGGTACATGAAATACATGTAAAGAATGATCATAAGTGCATTTGACAACAATACACTTATTTAGGGAAGTAATATGCATTATAACATGTTTAGATGTGATTAAAGGATAAAATGACTCATCATGAAGCCCTAAATGAGGGACACATAAGAAAGAAATAGAGAGAGCTTCATTACCTTCTCACAGGTAGACAAAGATCCTTTCCTAGTTCCAGAGTGGTTTGGAACACCATCACGATGAAGCTTTGGAGATCAACATAAATTTGAGTTTGTGGAGGAAGAGGGGAACCTTGTGCTTCAAACTTGCACGTTCCTTGGCCCCGAACATCTCCCATGTTGGTGGGATGCAAAGGAATTTCTCTATAGGGGATCATAGAAAGATTATCTTATTTTTCGACCTTTGCAATGGACACGGGACATGACAGAGGGTAACACAATTAAAAACCCCCACATCAAAAAAGGAGGAAAACCATATTAGGGAAGATGATGCTAACAATTTGCTACAAGTAGGCAAGATATTGTACATTGGCAACTGTGCACCTTCATGAAGAACATGATAAAAAGGAAAATAAGCAAAAGTTATATAGTATATGCCAGGGCTCGAGTCAGGGTTTAAACAAAATAGGAAAGTCTCAAGAGTGCAATGGAGAAAGAATATAAGTAAACCATTAATTGAGAGCCAAGGTAGAAGACACACACAACACATCTAATTAAAAACATACAATCAAGATTGAGCTCAAGTTTTTGTATATAGGAAAACCAAAATGACCAAAAGAAAATATGCATAATTTTAGGGGCATTTGTGACTTAAATCAATATGATTAACATTAGGATTAATATTTTTACCATATTCCTATTTTAGTTTGCCTAGCTAGAGTTGTCCAATTAAAGTGAAATTTGACACCCATGCTAATTAAGACATGTATATTCCTATTTTGACATCAACTTCCACTTATGGGGCTATTCACTATTTTAATATATATTTTAGGCTTTAAGTTATATTTCTTTTCTAGCTGAAATTAAGGCATCTAAGATTATTCATTAAATCTTAAACTTGACATCCAAGCTAACTGGAACCCAAGGAATATGAATATGGCCTTATACTTCAAATTTGAATTTTTCCTTTATGAGTTCTAATACAATTAGGTTTTAGGTATATTATATTTATATTTATTATAATATTACATCATTATGGCATTAGTTAAAGTCTTACTAACTGCAAATTTCTATCAACATGGCGGCCTTATATTATACTCATGAATTAGTCAATTACCCAATAAATCCATTAATATTAGTATTAACTTATATAATGGCATATTATTCCTATCCATTTATATGAAAGTTCCAATTATTGTTCCGTTCATATATTGAGCATATTATACTTTTCATTAGACATATTTTAGTCATTATGTATGCATTAGTGAATGAAATCATTTAGTTTATTAGGTCTAATTTATGCTTATTAAGATATCGTATGTTATCATGCCAACTAATGGTGCTTATACATCATATGAGGTACCAGACATGGGTAAGTTAGGACACACACCCACAAACAAGGGTTTAGGTAATCATTTTATACATCATTGCCCTATTCCAAACATAAAATTAGGTTCAATATTTTCAGGTTATGATCTCATCGGGGTTTACCAAGATAAATCTGGGTCATGGTTACATATGACCTTAGTTAGGGTTTATACATGAGTTACTCATTATATGTACATTAATGTTCGATGCAGTTCAAATAAGTTTATTAGGGTTTATGTGTATATTTGTTTGGACAAAATTTAGTCCAAGCATACAAACATCATACTCAAGGGATTAGGGTTTCTAGAGTTAAGATGATAGGTTTCAGTATGTTACAACACTCCACCACTTAAAGAGGAATTTGACCCCAAAATCCAACAATCATTATGCTACCAACTAGCCACTCTCCACCCTTTAAAAAGGTTTACCCAAATTAGTTAGGGTAAACACCTCTTAAAGACATTAGGGTTACAAATGAAATGTAGGAATGTGTTTATGATACACTTAGGATATACCTCCAACTAGATGATCTTATCCACCTAGGGTTGAGTTTTAGGTCCTTGTGTTTCTAACCTAACAACTCTACAATTCACATAACATCCTCAAAGTCATTAGGTACAAAAAACACATCAAAGAGGGTAGATCCTCTAAACCTTACTACAAGCCACCTCTTCCTAACCATCACATACTCAAAATTAGGATTTTCGATTTTTGTTCTAGCTAATTCTAGGGTTTTCTCTTCCAACTTCATTTATCTCTTTGTTGAGACTTATTTAAATAAAACATCAATAAAATTAGTGAATATTTTTGTATATGTAGTAGTATATTAGAAAATCAATTTTTCTTCAAGAAAGCATGCGACATAAAATCAAAGGTGATCTTAAAATAAATGCAAGAACCAATTCACAATTTTCCCATATCAACTACATCCTCATTCTCAGAACCTAATTCCATCCCAAAAACAAATCTCATACCTTCCAAAGATATATGCCACAACTAACCTACATTATAGAAGTATGAACACCTAGGGTCTCATCACATTAGGATTTACTCGACAAGATCCTTATGTGTACCTCATGTGATTTTGAACCTTTTATTTATCCCCGCCTAGAGAATATAGGTGGGTGAACTTCCGCCTTAGAGGGTTTCTTTGTAAGGTAAGGGTCCTACTTAGGGAGATAATATTGAAATAGTTAGAATCTGACTGTCAAGGTTATGATACCATCTTGTAAGGATTGAGACCGAAGAGGGGGTGTACTCCTTACTTAATTGAGGAATAAACCCATATAATCCAAAAACACTAACAAGTTTGTTGGAATAGGTGTAATTTTTCCTCAAAAGAATAGTATACAATAATAGCAATGGAATAAAATACCATGACTTTTTCAATATACAAGATTGCATAATAAATCCTGCTTTAGATTTACATGAAAAAAGCAACTTGTTCATTAGGTAGATGGATTTCCAAGCTATTTCATGTATATCTCCCAAGATGTCACATTAATCCAAGTCTGAGTCATCATGTCAAATCTTATATATGCTTCACCTAAGGGGTTGGAAGCATACCCCAAAAAGAAGACAAAGTGGAAGATGTCAGCACAAAAATGTTGTCACGAACATATATAAGAATTCAAGAAACATAGGTGGAAGAAGGACAACACTCAATTACTCAAGGCCTCCAAAGGGGGAACTAGAACATCCAAATGGATATCAAAGAGAAACAAATTAAAATTATACTAAAGATTCACTTACCATTGAAAAAAATATCAACACATTCCACAAGCACAACAAATTAATTAGGGCATACAACACATCCAATAAATAAACAATTTACATTGCAAGTGAGACAATCACTACTCTAGTGTTAGTGGCGGTTAGGACAAAAACCCATAACTTAGTAGAGAATGATGTACTATCGAACTCTCAAATATATATGAAGTTGGATGGAAAGGTTCACCCTGGCAGGGGAATAAATCCCATGCTTAATAATATATTGTTGACCTAGAGGTTATACATTGTCCATATTTTGATAATGACTTAACCATTCCATTCATATGTATCTAATATGTGTATTCAAGATTAATTTCAGGCTTTAGGTACATGAAAAGGATCAAATTATACAAGCCCTAGCTTGTCCAAGTTCAAGTCAAATGCAATGCAAGTGTGCTAATAAGGAAATTACTTCAAACGACCTTAGAAGAATTTTGTAATCACTTGTATTGATGATATGACTTGTAAATAAGATGAGAAAAATATGTGGGACACTTAATACCAAGTTTTAATCACTTTTTAGCCCAATTAGAAAATCAATCACATGCTGTTGATCGGTCGAGTTCCAATCTCAACTTTGTGACTTGTTTGGATGAAAATAGATCTGTTGCCTTGTGCAAAAATGGTTTAATTCGGCCCTAAGTGTTCCCCAACTCAAGGGAGTACCCCCATCTCTAAATAGGACCCCTTGAAGTTCATTCCAAGTTTGCTCATTCACTACATTCAAGGTCCTTGCTATAGTTGAGTGTGCTACTACTCCTTGAGCCCCTTTCTCTCTCTAGTTTACACTTCATTTTGTGATTTGTGAGTGAGTTAGGCTTATTGTAAGAGAGCTCCAACCTTATGCATGTAAATCTCTCAATCTTCTACTACTCCCTATCCCCTTCTTACATGAAGAAAAGCTAAAGAAAGCTCCATCGAGTGAAGGAGATGTAGCTGGTCCTCTTCAAAGTTATTGAAGAGGTGGTGATCTTCTCCAAGTGAAGGAGAAGGCAAAGGCTGAAGATCCAAGAGGAGAAGCAAAGTCCTTCAAGGCGGAAGACTTGAGCTGGAGTGGGTAAGACCTTGGTGAAGGCTGAAAACTCAAGCTAAGTGGGTAAGTTCCTTGGTAAGGTGGATATCTTCTTGTGGTTGGATGGGTAAGTCCTTTGGTGGTCTATTGTTGTAACTCTTATTGGTGATAATATAGAGAAAAACACTTGCAAAGTACTAGAGGTTGACCTCTCTAGGTAGTGGACTGACTCACTTCTAGTTTGAAGTGTGGAACCACTATACATCCCTTTGTTAAGTGCTTTCTATCAATCTCTCTCATCCTTACTATGCTTGTTAGATAGGATTTCAAATTGACTTTAAGCTATTGCTCTAAAATTGATATAATTCGAAGGTCTAATCTATTTTGTGAGAAATTTGTAGCTCTATTGACCCCCCTAGAGCCCTTATATCCAACAAGTGGTATAAGAGCCAAGGATCTTCTCCAACAATATCCCACGAGACGAGAAGACGGGCGACAACCTACTTGGTTCACTCAACATAGAGGGAGGCTTCTCCTTGTGTCTTCTAGTCTTTGACGATGCCAACTTCCTCTATTGGAAGAGGCGAATGCAATTCTACATTCCAGGGATGAACTTTGATATGTGGAAAGTGATGGTCACACCTTACAAGGAGCAAACTAAAGCTGTTGCAATATGAAGTGAAGCTGCTCTCAAGGAGGCTCAACTCAATGCTAAGGCCATTGGAATCCTCTATGCAACCCTCGCCCCACAGAGTTCAATCAGATCTCATAATGGGACACTGCCTATGATATTTGGGACAAGATATGCATCACATATGAAGTCACAAAGCAAGTCAAGGAGGAAAAGATCTACATGTTGAAAAACCTCCTAGAGAACTTCAACATGGGAAAGAAAGAAGGCATTACAGAGATGTATTCAAGACTCAATGTCATCATAAATGGGATGGCTGCATTGGGTAACACTTTGGATAGAGGCATCATCAACTCAAAGATCTTGAGAACTCTTCTAAATAGATGGGAGTCAAAGGTCACCTTCATTGAAGAAGTGAGGAGCCTTGGTGACATCCCAACTGAAGAACTCATTGGAAATCTTCAAGCCCATGAGCCAAGACTTGACAAGCAAGAAGAAGAAGCAAAGAAAGAAGAGAAGGAAGCCAAGAAGATCAAAGATAGTGCTTTCAAAGCACAAGTGGAGGCTGTCATCCTTCAACAACAACTTACTTGCCAGACTTCTCCCTCCTCCTCTAGTGAAGATGAAGGCCCTAGTGAGCATGAAGCCAACTACATCAAGGGCAAGCACTTCAAGGGAAAGCAAGCCTCCTCCTCCTCTACTCCGAGATGCTACAAGTGTGGTCAAAAGGGGCACTACAAGAGTTAATGCTCAAAGTCAAGAAAGGCACACCACAAGAGTAGGTCAAGGAAAGAAGAGGATTACAAGAAGGAGAGCAAGCATAAGAGGAAGGACAAGAAGGAGAAGAGACACAAGAATGCAGCTCATGCGGCTTGGGAAGCTTCATCTTCAAGCAGATCTAGCTCCGAAGAAGATGGAGAGTGCCACCTTGCTCTCATGGCCTCTACAAGTGAAGACATTGGTGAGGTAAGTTTGCATGAATTTCCCAAAGAATCTATTATTGACATTCTTATTGCTACCCGTTCTTCTTTTACTAAATGTAAATCTAAAAGAAAATGGTTAGGAAAAATTATTGATGATCTTTATGCTAAGCTTGAGATTTTGGAATTGAATGAGAAAATCAACCTTGAGAGTATTGATAATTTTCAAAGGCAATACCTTGATATTGAACTCCACTACAGTGGGGTTGAAGTTGAAAATGGTATCTACCTTAAGAACATTGAGAATCTTAAGGAAGAGAACTAAAATTGCCTAAAAGAACTTGAATTGCTTAAAATTAAAAATGCTGAATTTAAGTTGCTTATTGATGCTCATAGAGAAGAGAGAGATGTTTATCTCAAAGAGATTCAAATGATAAAATCTAAAAATTCTAGGTTTCTTAGTCAAGTAAATGATCTATCTTTTAGACCTTTGTTGCCTAGTGTTAATGTTGCTTCTATCTCTCTAGAAAAAGATTCATATCTTACTAAAGCTTTATGTCTTGATGCTGATCTTGTGCATGATAGGGATGACATATCTAATTTATCTTCTACTATTGTTTCTCTGAATGATGATAACCATAGATTGAGATCATCCCTGTAGAAATTCCTCAAAGGGAAGAACTCCCTAAATGAAATCCTTGACCATTCTACCAAACAAGTACTAGTGGTTTGAGATTTGTAGGGGGAGACTCAAAGGGCAAGAGTAAGGCCAAAGATAAGAAAAAGAGCAAGGATACCTCCTTCTTTGTAGGAGAGTCTACGAGCACTAAGAATCCTATGGTTTGTTCTCATCGCAAATGTGATTACCATTATTCTGCTTATTGTCCTTACAAGCCTAAGGAGACCAATTCAAAGATGAAATGGGTCCCCAAGCTAACTCCGGATACCAAAGTTTGAGTTGAGAACTAATATTCTCCTTTCTTATAGGAAAAAGATAGATGGATTGTTGATAGTGGCTGCACAAAGCACATGACCGATGAAATAAGCCACTTCAACAATTTCACAAAGAAGAAAGGAAGATTCATTACCTTTGCAGACAACAAGAAAGGTAAAGTCAAAGGTGAGGGTGATGTAGGTCAATCCTTATGCATCAAGAATGTTCTCTTTGTGGATGGCCTACATCACAATATAATAAGTTCTAGTCAACTTTTTGATAATGGTTACTTTGTGCTATTTACTTATTTTGAATGCTTGATTCTAGATTCCCTCACCTACTAAGTTATATATAAGGGAACTAGAAGTGGTAATCTTTATGTTATTGTCTTTAACTCTATTAAGCCTGTGGTTGGTAGATGCCTAGTAGTCAACTCAAATGATAATTCTCTTTGGCACCGCCGGCTTGGTCATGTAAATATGCATCAATTAAAGAAGTTGAGTAAAAAGGACTTAGTCAAGGGTCTTCCAAAATTAGATTTTGAAAAGGATGAGGAATGCCAACCTTATACACAAGGAAAGAAAACCAAGTCCTCCTTCAAATCCAAAGGAGTCCTAAGTACTAAGAGAGCTCTTGAGCTTCTTCATATTGATCTATTTGGACCAATGAGAACACAACCACTTTGTGGTTCCAAGTATTACTTTGTCATTGTTGATGATTTCTCTAGATATCCTTGGACATTCTTTCTCATTTCCAAGAGTGATACACTTGATCTTTTCTCTAGTTTTTGCAAATGAGTTGAGAATGAAGCTTCTTGCTGGATTGTTTCCATCCATTAGTGACCATGGGGGAGAATTTGAAAATGATCTTTTTGAGTGTTTTTGTCAAGAATTGGGCTATGCACACAACTTCTCTTCACCTAGAACACCTCAACAAAATGGGTTGTAGAGAGGAAGAATAGGTCTTTGCAGGAGATGGCCTTGACCATGCTTCTTGAGAATGATACTCCTAAGAAGTCTTGGGATGAAGCTGTCAATACCTCTTGTTTTGTGCAAAATCATGTTTTCACTCATCCTTCACTTAAGAAAACCCCCTATGAGCTATGGCGTGGTAGGAAACCCTCTATCGAGTATTTACACATTTTTGAATGTCCTTGTTTTGTTTTGAATACAAAAGATTTTCTTGACAAGTTTGATCCAAAATCGTACAAGGCTTTCTTTCTTGGCTATAACACTACTAGCAAGGCTTATAGCGTTTTCAATATTGATATTACTAAGGTAGAAGAATATATTAATGTAAAGTTTATTGAGACTAACCCCTCTATTCCCAAAGATATTTCTCCAAATGATGATGTTGCAGGTGAAGTAATTCCAATCCTTAAAGAACTCAACATTACCCAAAAGGGAAACAAGGTGGATGCTCAAGAAGAAGATAAAGATGATGAAAATAAGGATCCAACTCCACAATTTGCAAAGAATAGTCCAAAGGAGCTGATATTAGGTGATCCTTTTGAAAGAGTGAAGACACAGGCTGCATTCAACAAAGAACAAGCCAACAATGCCTTTATCTCACAACTCAAGCCTAAGAATGTCAAAGAAGCTCTTGGGGATGAAAAACAGATACTAGCTATGCAAGAAGAGCTGAAACAATTCAAGAAGAACAAAGTTTGGACCCTTGTGCCTAGACCAAGTGATAGGAAGATCATTGGCACCAAAGGGGTCTATCACAATAAGCTAAATGAAAGCGGCAAAGTGGTAAGAAATAAAACAAGGTTAGTGGCTCAAGGCTACAATCAACAAGAAGGTATTGACTTTGATGAAACATATGCACATGTAGCTAGACTTGAGTCCATTCATATGTTACTTTCCTTTGCTAGTCATAAAAACTTTCTTTTTCATCAAATGGATGTTAAAAGTGCATTTTTGAATGGTACGATTGAGGAGGAAGTGTATGTTGCACAACCTCTAGGCTTTGAACATGATAGTCTACCTAACCATGTTTATTTGTTGCAAAAAGCTCTCTATGGACTCAAACAAGCACCAAGGGCATGGTATGAGAAATTAAAGAAGTTTTTGATAGATCATGGTTATATCATGGGCAAAGTGGATTCTACCTTATTTTTAAAACACACTTCTAACAATTTTCTTATCATTCAAATATATGTTGATGATATCATTTTTGGCAGAACTAACCTTGATCTTTGCAAAGAATTTAGTGATCTTATGCAGAGTGAATTTGAGATGAGTATGATGGGTGAAATCATGTTCTTCCTCAGCTTTCAAATCAAGCAAACTAAAGATGGGAACTACATCAACCAAGGCAAGTACACAAATGAACTACTTAAGTGCTTTGGGATGGAGAACACCAAGCCGATGGACACACTCATGTCAAACACCACCAAACTTAATAAAGATGAAGAAGGTGAGAATGTAGATCTGAATCTCTATAGAGGTATGACTGGAAGTTTACTTTACTTAACTGCCTCTAGACTTGACATAATTTTTAGTGTTGGCTTGTGTGCTAGATTTCAATCAAATCCTAAAAAATCACATCTTATAGCTGTTAAGAGGGTTTTAAGGTACTTAGACAAAACCGCAAATTTTGGTCTATGGTATCCCAAGTCAAGGGACTTTACTCTTACTTCCTATAGTGATGCCGATTATGTAGGTTGCTTGATTGATAGAAAGTGCACAAGTGGCATTGTTTCCTCCTAGGACCATGCTTGGTGTCTTGGTTCTCCAAGAAATAGAGTACCATGGCATTATCAACCACCGAGGTTGAACACTTTGCAGTCAGGAGTTGTTGTGCCCAGGTCCTATTAATGAAGCAAATTCTCTAAGACTTTAACATTCATTTTGATGCTTCTCCTATCTATTATGATAATACTAGTACAATTAGCTTGTCTTACAATCCTATATTTCATAGTAGAGCTAAACATATAGAGGTTCGCCATCACTTTCTTTGTGATCACATTGCCAATAAGGATATTTATATTACACATGTGGACACAGAAATTCAGTTGGCGGACATTTTCACTAAACCTCTAGCTAGAGATCAATTTAACTTTATTAGATCAAAATTTCTTATAACTTCTTTGTATGAATATGATATGTCTTCTAGCTAGTTGTCATCTATCCTATATGTTTTGCATCTATCTTGATCATCTTTGCTTGCTAATATGCTTAAAATCAGTTTTTCATGGTCATTTTTCCTTGTTTTTCTCTTATTTTTGGGTATTTTTTGCAAATGCATGTTTTATCACAAAATAGCACCCAATGATGAGTGATATGTGCCTAAGTATGTTCAATATACATAATGTACTTGAAAAATAAATTCAATTAGCATTCATATGGCTAGAAATTAAGTTTCATGGTTTTAGGTCAGGTTGATCATCAGTCGAGTTTCCCCAGGACAAACTCGACCGATCAATGGTGGAGAGCTCTTTTAAAAAGGGTCAACCGGTTGATTTTCCACTTCACAGAACTCGACCGATCGATAGGTTAAAGCTAACTTAAGTTGGGTTCGGCCAACTATTCTCCCTCTCAACTAGAGAAAACTCGATCGATTCCACTCTCTCAAGCCCTAAGCTCTCAACCCTTGACCTTCCCTTCCCTTACCTAGCCCTAATTTGACCTAGGGAGACCTTCCTAGACCTCCCCCCTAGATAAACCTAGGTGTGTGAACATTTTTGGTGGTGTTTTTGGTGTTTTTGATCTCTTCATCCTCTCCATTTCACCTTAATGGCTTCAAATAGAAGGAAGAGAGCCACCCCAAGCAATGCACCATCCTCCTCGTCCTCCCACTTGATTCCTTTCGATGAGACCCTTTTTGACTCAAATGAGGCTGTTAATCAGTATAAGGATTTTCTTCTATGGAGTCCTTTTCCTTTTAGAGCCCTTTTTGAGCCTAGACCTAGACGCCAATCTATCATTGATCAAGTGGCGAGGTTGCTCCATGTTCACCACCTATCCGCCCTGGGTGTCGAGTATGAGTTCTTTCACAATTCCATGTCTAGCACGAAAGTCGTTCATGAATTCTACACAAATTTGCATTGGAATTGTGACACTCTTGTACCCCCTCCTAATACTAAAGTTATCCTTACTTCTATGATAGCCGAGAAGAAATTTCAAATCTCAGAGGATATCCTGGACATTTTTTTGTCAGATGCCGATGAGAATGACTTCTGGCGTAAGGATTATGGTGAGTATTTTGACCTACTTGACCCTGAAGGTTTCTACAAGAAATATGATATCACACTTCCTGACATCCATCATTACTTGAGGTTCCCTATAAGAATAAGAGCACCCTACCCTCATCCACCTTAGATCTCAAGAAGCATATATTAGCCCTAGTGGTCAACTACAACATCCACCCCAAGAAAAACCAAATGGATATTGCAGAGAACACTACGATGATAATGTACTGCCTATTAGATAATGTCAGAGTCAAGTGGTCTAGATACATCCTCCATTACATGACTTTCTTCGACTCTGGTAAGAACACCCGTGGCACCCATCCTCCATACCCTACCTTGATATGTGGTCTTTTTCAATTTGCCACTGAAAAATCACTCTTCCCTGACTTCCACTATAGACTTTCCCGAAAGGGAGTGTGTATCAGTGAGACCACTACCCATAAATCTGTGCCTATCCTTTCCTCCACCACACCTGATGCCTCACCCTCTTCCTTTGTCTCAGCTGCACCTACCTCTACCTCAACGTGTGCTCCTCCACCTCCTCAACCTACCTAACCTAGCCGTGCCTTGTTCTGTGTGTCCAATAAATCCCTCATGGGTTATATGATACACCAACATGCATACAACCTCTAGGCCCAGGAGCACCTGCACCAGGATTTATGTTCAATCATGTCTAACATGAACTTATCCTGTACACACCCATACCCCACCTGTAACATCCCTGACCTGGGTTATGCCTTAACCCTAGGTGTTTTGATTAAGAAAGATGATTATATGCTTAATATTATCTTGTCAAAAGTAATTAGGGCTCATGAGAAACTTATGTTTCAATTTTGGTCATGTTTAAATAATGATAAAGCAATGATTGCTTGTTTTGGACTAAAGTGCAAATTACCCAAGTTGAGGGGTTAACTTGCCAATTGCACATGATAAGATGTTTCTCTGATGTTGAGACATCATAAGAATGAATATGATGCAGTAGTATGGTTTCCACAAGCTTGGACACCAAGATTAAGCTTGTAAAGTAATGTATGTGTATTAAAACCTAGTTTTGGTGTAATGCGCAATTTACCCAAAACCTAGGGTTCAATATGAAAATTACCACCTCTAGAGTGTTCCTACATCCTCTATGAATAATTTATAGTAGAGAGAATGAATGAGACACCATGTTTGAATCACTTATGAGTGATGGAAATGTTGGTGACGAAATGACCAAGAAAAAGGGTTGAATTTGAAGGCTTAACTTGAGTTGTATCAAGTTGAAAAGCTTATATATGTATGCCTATCGGCCATGGAGCCAAAGGAGGTTTCCCATATCGTCTTGTGAACTCTTGGCAAGGTTCATATCGTGCAAAGCACCTCAAGGAGGTGAGGTGTGACGGCCAACAAGTTTCCTTAGAAAAGTGTATCGGCTTGACTTAAAATGATGATTTAATTGATATATCTTATCCAAATGGGTAAGTGATGGACGAATTTGCATCTCTAAATGATCCTCAACCTTTTTGCACGTCAAGATAAATGTTGATGCATGCATGTACACGTGTCACCCATGCATGACACGTGGCACCTACTAGCTCAAAATGTTGACACCTCATTTTTGCCTTCCTTCATGATCGACAAGTATATATACCCCTAGTTTGACCCCTTAATGGAATTTTGCGACCCTTACCACCCTCCTACCTTGTGGTATCATGCATAGAGCTCCCATATCGTGAAGGAAGGCTATGGTATCGTGCATGGGTCATGGGATATCACCCATGGCATGATCATATCGCCCAAGTAGGTGATCTTGGCCATATTGAGTGATATCGGCCATAGAGTGAAGTGATTTGACTCCAAGTGAGTACCATATCGTCCAAGTGAGTGCCATATCGTGCATGAGTGGTGGCATATCGTTCAATACCACAAGGGTGTCGTGCATAGGCCTTGGGTATCGGCCATAGCAAGTATATCGACCATAGCATGTTGATATTGCTCATAACAAGTTGATATCGGCCAATTGAAGTGGTTTGAGCCACAAGTGAGGGGGTATCGGCCACAAGCAAAGTTGTGTCGGCCAAGAGGAAGTCCATATCGCCCAATATTGGTAGGGTGTCGGCCAAGGAGCTAAGGAACTCAAAACTTGACCCTAAGGTGAGGAAAAGATCATCTTCAACCTTGAATTGAAGCATGATTTTAGGGTTTTGATCTTCCTTTCTTTTCCTCTTCACCAATTGCTTATCCATGGTAATTCTTTGCATATAGAGGAGTTTCGAAGGTCATATTCAACCTTAGTAACATGGAGCTTTGGAGGTTGGAGCTTTGAAGTGGTTATTAAGGCGGGTTTTATAACTTGAACCCAACCATGTTGTTATTCTTCACTTAAATTGCTATAATCAGTGAAATACTTTTAATTCCGAAATTTCCTGAAATAGTTGATGATATTATGAGTTCTAGTAGTTTCTTAGACCTGTTTCCATGAACTATAACAGTTAGGACTAAGGTCTAGAGCTTGAAGATGATGGTATCATCATATAAAAGTGATATCGGGTGCAAGCACATAAGCAAGCACCCTTAACCCGATATGATGATGCACCCACTTCACTTGAACGATTTGGATATGAATGAATACATTGTTGCACGTTATGAGGGTGTAGTATACACCTATTTCATGATAGGGAGTCAAGTATAGACTCCATGCACGATACAAGGTTAATTGTATACTTGTATGTTGAGGTGAAACCCTAATTTGGGTAACCCGATATAAGTGAGGTATAACAAGTGTGGTTGCACGACATGATCGCACGACATGGTTGCACGACATGGTTGCATGGCATGATCGCACGACATGGTTGCACGATAGGGTTGCACAATACACAACCCTAGACAACATGCTAGCCCGACATGGTGATAAGTTGATACCTCTTAAACATCATGGGCGACACATATATGTACCATGTTTCCGAGACAATAAACCCTAACCCGACATGGGTGAGTGATGCAACCTAATGTTTGATGGTGTATCCCAATATGGTTTGGTGCCCTACACTCCAAATAACTTGTATATTGGGTTTAGCCCAATATGGCAAACCCTAATCTGTCATGGATAACCCTAGATGGTGAACCACCTGATATGGTGAGTGTTTAAACACCTCTAACCCGAGAAACCTTGTAAAGGTGAGGGTAAGACACTCTTAAGGGTAATGAGTGTAAAACCAAGTGATGGTGTGGTTAATACCTTGATAGGTGAAACACCTAGAGTGGTTGATAATGGACAACCCTATATCAACAATGTCTTAACTCAAGATGAGTCCATATCATTGATGATGGTTGGA
Source organism: Alisma plantago-aquatica (assembly GCA_963693085.1). Taxonomy (NCBI): domain Eukaryota; kingdom Viridiplantae; phylum Streptophyta; class Magnoliopsida; order Alismatales; family Alismataceae; genus Alisma; species Alisma plantago-aquatica. The sequence continues at coordinate 849,219,399 of OY856413.1, forward strand.
TAACTCAAATGTGTGACTTATGACCAATACATTACATGATAAATGTGATGAGCTAATGGATAAAGTATTAGGATGGGAAATACCCTAATACAAGATAAGTTGTTGAACTTAAGTAAGATAATAGTGATGAGGGAAGTGATACATAAAGATATGATAGATATCACATCCATCACTCCAAGGTTGATACACCTTAATGCACTTTAAATCCAATTAATTGGATGAATAACACATGAAGTGTGTCATGTAAATTGTTACATTGAGATGGAATGTGAATAATGCACTTTGATAAGTGTAGGCTAATATACCTTGAGAAAGGGTTAAGCCAAGTTAACGAGTATGATGTAATCATACTTTAGTAAAGATGAGAGATACCCTTAATGGAACTAATCAATAATGCATAACAAATGCATGGATCCAATATATGATGTAAACCCTAATTGAGGCTGATTCCATGTATAAACCTAATAAGAGGTTGTTTACATGTGAAATCACTAATTAGGATGAATAGTAAACCCTAGTTGAGGGTGTATCCATGTGAAACCCTAATTGAGGGAGATTTCATGAGAAACCCTAATTGGGAATGATTAGTAAACCCTAATTATGGGAAATGTGATATGAAACCCTAATGAAGGGTGATTCTATATGCAATCCCTATTCTAAAGAAGGGAGATGGTATGTGGAACCCTAATCCCTAATGAAAGAATAGAATTCATACTTGAATATGAATTATGAGGTGAACCCCTGTAGCACGACCGTGTAAGGTAGCACGGCCGTGGTGACTTCACTTTGCATGACCGTGCAAGGTAGCATGGTCGTGGTGGCTTCCCTTTACACGGCCGTTCTTGGCTGCACGGCCGTGGTGCTCTATGCTTGACTTAGAGTTGATTTGAAAGTGACCTAACATGGTCGTTTTGTTAATTCCCAACTTAAGGATGAGAGGGAAACTCATACCTTGTGATGATAATCATTTAATGATACATGATGAAGGTAATAAGTATAAATGAATACTTATGAACTCAATAAATGCTCCCATAGGAGTGTAGAAATGAATTAGGGTTGGAGTGATAATACAAATATGAAACCCTAATTGATAAGAAAGGAAAATCCTAACCCTAACTTTGGGTAAAAGGATGAAAAGCTCTAATTGATGGTAAACCCTAACCCTGGTAAGGGAATAGTGGTGTTACCCTGTATTGCATGATGTGATGTCAACTTGATAAGTCTATTATCATGCGTGACACTCATGCAGGTCTCATGAGGTGATGATCATAGCCAAGTATGAGCTATGATGTTTATTTGATAAGAGTTGATTGGCCATATGTGCCATTATGTTTTTGTTACTTAGAAAGAAGTAACAAGATTAATATGGGCTTCTAAGCCTTTGTTTTAAAGTTGTTGCCTAGTGAGAGGTGACAAGATGTGAATGGCCTTGTGAGCCATGTAAACAAAGTTATTGCCTAGTGAGAGGTGACAAGATGTGAATGGACTTGTGAGCCATGTGAATAAAGTTGCTGCCTAGTGAAAGGTGACAAGATGTGAATGGCTTTCTGAGCCATGTAAATAAGTATCTGAAGAAAGTGGTATATGTCTCTTTATGGCATTTGTCTGAATAAAATATGTTTGAGAACTTGACTGATGCTAAAAGAATATGCTAATGTACTTAATTAATCAAGTGAAATCTATTCATGTAGAGCCCTGACCATAAATCCATCATCGTCAGTAGCTGGTGATGGTGAAACAGGTTTTCCTACGGGATCTCCTGATGAACGCATATTGTTGAATATGTGGGGGTGATGGGCGCAAATACCTTACACCCTAATGAAGGGATTGACGTGAGATAAACATGAGATCTCTGAATCCTTCATTACAAAGGCCGGGATGGATGTATCACAAATCTCCCGATGATGATGAATGCCGGATGATGTGGAGATAAACATAAAATCTCTTGATTCCGATGATGAATGCCGGATGATGTGGAGATAAACATAAAATCTCTTGATTCCGAAGAGAGGCAGCTGACGCTGTAACTCTGTAGCAAGTTGCCAGTATACCCTGGATAGCTACGATAAGCAGTTGACATAGTCCTGCTTGTGGTCTCACACTGACCGAGACGTGGGAGGTCATGGAGTCCGGCTCTTCCATTGACCTATGTATGGTACCGATTTCGACTTCGTAGTGGTCGGTTGGAGTATGAGCGGTATACCTCATCTCCTCAGGGCTTAAGTGTGATTGTAAAATGTAATCAGCCATATAGCATGTTTGCTTAAGGACTGAATACGGGAATTCATTGGCTGATGTTGCATTCCTTTGTGCATTCCTTAGTGGATAGATGTTATTTATGCTTCCTTATATTCTATGCAAGGTAGACAGATGAATTACTTATCTACCATGGGTAGATGCAATGTTCTCCTTAAGAAGGGAGATTACTTCATTTTATTCATACAGTGATTTATCATGTATGTCAATATAAAAGAATCTCTTCTCAGTTTATTACTGCTTAATCTGAGTTTTGGTTTAGTGCCTCAAAGTTTTTATACTGCCTGTGTATATTTGTTAGCAGGACATTCAATGTTGTAATCCTTGAAAAGGAATTGTACAGATTTTGTACTTGTGAACCAGGATGAAATTAAAACACTTTGGTTCTTGTTTAAAGAGTTTTCCTGTGAATGGATCTCTTTGAAAAAGTTTTAATTTTTAGTGATTTTTGCTAACCCGCTGCTTGATGAACGCTTCCGCATTAATTAATCGTGTTTTATAAGTTGGATGCTACAATTGTGGTATCAGAGCTCTAGGTTCGCTGAGTCTACAGAGACATAGGACTAAGGTTGTTGAGTCTGTGTTAGTGTCCTCCAATATACCCTATAATGATTTCTGCTTGTGCAGAGAAAGGGTAAAGTTTTAAAATGACTGGAGAACACAAGGAATACATTGCTAAGGGCAATGTTGTTGCACTATGAAGAGGTGCAAGGGATCAGACAAGAATAGAATGAGTGCCTGAGAATCCCCATTAAGACCTGATCAGGATAGAGAATCCTACGATCATGCTCTTGTTGGGCAGATTAGGGCAACAGTAATGCATATAGGGGACTCGATACTAGCCTTACAACCTAGGTTATCAATCCTTAATACTGAAAGCTTGAGCTTTAAAAGAGTTCCTGAATGACTTAGTCATGTTGGAACAAGGGAAAATATGGAAAAGATTAACTTATGGCAAGAAAGTAGACTCTGTCATGAGTTTAGACAGATAATAAATCTGTGATGGCAGTGCCCAAGAAGGGACAATAAGCTGAGAAGTAGGGAATGGTCTCTATAATTCTAGAGACATTTGCCTAATGGTTCTAAAAAGCCAAGGTTTTTGGTACTAATAGTACAATAAATGCTTAATGTTCCAGGGCAGTAGCCATTAAGTAAAGGTAAAGATGTTAACCTTTTACCTGTAAGACCATGATGTGAGGACAAGGTATGTTATAAATGTGTACATGTTGAGTACACTAAACCCTTTTTGTTATAAAAAGGAGGATTGTTGATTTTGTTTTCTCTATTGGTTGCTATATAGGGAAGAAATGATGAGAATTAGAATTTGAATTCTGTTCAAGTATTCTTTTAAATGGTCTATTTTGATCTTACCTCTATGAAAGAGGAAGAGGTATAAAAGAGATGCCTGGATAAAATCCAGGGATGTTAAATCTTATGTTTATGATAATATGAAAAGCAAGGAATATGATAGCATGTAAGTGCATACTACTTGATCTCAGTACTTGTAAACCCTGATCAGGTATACAACTATTGATGATAAAGTGAGTATGGAAACTCTTAGATTGGTATCTTTTTGATTGCCCTGATCAAACAATCATTCTGAGACAATCTAATGAGTATCATGAAATTGGAATTATGAAATGAATAAATGTATCATACCTTAAGTACAAGAAAGAGTGATCTGATATGATTTCAGATCAGTATGTGTATATGAGGAAGTAAAAATATGATCCTCATATGATGAGTATGAGAACAAGGGAGGTGATCCCTGTTCAATAAAGTTGTAAATATGATAAAGATCTTTTCCCATAATGTTGAAATGGGAAATGTGATGAAATCACAAAATGTTCATGGGCATGTTAGACAATAACAAAGAAAGGAATAATGACATGTAATCATCCTCATAATTCCTATGCTGATGGCAAGGAACCTAGGATGAGATAAGAGTAAATGATTCATGAATAGTTGAAAATTCATGAGATAATAAGAGGAATATGATTCCTTGTTTTCTTACCCTTCGAGGACATGGCAATCAAGTGGGTCTTAGGATACTTGATGTGCATGAGATAAAAATAATCATGTTATGGATACTTAGAGAAGTATAAGTTTATCTTGGACTTAGGCTCCAAAATAAAGATATATGTAACAAGTAATGTCTCATGATGAAAGGAATATGAGAATGTGATGTGTTTTCAACACATGTGACTGATACCAAGGTAAGAGATTCTGGTATCTGAGAATTATCAGATGGTTTAGATTGGCTACAAGGAATGGTCAACTATGAAATCAGTCTGATTATATAAAATGATATGAACATCATATGTTAGGGGTTTATGCTTTGCATAAACATAACAACTAAATATGTCTTTAAGATAAGTTCTCAATTGGCTCTATAAGAATATTGTGCAAAGGAACTTTGTGCTGATCAAAGTTCTATGATGTCTCCATAACAATGAGGTGTTATGAAGAGACATGATGATATGATGAATGAATAACATCTGTTCCCTTTATCTGGGATTTTGGGGACGAAATCCTTGTTAGGGGTTTATAATTTGTAACATCCCTGACCTGGGTTATGCCTTAACCCTAGGTGTTTTGATTAAGAAAGATGATTATATGCTTAATATTATCTTGTCAAAAGTAATTAGGGCTCATGAGAAACTTATGTTTCAATTTTGGTCATGTTTAAATAATGATAAAGCAATGATTGCTTGTTTTGGACTAAAGTGCAAATTACCCAAGTTGAGGGGTTAACTTGCCAATTGCACATGATAAGATGTTTCTCTGATGTTGAGACATCATAAGAATGAATATGATGCAGTAGTATGGTTTCCACAAGCTTGGACACCAAGATTAAGCTTGTAAAGTAATGTATGTGCATTAAAACCTAGTTTTGGTGTAATGCGCAATTTACCCAAAACCTAGGGTTCAATATGCAAATTACCACCTCTAGAGTGTTCCTACTTCCTCTATGAATAATTTATAGTAGAGAGAATGAATGAGACACCATGTTTGAATCACTTATGAGTGATGGAAATGTTGGTGACGAAATGACCAAGAAAAAGGGTTGAATTTGAAGGCTTAACTTGAGTTGTATCAAGTTGAAAAGCTTATATATGTATGCCTATCGGCCATGGAGACAAAGGAGGTGTCCCATATCGTCTTGTGAACTCTTGGCAAGGTTCATATCGTGCAAAGCACCTCAAGGAGGTGAGGTGTGACGGCCAACAAGTTTCCTTAGAAAAGTGTATCGGCTTGACTTAAAATGATGATTTAATTGATATATCTTATCCAAATGGGTAAGTGATGGACGAATTTGCATCTCTAAATGATCCTCAACCTTTTTTCACGTCAAGATAAATGTTGATGCATGCATGGACACGTGTCACCCATGCATGACACGTGGCACCTACTAGCTCAAAATGTTGACACCTCATTTTTGCCTTCCTTCATGATCGGCAAGTATATATACCCCTAGTTTGACCCCTTAATGGAATTTTGCGACCCTTACCACCCTCCTACCTTGTGGTATCGTGCATAGAGCTCCCATATCGTGAAGGAAGGCTATGGTATCGTGCATGGGTCATGGGATATCGCCCATGGCATGATCATATCGCCCAAGTAGGTGATCTTGGCCATATTGAGTGATATCGGCCATAGAGTGAAGTGATTTGACTCCAAGTGAGTACCATATCGTCCAAGTGAGTGCCATATCGTGCATGAGGGGTGGCATATCGTTCAATACCACAAGGGTGTCGTGCATAGGCCTTGGGTATCGGCCATAGCAAGTATATCGACCATATCATGTTGATATTGCTCATAACAAGTTGATATCGGCCAATTGAAGTGGTTTGAGCCACAAGTGAGGGGGTATCGGCCACAAGCAAAGTTGTGTCGGCCAAGAGGAATTCCATATCGCCCAAGATTGGTAGGGTGTCGGCCAAGGAGCTAAGGAACTCAAAACTTGACCCTAAGGTGAGGAAAAGATCATCTTCAACCTTGAATTGAAGCATGATTTTAGGGTTTTGATCTTCCTTTCTTTTACTCTTCACCAATTGCTTATCCATGGTAATTCTTTGCATATAGAGGAGTTTGAAGGTCATCTTCAAACTTAGTAACATGGATCTTTGGAGGTTGGAGCTTTGAAGTGGTTCTTAAGGCGGGTTTTATAACTTGAACCCAACCATGTTGTTATTCTTCACTTAAATTGCTATAATCAGTGAAATACTTTTAATTCTGAAATTTCCTGAAATAGTTGATGATATTATGAGTTCTAGTAGTTTCTTAGACCTGTTTCCATGAACTATAACAGTTAGGACTAAGGTCTAGAGCTTGAAGATGATGGTATCATCTTATAAAAGTGATATCGGGTGCAAGCACATAAGCAAGCACCCTTAACCCGATATGATGATGCACCCACTTCACTTGAACGATATGGATATGAATGAATACATTGTTGCACGTTATGAGGGTGTAGTATACACCTCTTTCACGATAGGGAGTCAAGTATAGACTCCATGCACGATACAAGGTTAATTGTATACTTGTATGTTGAGGTGAAACCCTAATTTGGGTAACCCGATATAAGTGAGGTATAACAAGTGTGGTTGCACGACATGATCGCACGACATGGTTGCATGGCATGATCGCACAACATGGTTGCACGATAGGGTTGCACAATACACAACCCTAGACAACATGCTAGCCCGACATGGTGATAAGTTGATACCTCTTAAACATCATGGGCGACACATATATGTACCATGTTTCCGACACAATAAACCCTAACCCGACATGGGTGAGTGATGCAACCTAATGTTTGATGGTGTATCCCAATATGGTTTGGTGCCCTACACTCCAAATAACTTGTATATTGGGTTTAGCCCAATATGGCAAACCCTAATCTGTCATGGATAACCCTAGATGGTGAACCACCTGATATGGTGAGTGTTTAAACACCTCTAACCCGAGAAACCTTGTAAAGGTGAGGGTAAGACACTCTTAAGGGTAATGAGTGTAAAACCAAGTGATGGTGTGGTTAATACCTTGATAGGTGAAACACCTAGAGTGGTTGATAATGGACAACCCTATATCAACAATGTCTTAACTCAAGATGAGTCCATATCATTGATGATGGTTGGATAACTCAAATGTGTGACTTATGACCAATACATTACATGATAAATGTGATGAGCTAATGGATAAAGTATTAGGATGGGAAATACCCTAATACAAGATAAGTTGTTGAACTTAAGTAAGATAATAGTGATGAGGGAAGTGATACATCAAGATATGATAGATATCACATCCATCACTCCAAGGTTGATACACCTTAATGCACTTTAAATCCAATTAATTGGATGAATAACACATGAAGTGTGTCATGTAAATTGTTACATTGAGATGGAATGTGAATAATGCACTTTGATAAGTGTAGGATAATATACCTTGAGAAAGGGTTAAGCCAAGTTAACGAGTATGATGTAATCATACTCTAGTAAAGATGAGAGATACCCTTAATGGAACTAATCAATAATGCATAACAAATGCATGGATCCAATATATGATGTAAACCCTAATTGAGGCTGATTCCATGTATAAACCTAATAAGAGGTTGTTTACATGTGAAATCACTAATTATGATGAATAGTAAACCCTAGTTGAGGGTGTATCCATGTGAAACCCTAATTGAGGGAGATTTCATGAGAAACCCTAATTGGGAATGATTAGTAAACCCTAATTATGGGAAATGTGATATGAAACCCTAATGAAGGATGATTCTATATGCAATCCCTATTCTAAAGAAGGGAGATGGTATGTGGAACCCTAATCCCTAATGAAAGAATAGAATTCATACTTGAATATGAATTATGAGGTGAACCCCTGTAGCACGACCGTGTAAGGTAGCATGGCCGTGGTGACTTCACTTTGCACGACCGTGCAAGGTAGCACGGCCGTGGTGGCTTCCCTTTGCACAGCCGTTCTTGGCTGCACGGCCGTGGTGCTCTATGCTTGACTTAGAGTTGATTTGAAAGTGACCTAACATGGTCGTTTTGTTAATTCCCAACTTAAGGATGAGAGGGAAACTCATACCTTGTGATGATAATCATTTAATGATACATGATGAAGGTCATAAGTATAAATGAATACTTATGAACTCAATAAATGCTCCCATAGGAGTGTAGAAATGAATTAGGGTTGGAGTGATAATACAAATATGAAACCCTAATTGATAAGAAAGGAAAATCCTAACCCTAACTTTGGGTAAAAGGATGAAAAGCTCTAATTGATGGTAAACCCTAACCCTGGTAAGGGAATAGTGGTGTTACCCTGTATTGCATGATGTGATGTCAACTTGATAAGTCTATTATCATGTGTGACACTCATGCAGGTCTCATGAGGTGATGATCATAGCCAAGTATGAGCTATGATGTTTATTTGATAAGAGTTGATTGGCCATATGTGCCATTATGTTTTTGTTACTTAGAAAGAAGTAACAAGATTAATATGGGCTTCTAAGCCTTTGTTTTAAAGTTGTTGCCTAGTGAGAGGTGACAAGATGTGAATGGCCTTGTGAGCCATGTGAACAAAGTTATTTCCTAGTGAGAGGTGACAAGATGTGAATGGACTTGTGAGCCATGTGAATAAAGTTGCTGCCTAGTGAAAGGTGACAAGATGTGAATGACTTTCTGAGCCATGTAAATAAGTATATGAAGAAAGTGGTATATGTCTCTTTATGGCATTTGTCTGAATAAAATATGTTTGAGAACTTGACTGATGCTAAAAGAATATGCTAATGTACTTAATTAATCAAGTGAAATCTATTCATGTAGAGCCCTGACCATAGATCCATCATCGTCAGTAGCTGGTGATGGTGAAACAGGTTTTCCTACGGGATCTCCTGATGAACGCATATTGTTGAATACGTGGGGGTGATGGGCGCAAATACCTTACACCCTAATGAAGGGATTGACGTGAGATAAACATGAGATCTCTCAATCCTTCATTACAAAGGCCGGGATGGATGTATCACGAATCTCCCGATGATGATGAATGCCAGATGATGTGGAGATAAACATAAAATCTCTTGATTGTGATGATGAATGCTGGATGATGTGGAGATAAACATAAAATCTCTTGATTCCAAAGAGAGGCAGCTGACGCTGTAACTCTGTAGCAAGTTGCCAGTATACCCTGGATAGCTACGATAAGCAGTTGACATAGTCCTGCTTGTGGTCTCGCACTGACCGAGACGTGGGAGGTCATGGAGTCCGGCTCTTCCATTGACCTATGTATGGTACCGATTTCGACTTCGTAGTGGTCGGTTGGAGTATGAGCGGTATACCTCATCTCCTCAGGGCTTAAGTGTGATTGTAAAATGTAATCAGCCGTATAGCATGTTTGCTTAAGGACTGAATACGGGAATTCATTGGCTGATGTTGCATTCCTTTGTGCATTCCTTAGTGGATAGATGTTATTTATGTTTCCTTATATTCTATGCAAGGTAGACAGATGAATTACTTATCTACCATGGGTAGATGCAATGTTCTCCTTAAGAAGGGAGATTACTTCATTTTATTCATATAGTGATTTATCATGTATGTCAATATAAAAGAATCTCTGCTCAGTTTATTACTGCTTAATCTGTGATAATAATATGGCCGGCGGAGAGTTATATCTCCCGCTGTCTCACCCCCGTGGGATCCAAATTTTTAGGTGGATGTGCACGAGGAGGTGAAGATCTTTCTACATAGGAGATACAACAACTGAGGTAGCAGTGACAGCTCAGGTTGAGTGTACTGTCTGTCGTGTCATATAGTTAGTAGTCCTATGTGTCGTCTCTGTACTCTCAGGTCCTCGGAGTTTTAAATGTATCAATCTGAGTTTTGGTTTAGTGCCTCAAAGTTTTTATACTGCCTGTGTATATTTGTTAGCAGGACAGTCAATGTTGTAATCCTTGAAAAGGAATTGTACAGATTTTGTACTTGTGAACCAGGATGAAATTAAAACACTTTGGTTCTTGTTTAAAGAGTTTTCCTGTGAATGGATCTCTTTGAAAAAGTTTTAATTTTTAGTGATTTTTGCTAATCTGCTGCTTGATGAACGCTTCCGCATTAATTAATCGTGTTTTATAAGTTGGATGCTACACCACCTACCAGCCATACCCCGATAGTGATTATGCATCGTATGCATACAATCACTTATACCCTACCCCTCCACCTACACCTAAGCCTTCCGCCATTGCTCCCACACCCTCTGCTGCTGGTGGACCTACTCCAGTCATCATGCCTCTACTTGCTGGCTCCTTGGCCTCTCTACTTGCCAATCTTGGCGAATGTGCTCGTTCCTTCCCTCAGGCCAATGAGCTCTGTGCTCTTGGTATGACTTGGGATGAGCAGAATGCTTGTTGGCCTGGTCGTTGCTTCGGTCCTTCTATTGATGAGGAGATTCCTGACCAGGCTGATAATGAGACTACTGATGCTGGTGATGGTGAGGATGCTGATATTAGACAATGGTGATGGCTCTGGTGGATCTGGTGGTGACTCCGATGATGAAGGCGATGCTGCTGCACCTTCAGACGGAGACAATGACTATGAGCCTGATGATGAGGATGATGATGTTGTGGATATAGATAGCTTAGACGTCTGGATGTTCTTAGTTTTTAGTCTAGTTTGCTGATCATATATATCTTTCTAGGCTATTTTATATTAGAAACATCTGGGCACATGATCTGAGCTATACTATTTTATCTTTAGCTTTCATCACTTTTGACTTGTAGTTGTTTTAATGGGAACTTGCACTCTGAGTTGTAATCTATATTATGTGCACTCTTATTCTTTGATCTGTTATATCTTATGAGTTGGTGCCTTATTTCACCATATTTTGATTATGACTTAGCATGTTTGGTTCTCTCATCTCTGTTTGATGTATGTTTTTGAGATTGCATGTTTGGCTATATGCTTGGTTGTGTTTGGTGAAGACCTACTTATATGCTCTTGTACCCCCTTACTTTTTGATAATGTCAAAAGGGGGAGAGAAATTCAATGTCTTGAAACTCAACCATATTGTATTTATTTCCTCTGTGATCATTTTCTTGATCATTATATGATTTATTATGTGACTTGCTAAAGGACCATATACTACATGTATGTTATATTACTTTGTGTAGATAGACTAACTATGCAAGTTAAAGTAAGCATAGATTGAGGGGGAGCAATTCACATTGTTCAAATCTTTAATCCCCCACAATTCACAAGGCAACAATATAATTTCAATATCCTTTTTCAATATGTTTGAGGAATGGTTTGTCATTATCAAAAAGGGGGAGAATGTTGACTAGAGGTTATACATTGTCCATATTTTGATAATGACTTAACCATTCCATTGATATGTATCTAATATGTGTATTTAAGATTGATTTCAGGCTTTAGGTACATGAAAAGGATCAAATTATACAAGCCCTAGCTTGTCCAAGTTCAAGTCAAATGCAATGCAAGTGTGCTAATAAGGAAATCACTTCAAATGACCTTAGAAGAATTTTGTAATCACTTGTATTGATGATATGATTTGTAACTAAGATGAGAAAAATATGTGGGACACTTAATACCCAGTTTTAGTCACTTTTTATCCAAATTAGAAAATTGATCACAGGTTGTTGATCGGTCGAGTTCCAATCTTGACCGATCCCATGGATTGATTTTCTAAAGATGGTCATTGATCAAGTTGTGCATTCATAAAACTCGATCGAACAACCTTCTGACCAAATGCAATTTTGGCTGATCGGTCAAGTTTCCCAGAACAAACTCGACTGATAATTTGAAAATTGGGTTTGTCTTTTAGTCGATCAGTCGAGTTACCTTTATTGAAACTCAACCGAATGCACTATATGTGATTATAACCATAACCTTTATAGAAAAAGTGATTATAACCATATCTTGTCTAACATATCATCCTTGGATACTTGTTTTGTAAATTTAAAAAAGATGTAGGAAGTGATGTTATTGAAATTCCTACCTTATCTTCTCTAATACACTAGTGTACATGATGAGATTAGGGTTAAAGGATTTAACTGGTTCAATCAATGCTTTGAATAAATTTAGTAGAACCCTCAATGGATCAAGCATGTAATCATTCTCAGGCTTGTCAACCGTGTTATCTAAACTAGTAAGAATTAAAAAAATTTCAGAATTGTTAGAGTAATTTTGATCTATAACAGAACCAAGCTATAGAGGAAAACTTGTAATCACAGTGTTTGCATGGTATGGTTGATGTTAAGCCAACATTAGTTTTGGCCCAGTGAGTACTTCTTTTCCTCACAATTGAAAGAGGTAAGAAGTTTAAATTACACTTTCGGTTTTAAGGACCCACGACAACAACCATAGAAGGTGGTCTGGATCTCTCGCACAAACTAGATGATTAGGCTAAGTTAGAGAGATCATGATGGCAATATTTTTAGGTTTGTATGGAGTATGATGGATCTTGTGTTTTTAGACCTTCAGTCAGTAGAAATGAAGAGGGTACTAGGGGATCCATCCTCACCAAATCTCAAGATAGTTGTATTAGCCTTAGGAGATAGGTTGTTGCATAATGAGCTTGAAGATGAGTATCAACAATCTAATGAGTAGTGGGGGAAGGTAAGGAACAATTAATGGTGTCCTTGAATTTGTAGAATTAACAAAGTAATGGTTGAGGGATTATATTTGCAAAACCTAGCCTTTCCTTTCTACTAGTTTTGCAAGTGTCACAATTTATTATGCAACCACTGCAATCACTGACTAATTTTTTTTTTAGGTTGGTGATTTCCACTAATGGAGAAAGGGATTGGGAGGTTGGTGTTGGATATATGGCTGGTACAACCATGTATCCGTATGGGTTAAGACCAATGTAGTGCAACTAGTAAATAGAGGAAAAGTAGTTTGTCTTGTGTAAATGGGAAGAGCATTTAGTCCCAAATTGCTCACTCCTAAAGGTTTTCTAGTCCTTATATGTAGGATCACATGTCACACTATTGTCCAAAGAGATATAAGGGAGAGTATGCTCAGCTCCTTGGTGGGTATGGTGACCACAACACACACACATGCACATGCATGTGAGCCATGAAATGCCTGACTTGGCTTGGCCAGGCCGAACATGGGCCCGAGCTTGTGGCTTGTGGGTTGTGGGTTTTGGGAATCATATAACATCTTCTTTTTACACAAATATGTAATTAATTATTACTTCAATAATTCTTACTTTCATAAACAATTTTGTTTTATATTTCATATACAAGAGTGATTATTTGATCATGTCTTATTGGGAATATGATGTGGGGGTGTGAGAGGGTTATAAATAAGTCTCTGATCATTAGGTTAAACACAATTTTTGAACACCAGTTGTACCTGTTCATGTGTGACGGAACCCTAAACTCAGTCTCTCTTCTTCTTTCATGGTTGCTCCCAAAATACTTCTGGAGATTCCTAGCGAAGCTTGTTCGTCCTTCCTCTCCTAGAGACACAATCTACTCGGGTGGTGATACATGCGATCGTTGGGCTGCACTGGTAGTGCAAGTTATTTGTCCTCAATGTGCGAGCAAGGTGTTTCCTACTCCTAGTTCGTATCCGGATGACTAGAATAATGTTGCTTATCTAGGTGGATTGCAAGTTGATGAATTCTTAAAGTAACACATTCATTGTTCAATGAACGATTTTTTTTGAGTTTCTAAATGTCTTTAATTTGTGTTCTCCTGCTCTATTTGTTCTATGTGTTTACTATCTAGATCTGGCTTGAAACTTTTAACATTATTGCAACTATTGTTGCTGCATGTAACGACATAATAATTATTAACAACAATATAGAAGAATTCACTTTCTTATTGTTAGTTAACAATGGTCGACCATGTTATTGGTAATTGCCAATGTGCTAAAAAATTACTAGTACCAACTGTCTCTGTTGGAAAAGTAGGATCTAAATTTGGCTGAATATGGTGGCTTATGATCAGTTTTTTTTCAAGAGAATGAACCTAAACCTAATGCAACTGTCCCTGAGAATGATAAAATAATTGCAAATTGGAAGAAGGGGGATACAATGTGCCAAGCGTTAATCTCAAAATGATTTAAATTACAAATTGTATGATTTGTGCTCTGAGTTGCATGTTATTACTTCTAAGGTTTTGTTGGGGGCATTAGAAAAGAAATATTATACAAAAAATTAGGGTGTTGAAAGGTACTATCTTTCTAATTTTTTTGAAGTTTCATATGGTCAAATGTAAATCTATCTCTGATCAAACTCATGACTTGCAACTGTTGTGTTATGAGCTCCAAGATGTAGGCATGGAATTTCCTGAGAAGTTTGTTGTTATGTCCATAATAGAGAAACTGCCTAAATCTTGGCAGTCGTTTAGCATGACTCTTAAGCATAGCAAAAGATACTTGTCAATGGACGATCTAATGAGGGACATTAACATATAGGAAGAACGCTTAAAAGAGAATGCTGTCAAGTTACCTATTGATGTAAACCCTATTATCCATTTGACTACTTTTATGAATAAAGATAAAAAATAAAAGAATATACATAAACCTAAGGCAAAATTCAAAAGAAATAGAAGAACAAATCTTGCTGGACTTGTGGAGAGGTTGGCTACGAGAACAAGGATTATCCTTCAAAGAAGGCAAATAAAGTTGTTGCGTCTACAAATGAGGAGGCTATGGACAACGTGATGACTTTATCCTTGAATGTCAATGATGGATACGTGTCTATAAAGCCTAAAATCCTTTTAATTTTTTTAACTATTTTACTAGACAATTGACACTGGTCCTAATATACATGTCTATGCTGACAGGTCTATGCTTGTGTCTTACCAGGCCATAAGAGGTTGTCCCATGATTTTGGGAGATTCCATCTCTATAGAAGTAAAATGAGAAGGTTGGGTGGACTTGATGTTTCCTTCATGGAAGGTTCTAACCATTCACAGACATGTCCACCCATTCGGCACAATATCCTTAGTGGCACAATTCTTGTTAGGAATGGTTTTAGAACAAACTGTAAATTAAATAAGGATATGATTATACATCATCTTGATTCTTCATTTATTTGGCAATGGGTATTTATGTGACATGGAGAACTTATTTAAGATTCTTGTTGAACCTATTCCAAATTCAATTTTAAATTTGAATGATAATAGTCATCTCGTGTTGTATGGACTAAATTTGTTTGGGGCATATTAAAGTTGGCTCAATGAAATGAATGATGAACCTAGATTTAATTATTATGTCTAATATTACTAATAGTAGATGTCATATTTGTGTACAAGATAAACTACCTAGCAGGCCTTTTCACTCTATGAATAAGAATTCTAAGATTCTTGATGTAGTACATAACTTTTTTTCATGATGTGAGTAGATATTGTTATGTTTATTTTACTTAACAATAAAGATGAGGCACTAGAGAAATTTAAATCTATAAGAAAGAAAATAAAACTCAAACTAGTAAAGTACTTAAATGATTAAGGTTTGATAGGGGAAGACAATACATCTTACATTTGTTTTTGGAATTTTGTCAATTCCAGAGTGTAGTTCATGAGGTTATTGCTTCTTATTCACCACAATACTATGGAATTGCAAAATGAAAGAACTAAACCCTAATAGACATGGTTAATACCTTACTTCAAACCTTAGCTCTACCCAACTTTATGTGGAGGGGAACTTTGAATATGGCTTGCCATATTCTAAATAGAGTTCCTTATAAACATAAAGAAATTAGTGTTGAGTTTTAGGGGAGGCAGAGAAGGCAGCGGAAACAAAAATTTTCCTCCCCCAAACCCAGAACAAGGAAACGCATCAACGTCTATACAATAGGAAAGGATGGTTTGTGAAATCATAACTTGTCCCGAGGCTTGCTCGGCAACAATACCTCACACCTTGCACGGTCTTCACCTCCTGTCTTGGACGATGTCTATGCATCTCCTGGTCGCACCAGGACTGACGGGGTTGAAGGTTGTCCTCCTAGCGGCAAAAACCTTCCGCCTTTGAAGTAATCCACACGGACCACCTGGAACTCCAATCTCCTTGTCCCATAAGGAATTAGAAGGAGTCACACCCTCCTGTCAGCGTACTAGTCGCCGACACACTCTCCTGCCACCAATTATGTTCTGCAGTTGTCTTTCCCTTGCTATGCCTCCCTTATCGGGTAGCACTTGCTCGGGCACTCTCTCGGTTACCAAAACCAGAGAGAACGACAACTTCACAGAGCAACTGGTTGCACTGGGTTGTCCTTTGAGAAGCCCCCAATACCCTTATATATATAGGAGGGTCATGGGACAGGGTTCTCCATCCCGGGCAATGCGGGACTAAAAGCAGGAGTAGAAGGGTTCGAGATTTTTCACAAAACAACCAACTCACAACCTGAACCGATCGTTTCATAACTAAAACTGTCGATTGGGGACCTGAGCCAGTCGGTTGACACCTCAATCGATCAGTTGGGACACCTCAACCGGTCGGTTCACTTCTGAACCGTTCGGTTCGTGGTCCTGGTCAGTTCCCGATTGACTTTTTTCTCTTTTGTTTCTAATTGGTATCAAATACCAATCCTTGTTCCAATCAAATTGGGCAAGTGAAATGAAAGAAAAATTCTCACCAATCCTACTTTCCCAACTTGCTCGGTTGCACCAGTTAAACTGATCGTTTCAACACTTGAAGCAATCATTTCACCCTGATCATGAGCCGATCGACTCACCACCTGAGCCGACCGGTTCACCAAGATGAGCCGATCGGTTGGGTGTGCAGATTGTACAAAATCAGTCAATTGCAGTTTCAATCAATCCGATACTCTAATCAATCAGTCCAACACCTTGAACATTATGAAATTGAGCTATCAATTAATTGAGTGTTTAATTGAACTACTAAACTCCTTTAGTAATCAATCTAAACATTATTTGTGGACAAAACTCCTCTTCCAGGTTAAATCCTATGTGTGTGACCCTATAGGTCCATTTCACGTTGGCAGTGAAAGTCCATAACACTTACGACTTCACAAGCAAAGAGCGGTGCCTAGTCACACATCAGTGCTACCTAAGTGAAAAAGAAAGCTGGAGAACAACTTTCAATCCTACAATCCGTGAATGGTGTTACAGTGAATGTATAATTCCTTTGTCACTAATATCCCGAATGAACTCGAGGCATGGAACAATCATCCTATCAACGTTCATTCACTTTCTTGATCTCAGAGTAGATTGGAAGAGATATGTATGACATCAATATCACATACTGATTCACACATGTGTGCGCATGCCTATTTCAATCCTACTCATCAAGTGGCCTTGGATATCAAACTCCCTCAGGAGGGACAAATCCCATATCTATCACTCACCCCTAAAAAGCCCCATGTGTCAAAGCCACCCAATCATCACCTTTATAACAACCCATGTTTCAGGACTGCATTTGATGATGTCAAAGTGTGCCCAACGACATGTGTTGAGTGTAGTGATTTCAGGTGAAAGAATCACACTCACCACCATCACTGTGAGTACTGACTGTGACTACCATGTCATGGTTCCATGTGTCAAACTCACGGTGGGTCTGTCCGGTACACTTGTTCTCTAACAAGTACCTATGTGTTTGGTTTGATATCTCTATATCATGACTAATGAGATTCTGTCATCAACCAACACCACAATCTAGTCTTGTGTGTCATTGCTGTCTATCAACCTTCCATAATGACATCCGACTATGGACATAACAAGAACGTACAAACTCTTAGCATCCGTATGATCTCATCGTTCAGGTCCTCAACCTAAAAGCATACGTCATTGAGTACTGTCATTCTCTAGACATTCAATCTGTTATATCACTATCTCATATGACTGAACCAGAAAGAATTGGAAGCTCGCCTTTGATGTTTATCAAATCAATCTTAATGTATCCCACCAATCATCCCATGATTGGCTCTCAGGGCATACATACCAATAGACTCCCACTTGCACTACGAGACAATCACCCTTGAATCATATTCATAGTGATCTTCAAACATGTCCCACGTGTTACTGTGCTCTAGTGCAAACATAGTGAGTTATGGCAACACCTTGCCAAAGTCAGTATAAATTGCATGTCTCTCATCTCTTCACTGTACGTCATGCGTATGAGATGGAGTTGCCGTAATATGCGATCTAGTATTCCTTTGCTAACCTTTAGCCACATTGCATGATCAAGGATTCCATACTTGTCATCAATGAGCGGAATATCTATAAGTTCATCTCATGAACTTCCAGATCCATATAGTATCCACTGCTGTTCTCCAACACATAGATACTCGGCATTTCCTTTTAAATGGTTTTATTGGAACACTTCCAATTATCAACAAACTTTCACTTTTATATATCCTATATATATTTTGCGATTAATTTTCTGTCCTTTTGAAAGTTCGCATCAATGTAACTCTTTACATTGAACTCTTCCTTATCTCCATAGAACTAGTACTTCTCAAGTACTTATCAAGTTCTCATGGTATTCCAGTAACCCTTACTGTAAGTAGACAGACATCCACTCCTCATGTCCCACATATGAGTTATCAGGATGAGCACATCATATTGTCATGCCATACATACAAGATGAATGCATTTTGTTTTTGCCATGTCGATACATGCAAGATAATGGGATGATTACATACATGATAGATCCATATCTATTCTTAGTGTTCCCATTCTTCATAAGAATTGGACACTTGGCCTTGGGATACTAACTCCATGTAACATGGACAAGTTTTCTCCCAATGAATCTGTGTATACTGAACCCTTCAGTACATATTGCCAATGTATGCTCTCTCCTTTCCAGGTTCTATAGATCTCTATTCCTATCACATAGGAAACATATCTATCTTCCTTAAAGATAATTTCCAATTTTGGATTTCCATTTTAGAACATTTCCATTTCACATCAACATGTGGAATGTGAACACGCTCCCACTAAATCACAGATCCCTTCTCTATCTTTGACATATCAGTCAAACCCTTTGACTATATTATCAAAGTAAAGATCCAATTCTGAGTTGCTTGTACTCAATCAATCACATTGATTAGTCCATTGTAACTGATAGACTTCATTTGCATTAGTGGATTCATAAACCTTATAGGTTGTGTGACGTACACATCCTTGTTTTATTCCTCATAGGAATGCAGTTTTAGTATTCATATGCCAAATGTCTTAGTCATCTAGTTGCAATCAACAAGCATCATCCTTCTCAAAATGTTATCCATGTGTCTTAACATTTAAGACTTATGGATTTCATCCAATGAGTGCTACCATCAAGGTCATACCTTATGGTTCAAATGGATGTCATTTAGGATGTAATGGTCATAAACCATAACTCAAAATTCAGTTCCTCATATTCATCTAGATAGTTGATTCATCACATGAACAACTCATCACATAGATAAACGAGGTGTATCTGTCAAGGATATAAGAACTCACAACTCCTTGTGATTCTTAATGTCCTTTATTAGTAAGGGGTATTCTTTTATTAAGAAGAATTCAGTTATTTGATAATCATTCTCTAACTCTTTATAGTATGATTCCTTCTTGATTTAGACATCACCATGCCTTAATCATGAGTTCACTATGATACACTATCATAATCACTCATAAGGATATCAAACATTTGGTCCAAGTATTTTATTCATTGATCTCATCAAGAATTACCACTTTACCAAATTTGCACTTCATTTATGATATTCTTGAACACTTCAAGATATTCATATTGGTATTTCTCTAAACACCATTTGAAGTATTATCATTTGTTCCAATAGGTATGTAAATACATCACATGTATTATACCTAATAGGATAATCATTCTCCCACTACCTTTAGTGAAGATTGATTAATCATGTCCAAGATATTCATGTCTCTTATTGGTTCTCTAACCAAAAGAGTCTAGATTTATCCATCACATGGAAACTAGAAATGAATTTCTCATGATTGATGCTAATTAGATTGTTTGAGTTATCTATAACTTTTAGGTATCATTTTATCTTATGCATACCATGTATCACAAGATAAACAAGGCATTTCCACAAATATCATATCTTTAAGATTGAAACATCAACTTTATTAATTGCCATCATTGTCATACAATATGCAAAAATAAAGTGTTTCTATCTATTGGCAATATATGAAATAGCAGTTCTCAACTCTATTTCGTGCCCTTTAGGCTGAAATAAACTGAAAGATACTCCTATCTATGGCAACAACACTTGCTCCAATGATGGGTACTTCTTTCTTGGTCCTTTCACAAAGGACATAACTTCTTTGCAGATCTTGCATATCATATATGATAGATCCATATCTTGGTATCATATACCTCAGATAAAGAAGCGGTTCATTTCATGATACCTTAGATGGAGATCTCCATCCCCTCCTTCATCTTCTTTTGTTCTTCCAGATATAGAGGGCAATTCCCTCATACACCCTTTCCCTTGTGCCTTGAGGCTGAAGACGGCTTGGATTGCTGGCTAGCATCAGAACACTTCTTTGCTTTGCCCTTAAGAATTACCTTTCTCTTTGATCACATCAAAGATTATGGGTTGTCTTTCTTCATCTTTGGCTCTACTATCCTCAACATGTCCAACAACTCTGTCAACGCTTGTCCAAGTTGTTCATGTTGTAGCTTATCATGAATTGTATGATTCTCGCAACATTTGTAGTATCATACCAATAGCCAACCCTTGGCTCAGAGGGAATCCTTCTTAGTCAGGTTTTTCACATACCCAATCACATTGAGTGCGTGAATACCTTACTGGATCTCCTTCTGTCATGACATACTAGGACAGTGTCCTTGAGACATCATATGTCTCATGTTGTCTCTGCAACTCATAGTTCACATAACACAACATCAAGCACTCCTCATCAATGTCATCCTCGGTATGCTTCCATAAGCATACTTTCAGCCATTGATGTGGTGGGATTGAGTTCATCTGGTCTTGGTATAACTAGGACTTAGAGCTTTCGCTCTTTGAGAACACTTCTCATCATCCTAACCAGTCATGGAATTATTCCCATTTAATTTGTTGGTCTCAAAGACCGATCACAAATAAAGTGATTTGTTGATTAACCATTTATTTTAACAAAAGGAAATATATGAAATTTTAGTCCAAAACTCTTTTGACTTGTTTGATTGATTTGAAAAGTTGACGATAAAATTAGGCCTTTAATTAATTATCGCTCCCACTATTTTAGTTCAAATTGATAGCCCTCACCATCAATTTGGAAGATTGCAGCGTACAACCTTCTAGTGGGCAAGATCCATATTTCATCAAGTCATGAGTCAGCTTTGGCTGATCGCCCACAATCTTGACTATTTAGGTAGGCCATCATGCCAATTGCATCATATGCAACTCTTGATGAATGAACATGCACAACACCTTGCCATGAACATTCCTTGCCTCTGGGCTTATACGCTCTAAGAATCACCAATTAAGTCTAACCCAAAAGCCGACACAGTAAACATGCACCCTGCTTTGGCAGAACCTACATGTCTACCCTTCACACTTCCACAAGATAGACGGCGCACCATACTTTGGCATAACCTACGCTTGGTCGATCGAGTTTTTCATGTGTGCCGCTAATGGAAGGCATATAAGACTTAATATTTTAATGAGGGATTTGGTTTTTATATACATATACATATCCAATCACCATAATACATAGTACGTATCATATACATGCTATATCCCACAGAAAACATGCAAAACGATAAAAGCGATGATTATGGCCATCCTAATGTGATTCCTCGAGCCAAGAGGAATCACGGTCATCTAGGTCTACATCACATGCAACCTTTACAAGATGAACTCTCTACTTTACCTTCCGAGTAGATCAACTCATCACATGAGTGGCCTTCTCGATCTGGTCGGTCGTCTGGGTGCCACCAGCCGATCAGTTGGCTCCTCCAACTGATTGGTTCACCTGGTCGTCGTGCATCTCATCATGGCCGCCACCTGCTCATCTCGCTCCTCGAACTGGTCATCAACCGATCGGCTCACTCCTTGAACTGATCATCTGGAACGTCAACCGATCGGTTCACTCCTTGAACCGATCGTCTCAGCTGTTGTCTGGATGTCCGCCGTTTTTTGACATAACAGGAAATAAAATTCTATCCTATTTTACATTGTAAAAGGAGAAACCTCGAGTTACATTCGAGGGGAGCAAAGGTAGGAAAGAAATCTCGAATTATTTCGAGTTACATCAGGAATAGGAGAAGGAAGATCGGTGCGCAGACCGAGATGCAAGCAACCACATACAACCATACACAAATAGGGTTTATTGGCCATAACCACGCTATACATCCACCACAAAACTCGTTTAAGGGCGACACGTATCGAGTGCATTCATAATACATATCATATATGTAAATTGGGATTTGTGGATTTAGGATTGGACATGCATAAAGCCAATATGATTCGCATCGTATGAAATAAATAAAGGCGACAAACCAAAATTGATCATATCGATATTCCCAAAGTATAGAGAAGTTGACGTGGCTCTGATACCACTATTAGGTTTTAGGGGAGGCAGAGAAGGTAGCGGAAACAAAAATTTTCCTCCCCCAAACCCAAAACAAGGAAACACGTCAACGTCTATACAATAGGAAAGGATGGTTTGTGGAATCATACCTTGTCCTGAGGCTTGCTCGGCGAAAATACCTCACACCTTGCGCGGTCTTCACCTCCTGTCTTGGACGGTGTCTGTGCAGCTCCTGGTCGCACCAGGACTGACGGGATTGAAGGCTGTCCTCCTAGCGGTAGAAACCTTCCGCCTATGATGTAGTCTACACAGACCACCTGGAACTCCAACCTCCTTGTCCCACAAGGAATTAGAAGGAGTCGCACCCTCCTATCAGCGTACTAGTCGCCGACACACTCTCCTGCCACCAATTTCTTTCTGCAGTTGTCTTTCCCTTGCCGTGCCTCCCTTATCGGGTAGCACTTACTCGGGCTATCTCTCAGTTACCAAAACCAGAGAGAACGACAACTTCACAAAGCAACTGGTTGCACTGGGTTGTCCTTTGAGAAGCCCCCAATACCCCTCTATATATAGGAGGGTCATGGGACTGGGTTCTCCATCCCGGGCAATGCGGGACTAAAAGTAGGAGTAGAAGGGTTCGGGATTTTCCACAAAACAACCAACTCACAACCTGAACCGATCGTTTCATAACTGAAATGGTCGGTTGGGGACCTGAGCCGGTCGGTTGACACCTCAACTGATCGGTTGGGACACCTCAACCGATCGGTTCACTTTTGAACCGGTCGGTTCGTGGTCCTGGTCAGTTCCCGATTGACTTTTTTCTCTTTTGTTTCTAATTGGTATCAAATACCAATCCTTGTTGCAATCAAATTGGGCAAGTGAAATGAAAGGAAAATTCTCACCAATCCTACTTTCCCAACTTGCTCGGTTGCACCAGTTAAACCGATCGTTTCAACACTTGAAGCAATCGTTTCACCCTGATCATGAGCCGATCGACTCACCACCTGAGCCGACCGACTCACCACCTGAGCCGACCGGTTCACCAAGCTGAGCCGATCGGTTGGGTGTGCAGATTGTGCAGAATCAGTCAATTGCGGTTTCAATCAATCCTATACTCTAATCAATCAGTCCAACACCTTGAACATTATGAAATTGAGCTATCAATTAATTGAGTGTTTAATTGAACTACTAAGCTCCTTTAGTAATCAATCTAAACATTGTTTATGGACAAAACTCCTCTTTCAGGTTAAATCCTATGTGTGTGACCCTGCATGTCCATTTCACATTGGCAGTGAAAGTCCATAACACTTATGACTTCATAAGCAAAGAGCGGTGCCTAGTCACACATCAGTGCTACCCAAGTGAAAAAGAAAGTTGGAGAACAACTTTCAATCCTACAATCTGTGAATGGTGTTACAGTGAATGTATAATTCCTTTGTCACTGATATCCCGAATGAACTCGAGGCATGGAACAGTCATCATGTCAACGTCCATTCACTTTCTTGATCTCAGAAGTCAAACTCACGGTGGGTCTGTCCGGTACACTTGTTCTCTAACAAGTACCTATGTGTTTGGTTTGATATCTCTATATCATGACTAATGAGATTCTGTCATCAACCAACACCGCAATCTAGTCTTGTGTGTCATTGCTGTCTATCAACCTTCCACAGTGACATCCGACTAGGGACATAACAAGAATGTACAAACTCTTAGCATCTGTATGATCTCATCGTTCAGGTCCTCAACCTGAAAGCATACGTCATTGAGTACTGTCATTCTCTAGACATTCAATCCATTCTATCACTATCTCATATGACTGAACCAGAAAGAATTGGAAGCTTGCCTTTGATGTTTATCAAATCAATCTTAATGTATCCCACCAATCATCCCATGATTGGATCTCAGGGCATACATACCAACAATTAGTCTATTTGAGCAATGGAGAAGGAGAAAATTGAGTCTCAAATATCTTCAAATGTAGGGGTTCTTTGCAAAGGTTCTTTTCCCTAAATAGAAAAGGGATAAATTGGGACCAAAAATGGTTGATGCCATCTTCTTGGGTTATGTAGAGACATGTTATGCCTATAGATTCTTGATTGTAAGATACAACTCAGGCATTAATGTCAATACAATTGTGGAACTATGTGATGCTACATTCTTTAAGGATGTGTTTCCCATGAAATCTGGTATGCCCAAAGAAGTATCTCAAGAGGATTCATTCACCACAGGTTCCATTCCCGAGCACATGGAAAGGATGAAAAATGTGAGAGATGACTTTGAAAAAGATATTTTTAAATCTAATGATTCTTAAGAAATAGTTGAATGAAGGAGAAGTAAATGGCCAAGGGCATCCAAGGATTTTGGAAGTGAGTTTCTCACTTATAATACTGAGGATGATCTTGTATCTTTCAAACAAGATATGGATTTTTAGAGGCTTAGTTTTAGAAAGAATTCGTTAATGATGAATTACAATCAATTCTCTCAAATAGAACTTGAGAATTAGTAGATTTACCATTGTTGTTCTGTAGTTGGATGCAAATGGATCCTTAAAAAGAAACTTAATGCAATTTTCACAATCAATAAGTATAAATCTAGGTTAGTTGCTAAGGGTTACATGAAAAGGAAAGGATTACATTAATTTGACATATATTCTCCTACTTCCCTAATTTCTACATTCTAAGTGCTTATGGCATTGAATTCCATTTATAATCTCTCTATCCATGAGATGGATGTGAAGATCATGTTCTTGCATGGTGATCTTCAAGAGGAGATATATATGGAACAACCTGAGGGATTTGTGGGTCATGGGAATGAGTCGAAGTGTGTAAGCTTGTGAAGTCAATATATGGTTTGAAGCAACCCATAAGTAATGGAATGAGAAGCTGGATTTTGTGATATCATTGTTTGGATTTGTTTCTAATAATTTGGTGAGTGCTTCTATTGCAAATTTGCCATTGATGGATTGATTGTATTATGCTTATGTGCCAATGATATCCCACTTTTGGTTCCTATATGAAAGTAGTAAATGATATAAAATCGTTCTTGTTTAGCAAGTTTAAGATGAATGATATGAGTGTCGCTGATGTGATTTTAGGGCTTAAAATCGTAAGGTCTACTAATGGTATAACTTTCTCTCTCTCAGTCTCACTATGCTGAGAAGATACTGGAGAGGTTTGAGTCCACAACACGTAAACCTGTTAGGACTCCATATGACTCATCGAAGACCTTGTTCAAGAATGATACTGTAGTTCCAGTGTCTCAATTAAAATCCTCTGAAATTATCAAAAGCTTGATGTATCTTATGAAATGTGCATGACCATACATTGTGTTTGATGTGAGTACGATAAGTAGATACACCAGTTGTTTTGACAAGACCCATTGGGAAGATATCGATAGAGTATTGAGTTATATCAAGCGAACTTGTTCCCTTGTTACATTATGGCAAATACCCTTCTGTAATCAAAGGATATAGTGATGCAAGATGGATTTCCAGAAACTCTGGGAGTAATTGTGTCTCAGGATATGTATTCTTGTTGGAAGGAGGTGTTGTTTCCTAGAGGTATAAGAAATAGACCATATTGTCTTAGTCTACTTTTGAAGATAACTTGTGTACTTTAGATGAAACAAGATTGGAAGTTGAATGGCTTCATGGGCTTATGTCCAACTTACCTATGATAAAGAAGTTGCTTCCTGTAATTTCAGTTCAACATGATAGCACTGCAACCATAGCTAATATAAAGATTTCCATGTACAATCATAAACAACATAGACATATCCAAGTCAAGCTCAATTTTGAAAGGAAATTATTGTCTAATGGGGTAATCACTGTGGACTATGTTTGATAAAATTGAAATATGTAAACCATGAATTGAATTACATAAAGGTAAGGCATAAATTGATAAGTAATTTTCCTTAGTGATATTATTTGATAGAATAAAGTATGTTGCATGGGTGAAACCCACAAACCATATAAAGGCCCATAAGATTATTTTCTTTACAAATAGGTTCTTGTGGCACAAGTTAAAAAAAGAGATTTTGTGTATAAATAAAGAATGGTGACATTGTAAAATTTTTGGACAACTGAAATATAAGATAATATGCAAGTTTCTAAAAGAAAATAATATGTGTGATGTTTTGGAGAATTAAAATAGTGGTTACCTAGATAGTTTGGCAACACATGTTCTAAGACAATAATTGGTATTATTTTGATTTAACTTTTGGTATAATTGAAAATAATAAGAAAAAGAAGAGAATTCTAGATTTTGGGAGAAAAAGGATATTTTATGAGATAATGACATTGCTTTTATTAATGTTTAAAAGAAAAAAGTTTTGTGTGGGAAACACGTCCTAATTACTATATATGTACTCAGCGGAAGGTATGGGGGAGTTTCCATAAGATAAGTATAATTATCTTGAAGGAATATATCAACGAGAGAAATAGAGGAATAATCTAGAATTCATGTAGTGCCATATATTTATAGGCTTTTCTTAAATATTTATGGTTGCCAACCAAGTACTACTATGACAAGAAGGAGAGATTATTCTTTAATGACTTTTACATTAAGAATAGGTAGTTGTGTCTTGTGAGGAAAAGTAGCGGGGGAGGGGTCAGTAGTTAATTGTGCTTAAAATACCTTCCATATATGGCATGTGTTTTCCCTTACACTGAACGTATGTAAGAAAGGAAACCAAATCCCTCACCCATCTCTCTCTATCTCCCTCCTCCTAACCCTAGTGTCTCTAGTACTATATATGTACCCCATGCTCTCAATCTTGGACGTGCCCCTTCCCACGCCATGGCTACGTCCTTCATATAAGGCTAGTGTCTCCCCTTCATGACAAGATGTTTGTTGATCTAACAACTCTAAGGAACAAGGGTAGGATGCTTCCCCTCGCCGACGTGCCCGTCTTCCATCCCGAGCTAACTTAGTCTCCCATCCATCTTCATTTTGTGCCCCTCAAAAACCTGAAACCAGGACGACCATGACATCATTGTCCTTGATATAGAGGCATTGACGGGAACCCTAGCACAACCAAGAAGGATGGCAAGATGTGTGGGTGTTAGGAAGACGCAGGCAGAGCCGAAGGCAAGCCAACACCAATGGTTGTGACCGCGCAGTGCAACCGACATGGATTGAGATGCATGGCTAGAGGAGGAGCATGGAGAGACGGTGGCAAGGGATCAATTCCCCAATAGTTTGGCGCTCGTCGGAGCTAACCAGGCGACAACAACAAGTAGAGCCTACATCTTGGTCTGCAATGTTGAGAGAAGAGGAGCAAGGGAGGGAGGTGGTGCGTGGAGGTGGTAGGCAGAGTTGGGAGAGCCAAGGTAGCGACACCCTATGAAAGGTCTAGCATGAGGTGACATGTCAAGGCGTCGTAGGTATGTGCACGGGCAGAGGTGAGTTGGGAACATGATCCCCTCGTGAGGGAGGAGACGGGTTTGTGTCGAATGACCCAAATGTCCATGGGCTGGATACGTTGAGTGTGGGGAAACTAAGTCTTTTCTTGACCTGAGCCGGTTCATTAAAGAAGGAATTCGCAGACCAGAGAAGAAGGTAATAATGCTGACGTGTCAGCTTTTGATTGGCCCAAATGATGTTCTGTTGCAAAAATTATAATAATTAATATGATGATCAAATCATGGCATGTTATATATGAATATTGATCAAAAAAATGAGAGGAAAACAAATAAAATAGTTTCAGAATCTAGATCTTATCCTAATTCCAAAAGTGCATACAATTTGTCAACTTTAATGTATTAATAACATAAACCCCTATTTTTGAGTATTAACACGTTGAATATGATAAAAACCTCTCTTTTTTGCTATTATTTGTTATTTTGGACTATAAGAGAAATTTAACATGGTTATGATCATAAAGATGAGAAACTGAGTTTTCTAGAGTGGGTGATCATTTTTTTTGCCTAAAACTTTTTTTTTTTGTATTATTCATCCTACCCTCCTCGCGTAGGCTGCACCATGAGCAAATAAAGTTATACATCTGCCGCTTATAATTGCCTCGGTTCAACCCCAAACAACGCCCAAAAAGATCCCCAAGCCCACCAAACCGGATAAGAAGCTAATGTCCGGCGGCGTCTGAGGACAACCTGCTGCAGACGGTTCCTGGGTTCATCAACGCTTTCTCCCTTGAGCCTACAGTAGAAAGTCCGGGGATTCAATCTTAGAAAAAGATCTATTTCTCATCATCTTATTCAGGCTGTAGATAATACTGAACCATTCACCCATGCATTAGCCGAAGAGGTAGACCTGATCGCACACTGACGGAGAGAGGGCGCGCATATCGCGTGGTGCTGGCTCATCATCTACCAAATCCGAGAATTTGCTCCACAAGAATCTAGCTCTGTCCCTCGAAGAGGAGGTGAGACACATCTTCAATGTGGGGGTCCTCAGGACAGCATTGACATTTAGATACCGGACAAATATGACAGCTACGAATCCTATCATCCGATGAATTTTCACAACATCGCACTGGCTCTAGGTGTACCCAACTTCCAAATGGTGCTAAGGTCATTATCAATCACTGCCGATGCCTCAGTCAGAAGCTTCTTGGCCGAGCTCAAACTGAACATTCCTCTCGGATCAGGAGCCTAAATAATTTTGTCTGCTGTGTCGGATATAATCACAGCTGCGTCTCTAATCATAGAGCCAAGCCCTGCTCGTCAACTAAGTCGCTCAGGGTGGGCCAATCCCATCCTATACCATATCCCTCCAAAAATCTTTCACACGGAAATCAAGATGTCTGTCGCTAGCAAGCAGTGCAGCTGTCTGGGCTCGCATGTACCACAAAGCATCCCAGAAGGGGATGTCTCCCCTTCCCACTACCCATCTGAAGTGGGGGTAGACTGTGGGGAACATAAACCAAATCTTCTTCCAGAACGGAGAGGCAGCAGCACTGAGTTAGGGATGGAGGATACACGCCCGATCTATTGTGAAGCCGACTAGCACATTTTGTTCGACAGAAGGAGCTAGGCCCACAGTGAATCGCCCGTCATAACCTCCCAGCACGCCTTGGCAATAAACGCTCGAGTCAGCCCCTGCAGCTGTTGGAGACCCAGGCTTCCTTGCCCCGTCCCGTCGGGATCGCAACCCTCTTCCAACACAATCAAGCTCCCTCCTAAAGTGGTCAGAACGATCTGCCCAAAGGAATTTGGACATGATGAGTTCTATTCTCTTCATAATACCAGAAGGAATACCTACAGCTCTGCTGCCACGTACAGAGTGACCGATCGAGGAGAGGACATGGTTGATGAGCATGCGTCGGCCAGCAAAGGACAACAGTTTCACCTTCCAAGTGGCGATCTTGTTGTTGACCTTGTTTATAAGAAACTCAAAGTCGGCTAATCTGGTTCTACCCATCGAAATCGGGATACCCAAATACGAGAAAGCAGTGGGAAGCGTCCTGCATGCCTAATGAACTCGCTACCCACCGTGTATACTCGGGATCATCACAACCAAATACACAGTCCGATTTCAATCTGTTAATGCATTGGGGTTAGGTCGTTCTTGCTTGATGTCATGCATGAGTTCCTTAACCAGCCTGATATTATTGGTGATATCTTTGTCTTTGATGAATTAATGCACCCTGAGGTTGCGAAATAATAGAAGGTAGCGAGCAGGACAACCTGTTGCTCAACACCCGAGCAAGGATCCTTAAAGCAACGTTCTCAATGGAAATAGGACGAAAGTCAGTAAGCAACGATTGAGACAACTCCTTATTGGGTATAAGTACTATCTTGCAACAAAAGAGGCTGCGATGGCAAGTCTGTCCACTGAAGAAGGCAATCGCGAGCTGTAAGAAGTCGTGCTGAATGATATCCCAGGCGGAAGTGAAGAAGTATTGATGCATGGGTTTTGAGTCACTTTTATAGGTTTATTTTATATCTGTTTTATGCATGTATTTGTCATTTTCTTGATTATATTTTCATAATTCACTATAGTTGGCCCTTAAACTCTTTTTGTATCAAATTATACTTCTTTTTTCATATTTATATGATTTTATATAATCTCCGGACTTATACATATGCTTCGGCACTTTTTCAGGCACTTTTGCATTGTCCGGAGTCGATACTATCGACCCCCAGGTCGATAGTATCGACATTTCATCAAAAAGCAACCCCAAAACGCGATCTTGGAAGGAATAACCTGTGCCATGGTCGATACCATCGACCTTGGGGTCGATACCATCGACAACGTCGGGATCTGGCGATTTTCAGCACTAAAACGGAGCGTTTTAATCCGACGGTTGAGCTTTTTCGGAGCCGTAAAGTGGTCCTATGACCTAAGAAGAGCACGGACGGCCCGAGGGGGAGAGGACATTGTGTTGCACAACATCCAAGAAGGGGAGAGGGAGATAGGAGACGAGAGACGAAGGCCGTCAACCGAGCGATCCGGGCACCTCCGACGGGCGATTTTGCTGCCGGAAGACTGCAAAACGCACGTTTCTCGAGGAGGATCTCTAAGAACACTTTTGTATCAGGGGTTACACGAGTTTGCTCTATGTTTCCCATGTTTTTCTTCTCTACTCCTCTGTCTTTCATTGAGATGACCATGCGGGGCTAATCACCTCCATCTTTAGGACCGGGAGTAGCCCGAGACTGCATTGTATGACCGTTTTATATTAATAATTCATATTTTCTCTCTTAAATCTGTGGTATAGTTTCGTTTTCTCCATATATTATTATGCTTGATCACCATAATAATAACTTAATGCCCTTAATCACTTCGACAGAAGGATTAACGGTTGAAAAGAGACAAAACCTACATTAATCGATAAATCCCTTGACAAAGGAGGTGTAAAATTAATGGTGGAAACTGAGAGATCGCTCGTAATGCGCTTAGTTTAGGGGAATGATTACTACGACGGTGGAATTAACCTAAACCTAAGTAGTGAATTACACCACAACAGTGGGTAATTCTGTTTTCAAGCCACTACCCGGATAGAGAGAGAAGATTGAGGAGTTATATGAACCCTAATACAATGTTGACCCGCGGTGAAACCAAAATCCTAAAGACATCCTTTTGAATTGATTAAATTACCCTTTAATCGATTGTTTGCTTTGTTTTATTTTTATTTTCTTTTAATTTCGACAACAAACCCTACTTTGTTATCCGGCTTAGCTGATCGCAAATAGTTAGTAGAAGTCTCCAATAATTCAACGTATCCCTGTGTTCGACTCGGGCCTCACAAAGGCTTGTACTACTCGACGCGTACACTTACGTTTTTAGCGCATAGTAAAATTGCGTCAAGTTTTTGGCGCCGTTGCCGGGGATACAGCGAATTGTTGGCACTTCGAGTGCTACAAGCGGCCACTCTAGGCCACAAAGTTCTTTTTAATTTTCATTCAAATTCAAATATTTTTACACTGCACTATAATTGTTATACTCGTCTAAGCATAGTACTGAACTCGAATTTTCTTATTTCAGGTACTGTGTATGGTGCATACACGTAGTACAGACTACGACAATCGCACACCCGAGGTTCCGTTTCCGGGACCTGAGGACGAGGAGCATTCTGAGCACGAGTACCAAGAAGAGATAGATTCTGAATTTGAACAGGAAGAGATGGCCGAGCCACAAACTATATGGGAGAAGATCAAGGCTTCTTCCTCATCAGCTTCCAAGGGGCCTATAAAGAAGCAGGCAATTAACATACCGACATATAAGATTGATCCAGTGCTGATAAATCTGGTAAAATCGAATGCTTTTCATGGGCTGAAGAATGAGGACCCCGTCGCGCACATCAGCCAGTTTGTTGAGAACTGTGACATGGTAAAAATCAATAGGTTTCCACAGGAGGCACTGTATCTCAAGCTTTTCCCGAGTTCATTGGCGGGAGCCGCGCGAGAATGGTTATATAATTTGGATGATGAGTTTGTGGAGTCCTGGAACCATATGGTGGAGGTTTTCTTTGAGAGGTTCTTCCCTCCTGAGAAGACTAACGACATGATCCGGAAGATTCACAACTTTACCCAACAGGCTGGTGAGACATATTCTGAGACCTGGGAGAGATTTCAGGTTATGCTAAGGAGGTGCCCACATCATGGGTTGGATAAAGAGACGCAGGTGAAGATCTTTTATTTTGCTCTCTCCGAGCACGATAGGAGTAATATGGATTCAACTGGGTCAGGATTCTTTCTGAACAATACGGACACCAGATGTTGGGAGATATTAAAGAACATGGCTAGGAAATAGTCATGGGGTGACAGAGGTGCCGTGGAACAGGTCAAGGCTGTTGGCGAATCCAGAATAGTCAGGGAGCTGAACGATAAGTTAGATCTTCTAGCCAAGAAGTTGCTAGCTAAGGAAGATTCATCTGAGGATGAGGAAGCCCAAGGAAAGTACATGCAACAATAGGGCTACAGAAACAATGACTATGCGTGGAGGAAGGACAAAAAGTTCTCCTGGAAGGATCCTAACAATTTTCTGCAGGATCTGGAGGCGAAGCCACAGCCTAGAGCTGAAGATAAGAACACCGAATTACTGAGTCAAATGGTGCAGCAGAACCAGGAGATGATGGCCATGTTTGGTAAGCAATTGCAATCTCAAGGTGATATTCTAACCAAGTTTGGACAGACGCTGCAAAGCCATGGAGCACAAATGCGGGCATTAGAAACCACCGTGGCACAGATTTCTAGTGAAGTGGTAGCCATCAAGCACGCCAATCAACAGAAACTGGCCGAGAATGCAAACGTGGCCCAAGCACACCATCAGGTCAAGTATATGTCTGTGGTAAGCAATGAGAGGTGCAAGAAGCTAAAGAAGAAAGAAAAATGACTTTTAATACTCATGCGTCACCGGAGATACCGTATCCACGCACTTACTATGGACTGCCGGGCGGAAACCCGTTCTTCAGAAAATCACAACGAGTTATGAATATTGCATCTCCATCTAGGCAGGAAGAACAATTGAAGGATGTTTGTGCACGTGTGGAAACATCTAATGCGAGAGAGAAACCACAACAAGATATTGCTGTTGATGATGTCTCGCCCAAGCCCACGTCAGAGGGAGTGATTGAAGCAAGCTTAGGGGAGTTGGCCCCGAAAAGCTCATATGTGCCACCTCACAGGCGTGTGAGTGCAGCAGTTGTGTCAAGTCCAGGAAATCTAGGGCCAAAGAAAGAGCATCGTCATTTTAGGAAATTCTTGGAAATATTCCGAAAACTCCACATCAATATTCCATTAGTGGAGATGATCGAGAAGGTTCCCGCCTATGGGAGGTTCATCAAAGAAATCATCAATAAGAAGAGGCGGATAAAAGACGATGATATTTGTCGGATGAATGAGACGGTGAGTTCTATGATTCATGGGAGTTTTCCAAAGAAGAGAAAAGACCCAGGAGGTTTCTACATTCCATGCTCAATAGGTGACCAACATTTTCCACAAGCACAGTGTGATTCGGGCACCAACATTAATCTTATGCCTCTGTCTACATTTCAAAAGCTTGGGTTGAAGGAGATAAAGAAATCGGCCGCGACAATTGAATTGGCGGATGGGTCCATTGTAAGGCCATATGGAGTGTGCGAGGATGTACTCATCAAGGTAGACAGGTTCATCTTCCCGGTAGATTTTGTTGTCATGGACATGCCACAGCTCCAAAGTTGCGAGATGCTATTGGGAAGGCCGTTCCAAGCTACGGCTGATGTCATCGTTGCCATTGGGAGAGGTACATTGACCTTGGGGATTGGACATGATCGAGTTCAATTCAAATTGCCACATGACTCATTGGAGACATCTCTTGACAACCCAGGTTAAAGGTATCTTTATGTCAAGCCTAGGACATTAAACAAGGGCGCTTGTTGGGAGGCAACCCAACTTTAGGTTCATTTTGATGTTTGATTATGTTCTTTTATGTTTATGTACTTAGTTTTTGCTTAGGTTTTGATAATTTTTGTAAAAATGGTACCCTAACTCATGTTTTGAAGTGTGCAGAATGTTAAGGTCGATACTATCGACACCCATGTCGATAGTATCGAGTTTGGAGAAGTAAACGCTGAAGAAAAGTCGATACCATCGACCCTAGGGTCGATAGTATCGAGATTCCTAAAGATTTACAGAAAAATTGGTGCCAGTAAAGTCGATACCATCGACCCTAGGGTCGATAGTATCGACACTTTTAAGTTCCCAGGCTTTTAGATGCGTCGATTCAACAAAATCACTGAGTCTGGGTCGGGTCGATGGTATCGACACCTGCAGGACAGCTACATAAAACAGGTCGTAAAAGGTATCAAAACGAGATTTTTTCGAACCGTTTTTTGTAGAGGAAAGATGGATGAAGCAAGTCACGTATTAGAACCACTAAGACACAAAAATGGGCCACAAAAAGGAGGGAGATAGCAAGCATCACTTGGTCTACTTGAGCATCTGACCATCCTTCTTCACCACACTTCAAAGCGAATGGTACCGTTGTTCCACCTCTTAAGTGAGAATGTTGACTATGAGGCCATAATCATATTCAAGCTTAGGGGGGGTGTTGGAACAACCCTCTATCTTAGTTTTTACTTACTTATTCATGTTGATTTTACTTTTGAGATATTAGTTGTTTTTATTTTTAGGTTTACCGCTTTTGTAGGATCCACATCTATCTAGTGTAATCTGTGGAGCAATAAATGCATGGTTTCAATTGCAAGTTTTACTCTTGGGTTGTGTGCACATGAAAATATGAGTATATTGAAAACTTTTTGAGCTTATTCTTGTGAGTAATTGAGTTGCATAACTGAGGAAGTGCTTGGGTGAGTCAGCTTCAGGACACGGGGACATGAATGACCATCTTTATTGTCTAAGGAAAAGTGATTGACAAGGATGTTTGAGCCCAAACCGACCAAACGCTAACGTGACCTTAGACTAAAGTTTAAGAGAGAAATCCTTCAGTTACCATGTACACATGTCTTTAGAGAGGGACATATGATATTTTCGAAAGGTTCTGTCAATTAGTCTTGTGATCTGATCCACCGCAATTTCATCCACACTCCACCATAAGAAATGGGAGCACATTATTGTCTTTCACTTTTTGATTGCATCTCATGTAGATAGGTCTTGCATTATATCTATTTTCACATTTTTTTTGCATGAAAATGAAAAAAAAGGATAGAGTAGTTATACATGCACATTATCCTTAGGTGCATGTCATAGTAGTTGCATAACTGTCATTATGTAGTTGTATTTACATCTTTTGAGCATATTGTACACCATGTATCTTATGTTACTCTGAAAACATTAAAGGTGATGAACTTGTTCCATACCCTCCAAATAGAATGCTTCAGATGCACAAGTATGTAACAAGAAGTGAGCCCGACATATAATTCATTGTCATCTATGAAAATAAGGGCTTGAAAAAAAAATTTGAAAAAAAAATTGAAAAAAAAGAGAAGAAAAAAAAGAGAAAAAAAAAGAATTGAGAAGTAGGAATGAGAGGGAGAAAGGAACATGTTCTCACTTACATATTAAGAAGAATAAGCACATGGTGTAGTTTTCTTAGATATTCCATCTCACCTTGAGACGGAATGATAGTGCATGCATCATTCCACCAAAAATGTAACATTAGGACATTTTCACTTGCATTTTGCATCATGATAGGTCATTAATTTTTGTATTGCATGATTGACTATTATGTGCTTCCATCTCTTCCACAACCACCTATCCCATCCCCCCGTTGCTCTAATTGGTAGGCCACCCATGATATTCTCCTCATTCATTAATATCAGGAGATCTGCTTCCATTTAGATGGTAGTTAGGAAATGAGCAATGTAGATAGGAGATCACAAGATGCATCAAGTATGGACCGGATGAGTTTATCATATTAACTGCTTTAATTGATAGTGTTTCACTGATTGGGGGATAGCCATCTTTTACATAGGTCTTTGGTCGCCTGGATGGCAGTTAGTGTTCAGTGGTCAATGAGGGCCGGTTTGTGGAAAGAAAGTGGGGATGATGTAGATTCATTTCATGTATTTATGTCCAGTTGCTGACTTATCTCAACCAGATCCAAAGTTTTGTTGCTCGAGGACGAGCAAGGTTTAAGCTTAGGGGAGTTTGATGCATGGGTTTTGAGTCACTTTTATAGGCTTATTTTATATCTATTTTATGCATGTATTTGTCATTTTCTTGATTATATTTGCATAATTCACTATAGTTGGCCCTTAAACTCTTTTTGCATCAAATTATACTTCTTTTATCATATTTATATGATTTTATATAATCCCCGGACTTATACACATGTTTCGGCACTTTTTCAGGCACTTTTGCATTGTCCGGAGTCGATACTATCGACCCCCAGGTCGATAGTATCGACATTTCATCAAAAAGAAACCCCAAAACGCGATCTTGGAAGGAATAACCTGTGCCATGGTCGATACCATCGACCTTGGGGTCGATACCATCGACAGCGTCGGGATCTGGTGATTTTCAGCACTAAAACGCTCCATCGACAGCGTCGGGATCTGGCGATTTTCAGCACTAAAACGGAGCGTTTTAATCCGACGGTTGAGCTTTTTCGGAGCCGTAAAGTGGTCCTATGACCTAAGAAGAGCACGGACGGCCCGAGGGGGAGAGGACATTGTGTTGCACAACATCCAAGAAGGGGAGAGGGAGATAGGAGACGAGAGACGAAGGCCGTCAACCGAGCGATCCGGGCACCTCCGACGGGCGATTTTGCTGCCGGAAGACTGCAAAATGCACGTTTCTCGAGGAGGATCTCTAGGAACACCTTTGTATCAGGGGTTACACGAGTTTGCTCTATGTTTCCCATGTTTTTCTTCTCTACTCCTCTGTCTTTCATTGAGATGACCATGCAGGGCTAATCCCCTCCATCTTTAGGACCGGGAGTAGCCCGGGACTGCATTGTATGACAGTTTTATATTAATAATTCATATTTTCTCTCTTAAATCTGTGGTATAGTTTCATTTTCTCCATATATTGTTATGCTTGATCACCATAATAATAACTTAATGCCCTTAATCACTTCGACAGAAGGATTAACGGTTGAAAAGAGACGAAACCTACATTAATCGATAAATCCCTTGACAAAGGAGGTGTAAAATTAATGGTGGAAACTGAGAGATCGCTCATAATGCGCTTAGTTTAGGGGAATGATTACTACGACGGTGGAATCAACCTAAACCTAAGTAGTGAATTACACCACGATAGTGGGTAATTCTGTTTTCAGGCCACTACCCGGATAGAGAGAGAAGATTGAGGAGTTATATGAACCCTAATGCAATGTTGACCCGCGGTGAAACCAAAATCCTAAAGATATCCTTTTGAATTGATTAAATTACCCTTTAATCGATTGTTTGCTTTGTTTTATTTTTATTTTCTTTTAATTTCGACAACAAACCCTACTTTGTTATCCGGCTTAGCTGATCGCAAATAGTTAGTAGAAGTCTTCAATAATTCAACGTATCCCTGTGTTCGACTCGGGCCTGACAAAGGCCTATACTACTCGACGCGTACACTTGTGTTTTTAGCACATAGTAAAATTGCGTCAAGTATAGAGTAAAACCATCCAGCCCAGGTGCAGAAGGTTCCTTCATCCCTCTCATCATGCTACAAATTAATCTCCTCAACCTCTGGGATGGCCGTCAGGGTGAAGTTATCATCTAAGGATACCGTATCAGGCCGTATGGAAAGGAGGAGATTGTCAAGGTCCACATCTCTCAACTGAGGCTGTTCCGCTGAGAAGGAACGGAAGTGATATGCGGTTGTAGATGCCATCTCTTTCGGTTCAGTGATACTACTACTGCCATCCGAGAGCACTAACCTCATCGTCTTGTTCTTCTTTCTCTGGGCCTTGACAACTGAATGGAAAAAGCATGTGTTTCTATCACCATCATTGATGTATGGACAAATTGTCGTTATTTTGATATCTAATTTGGTTATTTTCTGTGTCATATGTGCTTAATTGAATATCTTTTTAATACATATTTTACCAAATTAGTATAAATCACTTGTGCATCATTTCTTATATTTTTACATGTATTTTACATGTTTTAATTATTATAGTAATTATTTGATTTTATTCATTGATTATTTTATTGCAGATAATTATTATTTACTGGAGCAAAGTCGATACCATCGACTTGAAACTCGATGGTATCGACATGGCATCAGAGTACAAATATTTTTTGCTCGAGATTGAAAAGGAAAAGGACGTTTCACTGTGAAGAAGTCGATACTATCGACTTCCAAGTCGATACCATCGACTCAGACGCTGCGGACCAAATTTTAATGTGTTAAATCTAACACATATTGTATTAAAAATTACATTTTAGGTTTCCTCTTGACCTAAACATGTACGACGGCTATAAGAGACACCATTAGAACCGCAATAGGGAGATCTATCACGGGGGGATGATACGACAGCGGAACGGAGGGAGAAAAGTAGAGGAACCCTACACGGAAGACCTCGGAGGCGTTTTGGCGGCGGAAACGACGGCAAATTCTCTCCATCTTCTCCAGATCCACTCTTTAACCCTTTCTCCTATTTACTGTATCTCGAAATTCATGTTTTGCATATTCTCGAGTTACTGTGATACCATGTCGTCTATTTTCGGCTAAAAACCATATATCTTTAGGACCGGGAGTATTCCGGGAAGTCATTGTATGAAGTTTTTATCATAATAATTCATCATTTATCTCTCAAATTCGTGGTATGAATTCGTTGTCTCAATTTTATTGTTATGCTTGATCACCATAATAATAACCTAATGCCCTTAATTTCTTTGAAAGAAGAATTAACGGTTGAAAAAGAAATGAATATCACATTAATTGACAAATCCCTTGAACAAGGAGGTGTAAGGTTAATGGTGGATACCGAGAGATCGTTTTTAATGCACCTAGTTTAGGGTATAGGTTACTACGACAGTGGAACCGACCTAGACATAGGTAGTGAATTGTACCATGACAGTGGGCAATTCTGATTTCAGGCCACTACCCGGATAGAGAGATAAATCTGAGTGATTAGATAGAAATTCATGCAATGATAACCCGCGGTGAAACCGCCATCCTAAAGATCTCCATCTAAATTGATTAAACTAAACATTTAATCGATTGCTTTGTTTTCTCTTATTTTCTTTTTCTTTTTCAGTCAACTCTCAAATCATTTTAATCGGCTTAGCTGATCAATCCTAATTAGTAATAGTCTTTAACCTCACAACTCCCTGTGTTCGATAACTCGGGACTCATAATCCCATATTACTTCGACACGTACACTTGCGTATTACACGCACGTTATACGCGTGTCAAGTTTTTGGCGCCGTTGCCGGGGAGTTGGCTTGGTTAACACTATAAAAAGTTAGGATTGGCCACTCTAGGCCATTGTATTTATTTTTCTTTTTTTTATTCTTCCCATTTTTCATTACATAAAACTTTAATGTTAGTTTAGGCATTGTACATATTCATCTAAACATTTTTTTGTAGTTAGTCTTCTTTCATTTAAAAAAAAGTTATAAAAAAAAAGCACATGGCCCTTATTTGTTTTGAGTGTGGAAATGTACATGTAGGTTATAGATGTTTGAGTCCACCTTCATTACATCATGAGAAAATCTCAAAGGAAACTCATCGTGAGCATATTAGGATTTTGGTTCAATATGTTTTAAATCGCAAAGGTCCTATTTCTAATGGAGGTTGGGGTAGAATAGAGAAAATGGAAGAAGTTGAGATTGAGGATAAGGAATTAGAGAGTGAGGATAACATACTAGAAGAAGTTTTAGAATCACCTCTACCATGTCCTTCTATTGAGCCCACAGCCACACCCATAACTCCTAGGATTGATCTTGAATATGATTGGGGATCTGATGAGGAAGATGAGGAGAATGATGCAAATAAGGTGGATGACAATTTTGATACATGTGTTTGGGATATGAGTGAAGGAGAGGAGGATCCAAAAGGTGCTTTATTTGATAGTGATCTTAGAGAGGAGGAAGAGAGCGAGGAAGAGGATACTGAGAGTGAAAAGGTGGAGAAATTTCCCATTACCCATCACATAATTCCTTCACCACAAGACCCATCTCTTCATTTCCTGATTGAGGATCCTATATGGGATATATATCCAGATGATAATTTTGAAATTTTTTGTGGGGATATGAATGAATATGGGGATATTGAATTATTAGAAGAGGAGGAGACGTACAAACTTACCTTTAATGTAACCCCTCCATTATGTGTAGA
Organism: Alisma plantago-aquatica; assembly: GCA_963693085.1. Lineage (NCBI taxonomy): Eukaryota > Viridiplantae > Streptophyta > Magnoliopsida > Alismatales > Alismataceae > Alisma > Alisma plantago-aquatica. The sequence continues at coordinate 849,260,324 of OY856413.1, forward strand.
TAGGAGCGATCCATTGGGGATGGTCATAGAAATTAAGGAGCAATCATCATTATACCTTTCACCTCATGGCTATCCATTTCTGCATGTGCTCCCACATCAAGACTTGATTGTGAGTCGTGTTCGTGTTCATGTTCATTACAATGATAATTTACTATTGAAATGGAACGTCAACCATACATGCTGGTCTTCTGACTATTATTTGTTTTTTATCCTTGTTGCAAGGAACCAAAAGTTTAGAAGGAAGAGGCGGAGAGAGCTTCACCCTCCTCCACGACCACCTGATTATTGTTGATTGACATATGTCCATCCTAGGACGTTAAACAAGGAAGCTTGTGGGAGGTAACCCACCAATTAGGTTTATTTTGTTAAACTTTCAATTCTACTTTTACATTCCTATTTGTAGACTGTGATATCTAGTTTTGATGCAAGTAAAAAAGGTGCCTTGATATGTGCATTCAGTGTGCAGGGACGCATTGAGTCGGTACCACCGACTTCACTATCGGTAGTACTGAGTTCTCATCAGTGACATCTCACAAGCTGAGCAAGCATTGACACTTCACTGAGCTCGAGTGCTTATTGAGGGCATGTCTTCATGTGGATCCCACCCACCCCTCTTTTGCCCAGATCTGAGCTCACATATCGGTACAATCGTTCCATTTATCTTCCTTTACTTTTGACATTGTGGACAATGTCATATTCAAGCTTAGGGGGAGGAATGGAACAGTGCTTCTATCTTTACCTCTTGCATCTTTTCTTTTTATCACACATCTACATGTTTTTGTTTCAGAAAAATTAGATTTTTCATTTTGTTTTTAGGGTCCACTTCTATCTAGTGTAATTGTGGACAAAATATAAAATTTTGGTTAGGATTAGCCATTTGTTGATGATGTGGTATCAATTCTGATAATTGTTGAAAACTGAATGTGCTTTTATGCTTTGCACTTTAAGCTGAATTTGCTATGTTTAAGAGTACATAACTGGAGGAATTGTTTGGATTAGTCAGCTTGAAGACATACTGATTGAATGAAAAACCTAACTTAACCCTATGGCTTGTGTTATGACGATGATGTTTGAGTCCAAACCAACCAAACAGTAACGTGATCTTTAATGTGAATTCTAGAAATAAACTCTAAGGTTACCCTGTTACACAAGTTGATAGAAGAGGGACATATCATGGTTGGGAAAGACATTGTCTCTTAGTCATGTGATCTCATCCACCTTCCATTCATCTTCATTCACCACCATAGGATGATCAAGTTTAATCCAAGTTATTTTTCTCTTGTATGCATTACATGGCATGATAGGAAGCATATAGTTAGTTCGTTTTATTATGCATTAAAAAAATCATATAATCTCTTTTGAGCACTTGTAGTTTGCATAACAAAATTTCATATAGTTTCATTTGCATTGCATATTTTATAAGGTGTTACATATTTGTTATCTTCTACCATCTTCTGTCATGAAAGATTAAAAAAAAAGTTGTATCTCCTTACTCCTCCAAATTAAAAAAAAAGCAAAAAAAAACCCAAGCATGAACTGTTCATCTTGCTAAAAATAGGGTAAGAAAAAAAGAGTTATTGCCAAAGAAAAAGAAAAAATAGGAGAAAAGGAGGAAAATGATTTTTATTTCAATGTCATATTCTCTCTAAGCAACAAATGAGAGGATTGTGGATCTTTTTATAAGCACATTTCCACATATATTCATCATTATGATGAGACATTCATTTCATGCATCATTCCACCAAAATAAAAAAATAGTCATTAGAAGTCATACATTCACATTTTATCCATCATATAGGTGCATCATATTTTTACTTTTTGCATAAATAATTTGGATGATTCTTGTGAATCCAATTTTCATAGCCACCCATCTTTTCCACCCATTGCTCTGTATGGTAGGCCACCATCACAATTAATCCCCTCATCCATGTTTATTTGGGGATCTACTTCCAAGTAGCTTATTTAGGTAGATCAGAGCAATGTAGATAGGGAGATCACATGATGCATCAAGCATGTGTCCTACTGGCCATGATATTAACTGCTTCTTATTGATAGTGTTTTCATTGATCTTATTGTGGACATCTATTATGAACATTATTGATCGTTTTAGAGTAGTTACTTGTTCAGTGGTTGGCAAGGACCAGTTTGGGACCGACTGGTGGAGGGTGGTTAGGAAAAATAATTGATAGGTACCTGTCTTCTTGCTGACTATTTAAAACAAATCTAAGAGTAGTGTTGCTTGAGGACAAGCAATATTCAAGCTTAGGGGTGTGATGTATGGACAAATTGTCGTTATTTTGATATCTAATTTGGTTATTTTCTGTGTCATATGTGCTTAATTGAATATCTTTTTAATACATATTTTACCAAATTAGTATAAATCACTTGTGCATCATTTCTTATATTTTTACATGTATTTTACATGTTTTAATTATTATAGTAATTATTTGATTTTATTCATTGATTATTTTATTGCAGATAATTATTATTTACTGGAGCAAAGTCGATACCATCGACTTGAAACTCGATGGTATCGACATGGCATCAGAGTACAAATATTTTTTGCTCGAGATTGAAAAGGAAAAGGACGTTTCACTGTGAAGAAGTCGATACTATCGACTTCCAAGTCGATACCATCGACTCAGACGCTGCGGACCAAATTTTAATGTGTTAAATCTAACACATATTGTATTAAAAATTACATTTTAGGTTTCCTCTTGACCTAAACATGTACGACGGCTATAAGAGACACCATTAGAACCGCAATAGGGAGATCTATCACGGGGGGATGATACGACAGCGGAACGGAGGGAGAAAAGTAGAGGAACCCTACACGGAAGACCTCGGAGGCGTTTTGGCGGCGGAAACGACGGCAAATTCTCTCCATCTTCTCCAGATCCACTCTTTAACCCTTTCTCCTATTTACTGTATCTCGAAATTCATGTTTTGCATATTCTCGAGTTACTGTGATACCATGTCGTCTATTTTCGGCTAAAAACCATATATCTTTAGGACCGGGAGTATTCCGGGAAGTCATTGTATGAAGTTTTTATCATAATAATTCATCATTTATCTCTCAAATTCGTGGTATGAATTCGTTGTCTCAATTTTATTGTTATGCTTGATCACCATAATAATAACCTAATGCCCTTAATTTCTTTGAAAGAAGAATTAACGGTTGAAAAAGAAATGAATATCACATTAATTGACAAATCCCTTGAACAAGGAGGTGTAAGGTTAATGGTGGATACCGAGAGATCGTTTTTAATGCACCTAGTTTAGGGTATAGGTTACTACGACAGTGGAACCGACCTAGACATAGGTAGTGAATTGTACCATGACAGTGGGCAATTCTGATTTCAGGCCACTACCCGGATAGAGAGATAAATCTGAGTGATTAGATAGAAATTCATGCAATGATAACCCGCGGTGAAACCGCCATCCTAAAGATCTCCATCTAAATTGATTAAACTAAACATTTAATCGATTGCTTTGTTTTCTCTTATTTTCTTTTTCTTTTTCAGTCAACTCTCAAATCATTTTAATCGGCTTAGCTGATCAATCCTAATTAGTAATAGTCTTTAACCTCACAACTCCCTGTGTTCGATAACTCGGGACTCATAATCCCATATTACTTCGACACGTACACTTGCGTATTACACGCACGTTATACGCGTGTCAATCATCCAGCCACTGTATCCGCCTTCTCCTTCCAAATGGATTCTTCCACATCTAAAATGTGTTCTAATTCATACTCCACAATCCTAAGATTCGCTTCATTCAAGGCAGACAGGTTGTCATCAAAAGCTATCTGGGTGGTACGACGTCCTCAAGATCCCTCTTTCTTTGAAAAACATTGCCGAAGGTCTGTTTATTCCATGATCTCAGAGCAGCTCGCACATTCTTAAGCTTATGGTAAAAGATAAAGGATGGATATATGGCCGACAACGTCTACTCCCCACGCATGTCTAATAATGTCCAAGTACTCCAGATGTTGAAGCCAGGAGGAAAGGAAGGAGAAGGGCACGATCGGTCTATCTTGGGAAGCATCACCTGTAGAAACAAAAACCGGAGACCCGGAATCTTGTAAGATGGATGGACCGGGTGCACGGAAACACAGAGATCCACGAGTCATTAACGAGGGCTCTGTCTAATTTCTCCCACACCGTAGGTGTAAGTAGTTGCTTGTTAACCCATGTGAAACGACTACCGTCGAAAAGGGGGTTCGTTGAGACTCGAGTCAGAGATGAAGGAGTTAAAGTCTAAACTGGCTTGAAATGGGGTGGTAGAACCACCCCTCCTTTCCTCAACATATCTGATAACATTGAAATCTGGCCTGCGACAAGGCATTTGGAGTCGCCAATGACAGAAGACATATCAAGCAGATCCACCCACAAATCTCTACGTTCTCCAAAATCACAATTGGCGTATATAGTAGAGATATTGAAAGGCTGCCCCACAGAGTCACGTAGTTTCACTGTGAGATGTTGATTGTGCATTCTGAAAACCTCAGGAACAAGTGTGTTCTCCATGAATAGCCAGATCTTCCCCCCTTCTGACTGATTATCCATCGACCAATCAAGTCTAACAATGTCAAACAATTCATCCACACGATTTGCATGGAGAAAAGGCTAAAAAAGGCAAACCACTCCTGGTTTGTGACGACGACAAAGGTTTCCAAGGACCCTCTGCATTATTTGCTGCCCCTCTGATGTTCCAGAACAAGTATTTTGAATTCATAGAAAAACATAGACAACTGCATCTCTTGAGGCACCCTCTATCATCATCTACTAAAGCGCCTCGGATCCTCGCCATCAGACAACTCCAAAAATCCACCATCCGAATAGCAGCGCTGATGACGTCTTTCATTGTGCATCAAACGTCGAGGTCTAGAAGACCACCATCTCTGATCGGGGTTGTCCTCCCTGGTTCTCGCCCTCATCCTCATACGACTCCTTCTGCGCGACTCATGGGCAGATTTAGGATATACAAGAATGTAATGCCCCGATGCCCGTGCCATCTTTAAGCCCCTGTTTGGGAACGGATTGAGATTTCGTAGTCGGGACTGGATTAGATGGGGTTAGTCAGGATTCAGTCTGATTCTGTTTGGTAACCAAGTTTGATTCTGTTTGGCAACCCAGTCTGATTCTGGTCAGCTGGTCTGATTTGAGTCTGATTGCAGTCTGATTCTGTTTGGCTACTAGACTGGATTCAGTCTGATTTTGTTTAACTTCATGGCCTCGTCGTACTCGTCCCACGACACAGGACATGCTTCGTCCAACAACCGTCTTTTGGCCACTCGATCAACAACGGCAGATGGTGAATAAGATGAGTAACACCCTTGGCTTGTTCGTCTCTCTCATTTGGGCCCTCATCGCGTGTAGGCTCGCAACATTTTTTCTTGCAAACAAGGTTTTCTTCTACATATTTTTTAATCTTTGACGGAGACATCAATAGTTTTTCAAATTTTGTCCTTGCCTTTGACCGTGAGCGCGATGATGACATCTATAGTTAATAAATAAATATAAGTATTAGCAAATATCAATTATAGTAAGATAACTTTGACAATATTGAATACAAATAAATGTTCCAAACAAACTTAGCCACAAACAAGTAAGAACGTGATGTATGCATTCAATACATAACAATAAAGCTCCAAACAAACTTAGCTACATACAAATAAATGTTGCGAGGTAAACACAAACAACTACAAAGTCGTGGAAATATATTACAAGTTAATGTGTTATTTTCACCGTCTAACGTGGTTGTTTGATTCACTCATCGGTGTTAATAAGGTATTCAACAACCCCAGGTGGGTAAATGCGACGAGTCATCATGAAGTTGCGTTGTACGACCAATGGAGGGGGAGGCAATAAATCTCCCAAAATAGAAAGATTGTCTCTTATGAACTCTCTCCTTATGTGTTGCCATCTCATCTGCAACTCAGTCAAAGATATGTAAGCCCCCACAATTATGTTTCAGAAGTCACGCCATGCCTCCATCCAAGCCTGTGTAGTATATACTCCATTAACACATCTCCCCAACTCATATTGGTTTCTCATCATACCTCTGAGAACCATATCAAGCTCTGTACACCACATAAAAGAAGGTGTCCTTGGAGGCCCAGCCATATTACAGATTTTGTAAGTAATATGTTTTAGATGTAAGTGTGTATCACACAATTAAGGGAATATAAAATGCATATTCAGTGCTAACTAACATTTATCAACATCACGGTGAAAAAACATACACCCTCCATAAAACATACACCAACATTATGATAAATAACAAAAGCCTGTTAATGTCAGATGAATTCAGAAAGATTTAATGTTAAAAACATCGAATGGTTGACAATGTAAATCGACACACCAAACTAAATGTAGCTCTCTGCCATTAAACGTTATGGCGTCACCGTGAGTGAAGGAATGTCTAAAAGAAGACTACATTCTTCCTCCAGACTGGCAACATAGCGTTCTAAACCCTCATGCTCATACTTTTTTTGGGTGTATATATCATCGTAGTTGTGATGAATTTCAACAAAGTCCTTCATGTTCATTGCCTGGCCCCACACTGACTTGCACTCGACAGTTAGTAACATAATCTCAGCTTTCAAAGAATCAATTGTTGGGGGGAGATCGACTGCCCAACGGAAGTATCTGCATCGATCTTTTCCCTATAATATATTATCAAGTTTAATGAATGACAAAGAATGTGCAGCATACACAACGACAACCTATTATGTATGTATTTACTAGTGCACCTCACGAGAAGGACATATGTAATACATTTCGCTCGACCTTTCACTCAGAATGCCAAAATCATACAACCCTGCATCCTCTGTGTTAAGCCGCAAGGCTGCATCTAACGCACAATCACACCTCAAAACTTCAGATGGATCCATTGACATCTAAAACATAATTGAGGTAATTGAGGATTAGTAAAAATAATGTCGGATTCTGAACATAGATTTCAAATACAACTTTCCGAACATAAAATAGGCCTAACCGCTTGTTCTACATCTATGATGTATTGTATCCATCCTCGTTTAAAGAGTCGTACTGCTCGTGATGTGAAGTCGTTGGTGAAGATATTGCCACCTCTCACGTAGAGTGGAAATATCTTGTTCGAGCCTATCAGTGTCTGCTCTTGTCGAACTGACAAAGTCACATTGTTCAGACCATAGCTTACGTTCGTTGCGTGCATATGCAAGTTGTGTTAGCATAGCATCCCTAACTGCAGTAAGTGTGACAACTGTGGGTGGTACACGCTGCGCGGACAATCTCATCTGGCATCTGTTCGAAACAAGACCCCTACCACATGTAAAATACGGTCTGTGGGGGTTGTTATTTTCAAAACGTCCATTTGCCGTGTCCGCGTCATCCATATACACACGTACAGTGCATTGAAGGCCGCATGTACAACAAGGCATTCCATTCTCCATTTCAAGACAACCTACCGATTCATTATGTCATGTATATAATTAGGATCAAGTAAAAAGTTCGTAAAAAAACAAGTAAAGGCTACAAAGTTTTATCGTGGACAATTGTTCAAATAATGTCGAAGACTATTACAGATACAATTGTACGTCAACGGGGATCCCATAGCAAATTAGAAATGGATTCACGTAAACGATTGCCCTCCCTTGAATCGGCATGAGTTGTTTGTTGGAGGGAACTCAGGTCAACCCCAGCAGGGGGAACGACAGATGTTAAAATGTCATCTGGGAGTTCGTCCATGATACTGTCGCCATCATGTTGGCGGCGTATGAAATTGTGGAGGATACAACAAGCCATTATGAGGCGACACTGCGAATGTATGGGATATGTCACCCCCTTTTTAAGGTAGGCAAACCGCTGCTTCAGCACCCCAAATGCTCTTTCTACAACATTACATAATTGTGTGTGGCGGTGGTTGAACATCTCCTTCTTGCTGGTTTAGGCATGTCTGTTTCCTCGATACTCAGAAATATGGTAAGCTGTGTTGCGATACGGTGCAAGGAATTGCTGAGTGTTGGCATACCCTGCATCAACTAGGTAAAACTTTTTCGGCGGAACTTTCAACCCACCCGTGGTCGTCGCTGACTGTAGGACCCGTTGGTCAGCAGTCGATCCCTCCCACCCAGTTAGGACATATGTAAACTCCATGGAGAAGTCAACTACAGCCAAGACATTAAGAGAGACATTCCCTTTTCTGTCTCGGTAGTGATTTTGCTTGTCTCGTTTAACCAAGACGGGGATGTGTGTTCCGTCAATTGCCCCGATGGCATTCTATAACACCAAAATAGGTTATAAACATACAAAATATTTCCAAATGATTAAAGATTGTAGGGGATAACTATTACCTTGAAGTACGGGTAGAACCTTGGGGTCTCCAATATACGAGAATGTGTTGACATGCATGTCGCTGCAGTTTGCATGACAATGTACTCGTTGGACAATCGACACACAACGTCTAAGACTTCATTGAACTTTCTACGGATGGTCTCACCAGAGTGAATGTAGTCCTCAGCCAAAGCACGATTTGTATGTCCATGGCCAACCATTTGTAGGAAGTAGCACACAACCTCAATGGAACTGACACCTCTAGTGCTTCGTAACAAGGCCCGACTCTCAAGCTTGTCTACAAGGGCCAATATAGAATGTGGTCTCATTCGATATAGGTCATAAGCCCTTTGTTCATGACCGTTTAAAATTTCTAAGACCTTCTGGTGGCCACTCCTAATGCTAACTGACCTAGGTATTGTAGGTGGTATGTCGGAAATGTCGTCACTGATGGAGTTTGCTATGGACTCAGCTATTGTATCAGCAATGTGATTAGCTGGACCAGACAATGTATGTAGAATGTGTGTGAGGAGGTCAGGTATTTTTGTTTGGTCAGTGGTTGACATTATGCCTACAAGTGGAAGCATAGAAAGGTTGTCATGGCAACGACAAGGAAAATAACTACTCGGCAATCATATGTAACTGTGGACATGACAAATAATGGCTTGCAGGATACATAGCAAATTAGATTGAATGCAAAATAAAAGCATGGCGCTGAAATAAAATATTACAACAGTTAATCAATTTAGTTTGTGCGGTAAAATAATGTCTGTACGGGAATAAAAATGTTACATCAATTAAGCAAATTAGATTATGCCCAAAGAAAATGTTTGGATGGGAGATAGATTATTACAATAATGAAAGAACTTTCTACTACTTTGCTGAGTTAAATGTCAGGCTGTTAATGCTTGGTGATCCAGAAGGGCCAGCATCATTGGACGAAGAAAAAAATGCACGGTGAGATGACACAAACGACGATGGCATACTTGGTTTGTTGCTGAAGTTGGGTGTTGGGGATTGCGGGAAAAATGCATGGTGAGATGGCATAAATGAGGACGGCATTGAAGGTGTTGCTGTTGCATTGACAGCTTGGGACCTTTCCCAAAGGTCTTGCAACCATATGGTTATCTTTTGAGGTGTGTCTATAAGGCTGAGGTAGATGGTGCGGTTTGTTGAGTCCTTGATGGCGTTCACAAGTGTTGTAAACACAGCAGTGGGGGCATCTGGGTAAGTGTCATGGAAATGTTGTAAGATGGTTGTAAACTCTTTCTTTTCAAAGGCTCTAGTTGCCACACCACTGCCTAACTCGTGAACCTTTGCATAAACCTATGTGAATTCTAGATAACACTTCATTTGAAAACCCACATCGGTCTTGGGCCATTGATGGCCGCTTCTTGCGCCTAACGACAGGAGGCCTCCCGCCAACACTCAGTGTATCTGTTCCGCCTCCCCCGATGTCTCCCTCACTTTGCATCCCATATGCGCCCATATTAGCTTCCCCTGATTGGCTTCCAGTGTTCATGGGTGTGTCTGGGCCATCTAAGTCGACAATGACATCATCCTCGGAGGCAACGTTAGAAGGGATTTGTGTGTCCGTTGAAGACATTGCATGATGTCCTCTAGCAATGTTCCTCCCCGCCATCATCTCGATGTCATAGTAGTGGGGAAACGACTTGTTAAGAAACCTAGAAAGGTCCTTGTTTGTCTAAGTATACAAAAATTTTGTATTAGGAAATTAAAGTGTAAATATATGACATTATTTGTTTTAATTAAGGGACTGGTTATTGGATATACCGCAAGGCTCTCCCTCCATTCAGGGCTGTCGGGCAGCGTGGGCTTATGCCTAGTGTCATCCCATCCAACGCCGCTCTTATTCGTCACAAGCTTCAAAGCGGCATAGTCCCTCCTCAAGTTCTTCCACCGAGTTTTCAGCTGGTCTATATTGCAAGCCGTCTTCCCCATCCTATTTTGCATTTCCACAGTTGCCTCCCTCCAAGCCTCCCTAGTGAAATGACCATCGACACACTTGCCTAGGTCATATTGTCTACGCAATGCAGATACTAGAGCGGCATCAGAATCTCTTGCCCAAACAATACGAAACTTGGGGTCAGCAGAAGACATACCCCCGTAGGTGCTGCAATATATTATGATACACAAATCATTATATCTTTTATCTTTTCAGAGGAAGTATTTACTTAGATAGTGGCGTCTAAGTTGCAATTACAATATGAAATTACCTTGTGCATCAGTTGCATATATTTTCTCTATATTAGTTCCAATAAAATAAAAAAGGATCTCAAGCCGTGGATGGAATATGCATGTTCTAGTATCTGGTGGTACAATGTTACCTCTACGTTAGTCTAACATAGATGCATAAAAGAGAGGTAAGATTAATATTTAGGCATGTATAGTTTATTTAATATTATAATGATATGAGAACAATTGTGTTATATAAAATTGAGGTGAAACATCCATAAAAATAATTCAAAAAATAACAGTAACAAATGAAGAACCCACCTCTTCTTTTATGAGGTCTTCAGATCTAATATTGGCACTCTAGCATCAGATGATAGAAGGTATTGTCCTTTTAGTAGCTAAAGCAAGTTGGAACAGTGTACTAAAACTTTAATGACAACATTATACGAATTGCCATCTTATTCAATAATCCCATGAGCTCAGAAGAGGTATAAGAGAAGTGGATTAGGATAGAAGAAAAGTGAGTAGAATAGCACACAAGAAGTCCATCAGGGTAAAATAGACATGTACAGTCTCAGTGAATATTGATTAAGAAATTTCAGCAAACCAATGTTCTGTTTCATGCCCCTATGCAGCAATACAAAGAAACCAAAAGATAGTTTCAAGTTGGATTTCTATCAAGGATGTATGAGATATACTTTATGTTTGCCTCAAACATGTCAACATGTAGTTACTGAGCACTCAGGTGACATATAAAAGTTTGACAATAGATACACTCACACAACTGATAGAAAGTAACATGTAACATATGGGTAAAATGGTGATATATTGTAGTATGTTTTTTCTAGGATGGGGGAATTTTTATTAATACCACATACGGGAAACCACAAAAAATACATATTGTAGTATGTTTGACAATAGATACACTCACACAACTGACAGAAAGTAACATGTAACATATGGGTAAAATGGTGATATATTGTAGTATGTTTTTTCTAATATGGGTAAAAGACCAATATGCAGAACATTTGGATCAAAGAAAACTTGAGGAAGTATATGAACCTATTTATATATGTTTTATACATTGTACATGCGATGACATGCTTGCTAGTATCTACCCAGCAAACTTGCTCTATATTTTATAAAATTGGACATCAATGTGTTCACCTCCCCATACAAAGATTGCAACCATAATGAAAAAATTGTTGTTCATCAAAGTAAACTGCAACAATGAAAGATCAATAAGATATGTCATATTGATGACTAAAATAAAGATACGTCATACATAGTACAAAAAATTATTTATATTGCAAGATTTCGAACTGATTTGTATATAGATATGTCGTTAACACAAAAAAGAACCAAAAGATGGGTCAAGTGAAACAAGATCCAAAAATCAGTACCCACACACACCATGAGGATGAAAACCAAAATTCTCAACATTTTGGTGGATTTACTTGTTTTAGGAATAGCAATTTTCAAGTAAGAATTACCTTTGGGTGCTAGACAGAATTCTCTAGCTGAAAAGTAAGAATTGTAGGAAGTTCATGGTGTTCAATGCATTGAGTTGATTCAGCATACTAACCACAATGCCACATGATTCATAAAAGTGATTTCCATCTAGATTTTCTAACCTAACATAGTGCATGATAGTCACTAAATAAATTAAGCAAATCGTATTTGTATAAGTGAAGCTCACAGTGGTAAGAGCCTTAAAATAAACCATAGCATTGATCAATAGGTCAGAGTATGCCAATGTAAAAAGAGCAAAAACTCAATGGTTATAGAGCTTGGGTGGTGTGTATCACATCACAACTGAGGTCACGAATGAAGTTGTTTTTGCAACTTTAACTTTATATAAGAAGGAAAATAGAGGTCAAGAATGATGTAGCCATCAATACTGTATCTGAGCAAGAAAATTTAACAACCCTTCCTCATTGAAAAAGTAGGATCCAACTGAACTAGACAATAGCTTTGAAAAATGGTGATATATTGTAGTATGTTTTTTCTAGTATGGGTAAAAGACCAATATGCAGAACATTTGGATCAAAGAAAACTTGAGGAAGTATATGAACCTATTTATATATGTTTTATACATTGTACATGCGATGACATGCTTGCTAGTATCTACCCAACAAACTTGCTCTATATTTTATAAAATTGGACATCAATGTGTTCACCTCCCCATACACAGATTGCAACCATAATGACAAAATTGTTGCTCATCAAAGTAAACTGCAACAATGAAAGATCAATAAGATATGTCATATTGATGACCAAAATAAAGATACGTCATACACAGTACAAAAAAATATTTATATTGCAAGATTTCGAACTGATTTGTATATAGATATGTCGTTAACACAAAAAAGAACCAAAAGATGGTTCAAGTGAAACAAGATCCAAAAATCAGTACCCACACACACCATGAGGATGAAAACCAAAATTCTCAACATTTTAAAGATAAATGCAATAGCTTTACAAAATGCCAGGAAGCACTTATCAATAGAAGACAACTAGCCATCTAAACAAATTCCAAATGGCTTAGCCTTCACATTTCATACAGAAAAGGAAAGGATCCACGGATGAAAAATAGTATGGAGCCTTGAGATAAACATCATTTTATCAATCTAAAACACACACAGGGGATCCAACACACACCATGGAACACGGGGAACCCCTTTGCATAATGATTCAGTACAAAAAATAGGCCTAACTATTCATCATCACCAACCTATTCAGAAGTGGTCGACAACGAGCAGCAACTGCGGAATCGACGGGATGAGCAGCACCGCCGGAGAACCAGGGACGAAGAAGTGGTCGACAACGGGCAGCAACTGCGAAATCGACGGGATGAGAAGCACCACCGGAGAACCAGGGACGAACACCAGCTTCCTCCAAGATGCGTAGGTGGATGTGAAGAACCTCGATGCACAAGGCGATCAATATGAAGGAACATGGACACTGCTTACCCTTGCTAGGGTTTGTCCTATGCATCGACAAGATGGGACGATGACTACTCAACCTGAGTCAGGTGGACGGTGCAGATAATCGATGGTCAGAAGGACAGGACAGGGCACTAGTACCTTGCCTTTGCAGGATGTAGCTACCCTAGTAGACCGGCGGTCGCATATGGCCACATTGAATCACCAGGCGGCGGACGCTCCGCCCGACGACTGCTGCCCTCCATCCACGAGCTACTCGAGGTAGAAGACCTCACTTTAACTCACGGACCAACAGTGAGCCGGTAGTAGGTACAAGGAGAGGGGAAACCAACTGCAGCGAAGGAGAGGGGCGAGAGGGAGAGGGCCGAGAGGAAGAGGGAGGGGCACGAGTGAGAGGGAGGGGAGCGAGGGAGTCAGGGTCGAGGGGGTGTCGGGGGGTGCTAAACCGGACTGGGATTTGCAATCCTGCCTATACTGGGACTGGGTTAGTCCGGATTATGGGATTCCATTATCCCAAAATGGGGGTCGAATGGGGTTGCGAACCAAACAACATTTTGGCCCAAACCGGACCGGGTTACGCCGACCTGGCGCTAGATGACAGCTCTTAATCCGGATCCAGTCCGTTCCCAAACAGGGGCTAATAACCCAGAGACCGGGGAGTCATCCTCGATAAACCATCCTTAACCTTTTGTTTACTTAGTTACTTAGAATTAACTTAAAGGAAAAACCTAATAGCTTTAATAACATTGGATCATAATAAAACTACGGAAGCAACTTACCATTAAATTTACTTGAAAGAAAAGCAAACTTACATGACATATGACATTGTTCATGCAGAAAGTAAAACACAACAGATAACTCAAAACTAGTTTACATGTTACATTACATTCTCTCACTACCACACCACATGCCCAAGGACCGAGGGGAAAGGACTAAGAGACCTCTATCTAACTACGAACTACCTTCTAAGAACTTAGATGATACGATCCTTCAGCTTCCTCGTGCTGATGCTGACTTGAAAAATGTTTCAGTAGGTTGGTGAGCTACTGGCTCAGTGAATAGAATTTCACCCAACCACCGCAGATAACTCATTTCATTGTTTATTAATTAGAATAAAATACAAGACAATATTATACTGAACAGATCTAAGCAATATAATTTTAACAATAGGAGATGTCAACATTTCATTAAGATAACAATTTCTACAAAGCTGTAGATATGATTAAATAATAGAGAATACTAAAATTTCATTTAAAGGACAACTGCTGTGAAACTAACTCAAATCTTTCTTAACTCTTTAACTTATAAGAAACTCTGTAAACCTATATGAACTTATTTTATCTTATGCCTTGATCATATGTAGTGTAATCTACATATGAAGACTCGTAGCGAACTACGATCCCATCGTACAAGACTTAGCCGACACCCCAGGATAGTTAAGTCTGACTACTATCCTGGTCTACAACAGGGAAACTGGCTCTCTAGCCTCAGTACTCCTATTGTGCTGTAAACTGGACTCCTCCTCTAACCTGAGCACACAGGAGGAGAGTCAATCCACCTATTGTCTTTTCTGTACTCTAGTGCCACCAAGACTTCTGGTTGATGTTGGACACTACAAACTATAATTTAAGGAGACTTCCACTAGGGCTTCATCCCCCGTACCACTTGTTGGTACGTTCCGACCCCCGTATACTGGATGCACCGCCAGGGTAGGTCGTTTCATCCCTAAGGCACAAACCTCTCCTAGGGATTCTATGGTGTCAGGGCCCTTAAATCTATTATTTCACTAATCTGAGAAGACTCTTTCTAGATTGTACATTTCTCTTACTTATACTCAACTCTGGTATCTCTATGGTACCGTGTCTATTTACTTGAACTTTACAACACGACATGAATATCATTCTAAATTTGACAGAGCAGTTTATTCAAACTAATGACAAATATTAAATAACCCACATATTGTACTTGCAGGCAGATTAAAATTCTTAAAAAAAATAAAATACATTTGAACTTGGCACATATACAATGGAATCATGCAATTGAGATTCTTAATACACTAATAAAAGTTAATTACTTGACATATGAGTAATCATCAGTAGCATCTATAAATTATCTATAATTCCTTGAAAAAGTGCACATCAAACCAAATCCTGAGTTGTGCCTCACATAACATAATTAAGAGTTAATTACTTGTCATGGCAAGATTTAATATTAATTATTGGGAATTTCTAATAATAACCTTGCGAAACGTGCCAATTTGTGTTAAGACTGAACTACACACATTAAATATAATAGGGAGCGTGCAACTAGGTTTCCATTAACATTTTCATGTCATCGTCATTTCTTTGAAACCGAGTATTTATTAACTTACTAAAAACGTTCAACCTGGGTTTAGACCCAAACTGTATTGTTACTGGTCATGTGCTAGTGATTCCAACTTTTAAACGGAGCAAATTAGATTTTAATCAATTATGTAGTTCCAGTAACCTGAATCATACAAATTTGTTAAATAATTATGGTCGTGCAAGCGTGAATAAGAAAGACGTGAAACTAGAAATTAGGCAATGCCAACATTGCCTGGCACCTGGGTAAGCACTGTTACCTGCGAATAACATAGATTGAACTGAAATCATTCATTTATTGGAGTTAAATTGTGCTTAGTGAGTGAAATTATACTCACAGTGGTCCAAGATGACCGAAATCGATAGGAAATGCGTCCATAGCCTATTTCTGGGCGTCAGTGGGGTTGTCTTCAACCTCAGTTCAGCCTAAATTTGAATGTGGCACACACAACAGCTTCTTGGTTTGGGCGTCGTTCGCTGTTGAAGCTGCAGGTTCATGCTTGGACCTCAAAGATGAGCTCAATAGCACCTTTCCTTGGTGCTTCCTCATGCCCAAAGCGGCTCAAGGCCGCAGCTACAACTGATGCTGCTCAAAATAAATGGGGCGCCACCCTACTGGTTGGGCGTCGATTGAGCGTGGAGAAGGAAGGAGAAGATAGAGACGTCGCTGACGCTGCTAAAATGGCCGTCGCGATCCCTAAACCACCGCCGTTGCTACTGCTCCTAGCGCTGGCCACTACTACCTGGCTGACCGACACTGCTGCTCTTCTTGCAGGTTGGGCGCCTACTAGGGCGGGGAAGAAGAGGGGGAAATGGAAGAGGAAGAAGAAAGGAAGGAGGAGAGGAGTGGCACCACTAGTCGATGGTGAGGAATCCTAGCTAACCCCAGCCCATCTCCTCTGCTAGCTTGGACGATCGGGCGTTGCAGCTTGGGCGCCACTTAACGATGTTGTTCGATCGGGGAAGAAGAAAGGACAAGGAAAGGGGTAGCCGGCCCACTAAAGGGGTAAAAAGACCAATTAATGGAAAAATTACATATTAAGCCCAAGAAATTGAAAACATCATATCTTTTGCCTCGTAGGTCTGAATTGCATGATTTCTTTTGCAAATTTTCAAGCACAAAATCCACTACAACCTTAAGGCAAGAATTCAAGCTAATTAGACTATAAAACTAGATCAAAGCACTAATCACAACATGAGCACTTAACTTAACTTAATTAACATGATGATGCTATTATCATTGTACTTATTAGTTAACTTTGATGTGGGTCATAACAATCTCCCTCCCTTACAAAAATTTCATCCCGAAATTCCTAAAAGAGAAAAGGATACTTGTTACGCATCTCTGACTCAAGCTCCCACGTGGCTTCCTCTAAGTTGTGGTTCCTCCACAAAACTTTTACTAACGATATCTCACGATTCTTGAGCTTCTTGATCCTCTGATCAACTATTTGAATAGGTCCTTCAACATAGGACACATATAATCTGAGCTGTGCAGGTTCTGGGTCCACTATCTTCTCTGTACCAGGGTAACACTTCTTCATCATCGATACATGAAATACATCATGTAAATTAGCTAACTCGGATGGCAAATCCAACCTGTAGGCTACAGGTCTAATCCTCTCAATGATAGGATATGGGCCCATAAACCTACGTGTCCATTTGCCTCTCTTATCAAACCTCAACACTCCTTTCCATGGTGAAACCTTCAAATACACTTCATCACCAACCTCAAACTCAAGAGGTCTACGTCTCTTCTCAACGTAACTCTTCTGCCTGTCCTGTGCAGCTTTCAACTATTCTCTAATCACTGTAATCTTTTTGGTAGTAAAATCCACTATCTCTAGTCCAAGAATCTCCTTTTCACCCACCTCGTACCAACATATGGGTGATCTACACTTTCTTCCATATAGAGCTTCATACGGGGCCATACCAAGACTAGAATGGTGACTATTATTGCATGCAAACTCTATAAGGCTCAAGTGTTCTTCCCAACTTCCACTGAAATGCAAGACACATGCTCTTAGCATGTCCTCAAGAGTCTGAATGGTCCTCTCTGACTGACCATCCTTCTGTGGGTGAAAAGTTGTACTGAATCTCAACTTTGTGCCTAAAGCACGATGCAGCTGATTCCAAAACCTGGATGTGAATTTAGGATCTCTATCTGATATAATTGAAATTGGGATACCATACAACCTGACTATCTCATCCGCGAATATCTTAGCCAACTTTGGGACATCAAAGGTTGACTTAACATGAAGAAAGTGAGCAGACTTAGTCAGTCTATACACAACCATCCATATCGAGTCACAACCTCTAGGTGTCCTGGGCAACCCTACCACAAAATCCATTGTGATATGTTCCCACTTCCACTCTGGTATAGGAAGAGATTGCAAGGTACCTATAGGTTTCTAATGCTCAGCTTTAACCTTCTTCATACCTGACCACCAGTACAACTCCTTGAGATTCCTATACATCTTAGTGTTGCCTGGATGCATAGCGTACATCGATGCATGCACTTCCTCAAGAATCCTTTCTTTCAAACCACTATCTCCAGGTACATACAACCTGCTGATATAACAAACCATCATCTGAAAACCTGGACTCTGGTCTCTTTCCCTTTGTCATATCCTACATGATCTGTTGTAATTCACTGCCACTATGCTGAAGTTCCTTGATTTGATCATAAAAAGTAGGCTTGACTTGCATCTGTGCAATCAAACCACTCTGCTCTGTCACTCCTAAGTCTAAGTTCAACTTCCACATCTCTACTAGTAGGTCTCTCTTGAAGCATGCCATAGAGAATACATTAGCTATTGAACTTGACTTCCTGCTAAGGGCATCTGCTACCACATTCACCTTACCATGATGATAATCTATCGTCACATCTTAATCCTTGATCAATTCTAACCATCTCCGCTATCTAAGATTCAAATCCTTCTGGGTGAAGATATATTTCAAGCTCTTATGATCCGTAAACACCTGGCACACCTCACTATAAAGATAGTGACACCATGTCTTAAGAGCATGAACTATTGCAACTAACTCCAGATCATGTGTTGAGTAATTCTCATCATTCTTCTTAAGTTGTCTAGATGCATAAGTTACTACTTTGCCTTCCTACATCAACACACAGCCTAAACCTCTCCTTGAAGCATCACAAAACAATGTGTAGCCTTTACCTGCCTCGGGTAGGATCAAAACTGGTGTTGTAGTCAACCTCTTCTTCAAGATCTAAAAACTCTTCTCACAGTGTCTGACCAGACAAACGGTGCACCCTTTCTCGTTAAGCGTGTCAGAGGTGACGCTACAAAACTGAAGTTCTGGATGAACCTCCTATAGTAACCTATCAATCCTAAGAAGCTTATGATCTCAGTAGGAGTCTTAGGCTGCTCCCACTGTAGAACAAACTTGACTTTCTTAGGGTCAACACCTACTCCATCTCCTGAGATGACATGTCCAAGAAAAGACACCTCACCTAACTAGAACTCATACTTATTGAACTTAGCATATAGCTGGTGTTGTCTTAACAACAGTAATGCTATCCTCAGATGCTGCTCATGCTTCTCATCGTCTCTAGAGTAGATCAAAATGTCATCTATGAAAGCCACTATGAACTGATGCAAGAATGGCTTGAAAATCCGTTTCATCATATCCATGAAAGCTGCTGGGGCATTAGTCAGTCCAAACGACATGACCAAAA
This sequence comes from Alisma plantago-aquatica, assembly GCA_963693085.1. NCBI lineage: Eukaryota > Viridiplantae > Streptophyta > Magnoliopsida > Alismatales > Alismataceae > Alisma > Alisma plantago-aquatica. The sequence continues at coordinate 849,279,831 of OY856413.1, forward strand.
ACTCATAATGCCCATATCTTGTTCTGAATGCTGACTTAGGAATATTTGAAGCCTTTATCCTTGGCTGATGATATCCAAATCTCAAGTCTATCATAGAAAAGATTGTCGCTCCACGCAACTGATCAAACAAATCATCTATCCTTGGCAACGAGTACTTGTTCTTGATGGTGATCTTATTCAACTGTCTGTAGTCTATACATAGCCTCATAGTACCATCTTTATTTTTCACAAACAAGACTAGAGCTCCCCATGGTGAAGAACTAGGTCGAATGAAACCCTTATCCAGTAACTCCTGTAACTGGATCTTCAATTCCTTCAACTCTACAGGTGCCATTCTGTAGGCTAGTAGCGCTATAGGTTGACTATCGGGCAACACCTGGATCACAAAGTCTATCTCTCTTTTAGGAGGTGAAAAAACATCTGGGAACTCACAGACTACTGGCACATCCCATAGACTGACTATGCTCTTCTCTGCTCTAGTATCCACTACATGTGCCAAGAATGCCTCACAACCTTTCTGCAATATCTTATCAGCTACAACGACTGATATGATGCACGTAGGCAAAACTATCCTGTCTCCAGAAAAGACATAAGAAAATCCACCTTGTGGAAAGACAACCTCCTTCTTCCAATAGTCGAGTTGAACTCGATACGTCTCTAGGTAATCCATATCCAAGATTACTTGAAAAGAGTTAACAACTAGGGGTATAATATTAACCGCGATGGTGTAACCACCAAAAGTCAACAAACATCCAGCATAAAACTCCATCAACACTATCAGTTCACCTACTGGAACCCTCAACAACAACTCAATCAGTAACTCCTGGGTTAACAGGTTAAGATCACAAGCTAAAGAACTATGTATAAATGAGTGAGTAGCACCTGGATCTATCAAAATTGTAACTAAAATGCTGTTAAAGAAAAGCATTTCTCCTGTAATTACTCGAGAAGAAACAATACCTTCTTGTGGTGTCAAAGAGAAGAAGCGTCATGAAGCTCTTCCTCTCCCATGATGTCCTCGTTGTCCTTCCCTAGCACTAGGTGTTGCACCACCTCAGGAACCTGAAGCTACAGAGGAACTAGGTCCTCCAGCTGGAGCCTGTCTTGGGACATTCTAGTACTGTGACTGGGAACTCTGTGTTGCCACTTGCTGTAACTGGGGACATTGCCTTCTAAAGTGTCCCCCTATCTGCAGATATAACAACCTTGAAAATTTGCACCCCAACACTAATCGGAGTGCGACCTTCCACATATATCACACATTGGTATCTCTTTCCTTGGGACCTATCACTGAGACTGATGATCCATAAGACCTTCCTCTAGACGCATTGCTCCATCTCCCTGGACTGGATCTTCCTCTACTCTGAGAAGATATCACATCTTCAGATCCTTGTTTACTAAAACAACCAAATCCTCATCCAAGCTTTGAGAAGAAATCACCACCACCTCCTCACTGTCAACTACTAGCTTGTCCTCTTCCGAATTCTTTGGGTCTCTTTCTATTCTCATAATGTTTATCAGCGTTCACAGACTCCTCTACACGTCTTGCTGCCTCTACAAATTCCCCAAAGTTTTCTCTATCTCTTCGACCAATGGCTGAAATGGTGTGTCTAATCTCTGATATTAATCCTTTTTGAAATCTTCTACACTTTTCTACATCATTAGGAACAAGTTGCGGATAGAAATTTTCCAACCTTGTGAAATGTGCCTCGTATTCACCAATTGTCATACTTCCTTGTCTGATATTCTACTGCTGTCTTATCTTCTCACTCAGAAAGGTAGGTGAGTAGTACTTAAGATGGAATTCATTAACAAAATCCTTCCAAGTCAATATCGTGTTCCTCCTTTTATCTTCCACTCCACACCACCAGAGCTCTGCATCACCTTTAAGCAAATAAACTGCATGATTGATTTGTCTTTCCTCATACAGCTCCATTAGACAGAACACTTTCTCTAACTGTCTCATCCATTCATCTGCCACTGTAGGGTCCGTAGTTCCATTGAACTCAGTACCTCCAAGCTTCTTAACCAGCTCATAGGATCTCATCAGCTCCTTGCTGCTCGAGGTAGAAGCTTGCCTCTCCATCTTATACTTTTCCCTAATCCTAAGAAACATCCTGTACATCCTTGATGCCTCATCCACATCATCTCCACCACCTGGACCCATCTCTTGAGGGTCAGGTCTAATGTGGCTCTCAGCTTGGTCCTCATGACCATGTCCTCTTCCTGCCATCTGCAATAGTATAATAGAACACTTCCTGTTAGAAAATTGCAGTTAGAAGGAAGGCACCTAAGTACTAATCCTATTGATCTCTTATCATCCCCTGACCTTGACTTAGAGTAACTATGTACTCAAACCTATGCTATGATACCAAGAAACTTGTGTTCCCTGATCCCCGTGCCATCTCTAATAAACCCGGAGACTTTGGAGTCATCCTCGGTAAACCATCCTTAACCTTTTATTTACTTAGTTACTTAGAATTTACTTAGGAAAAACCTAATAGCTTGAATAACATCAGATCATAATAAAACTACGGAAGCAACTTACCATTAACCTTACTTGGAAGAAAAACACACTTACATGACATATTACATTGTTCATGTAGAAAGTAAAACACAACAGATAACTTAAAACTAGTTTACATGTTACATTACATTCTCTCACTACCACACCACATGCCCAAGGACCGAGGGGAAAGGATTAAGAGACCTCTATCTAACTACGAACTACCTTTTAAGAACTTGGATGATATGATCCTTCAACTTCCTCGTACTGATGCTGACTTGAAGAATGTTTCAGTAGGGTGGTGAGCTACTGGATTAGTGAATATAATTTCACCCAACCATCACAAATAACTCATTATATTATTTATTAATTGGAATAAAATACAAGATAATACTATACTGAGAAGATCTAAACAATATAATTTAAACAACAGGAGATCTCAACATTTCATTAAGATAACAATTGCTGCAAAGCTCTAGATATGATTAAATAATAGAGAATACTAAAATTTCATTTAAAGGACAACTTTTATGAAACTAACTCAAATCTTTCTTAACTCTTTAACTTATAAGAAACTCTATGAACCTATATGAACATATTTTATCTTATGCCATGATCATATGCATTGTACTCTACATATGAAGACTCATAGAGAACTATGAACCCACCATACAAGACTTAGCCGACACCCCGGGATAGCTAAGTCTGACTACTCTCCTGGTCTGCAATAGGGAAACGCACTCTGGTCTCGACACTCCTATTTTACCGTAAACTGGACTCCTCCTCTAACCTGAGCACACAGGTGGAGACTCAAGCCAACTATTTGCTTTTCTGTACTCTAGTGCCACCGGGACTTCTGGTTGATGTTGGACACTACAAACTATAATTTAAGGAGACTTCCACTAGGAATTCGTCCCCCGTACCACCTGTTGGTACGTTCTAACCCCCGTATACTGGATGCACTGCCAGGGTAGGTCATTTCACCCCTAAGGCACAAACCTCTCATAGGGATTCTACGTTGTCAGGGCCCTTAAATCTATTATTTCACTAATCTTGGAAGACTCTTACTAGATTGTACATTTCTCTTACTTATACTCAACTCCGATATCTCTATGGTACCATGTCTATTTACTTGAACTTTACAACACAACATGAATATCATTCTAAATTTGACTGAGCAGTTTATTTAAACCAATGAAAAATACTAAATAATCCACATACTGTACTTGCAGGCATATTAAAATTCTTAAATAAACAGAATACATGTCAACTTGGCACATATACACTGGAATCATGCAATTGAGCTTCGTAATACACTGATAAAAGTTAATTACTTGACATATGAGTAATCATCAATAGCATCTGTAAATTATCTATAATTCCTCAAAAAATATGCACATCAATCCAAATCCTGAGTTGTGCCTCACATAACATAATTAAGGGTTAATTACTTGTCATGGAAAGATTTAATATTAATTATTGGGAATTTCTAATAATAACCTTGAGAAACGTGTCAATTCGTGTTAAGAATGAACCATGCACATTAAATATAATAGGGAGCGTGCAACTAGGTTTCCATTGACATTTTCATGTCATCATCATTTCTTTGAAATTGAGCATCTATTAACTTGCCAAAAACATACAGCCTGGGTTTAGACCCAAAATGTACCGTTACTGATCATGTGCTACTGATTCCAACTTTTAAACTGAGCAAATTAGGTTTTAATCAATCATGCAGTTCCAGTAACCCAAATCATACAAATTTGTTAAATAATTATGGTCGTGAAAGTGCAAATAAGAAAGATGGGAAACTAGAAATCAGGCAGCGCCAACACTGCCTGGCACCTGGGTAAGCGCTGTTACCCATGAATAACATAGATTGAACCGAAATCATTCATTTATTGGAGTTAAATCGTGCTTAGTGAGTGAAATTCTACTCACAGTGGTCCAACATGATCAAAATCGACAGGAAACACGTCCAGAGTCTATTTTCGGGCATTAGAGGGGTTGTCTTCAACCTCAGGTCAACTTGGATTTGAACGTGGCACACACAACAACTTCTTGGTTTGGGCATTGTTTGTTGCTAAAGCTGTAGGTTTGTGCTTGGACCTCAAAGATGAGCTCAATAAAACCTTTCCCTGGTGCTTCCTCGCACCCAAAGCGGCTCAAGGCTGTGGATGCAACTGCTGCTGCTCAAACTAAATGGGGTGCCACCCTACTGGTTAGGCGTCAGTTGAGCGTGGAGAAGGAAGGAGAAGACAAAGACATCACTGGCGCTGCTAAAACAGCCGTCGCGAGCCCTAAACAACCGTCATTACTGCTGCTCCTAGCGTTGGCCACTGCTTCTGTTGGTATGTATGCCCATAGAGAAAGTCTTGTGATGATTGTAATGGGATACTTTGTAAATTATTTGAATAATAATAATAAAGGCAATTTCTGGTCTATATGTTTTAACTATTTTTGAGATGATAGTGTAACATGATAGATGTCTAAAGAATTGTTTACTCGATGATGTATGCTTTTAGGTTAAGGACCTAAACGATGAGATCATATGGATGTTAAGAGTATACATTCTTATTTTGTCCCTAGTCAGTTGTTATTGTGGAAATAATCATAGACATCAATAACACTAAAGACTGGATTGTGTATTGGTTGATGACAGAATCTCATTAGTCATGATATAGTGATATCAAACCAAACATATAGGTACTTGTTAGAGAACAAGTGTACCAGACAAACCCACCGTGAGAGTGACACATGGAACCATGATTTGGTAGTCACAATTAGCTCTCATAGTGATGGTAGTGAGTGTGATTCTTCGACCTGAAATCACTACACTCAACACATGTCGTTGGGTACACTTTGACATCATCAAACGCAGTCCCAAAACATGGGTTGTTATAAAGGTGATGATTGGGTGACTTTGACACATGGGGCTTTTGAGGGGTGAGTGATAGATATGGGATTTGTCCCTCCAAGGGAGTTTGATGTCCATGGCCACTTGATGAGTAGGATTGAGAAAGGCATGCACATGCATGTGTGAATCGATATGTGATATTAATGTCACACACATCTCACCCAGTCTGCTCTGAGATCAATGAAATGGATGAACGTTGAAAGGATGACTATACCATGCCTTGAGTTCATTCAGGACATTAGTGACAAAGGAATTAAACATTCACTATAACACCATTCACGGATTGTAGGATTGAAAGTTGTTCTCCAACTTTCTATTTCACTTGGGTAGCACTGATGTGCGACTAGGTACCACTCTTTTCTTTTGAAGTCATAAGTGTTATGGACTTTCACTGTCAACGTGAAATGGACCTACATGGTCACACACAAAGGATTTAACTTGGAAGAGGAGTTTAGCCACAAACGATGTTTATATTGATTACTAAAGGAGTTTAGTAGTTCAATTAAGCACTCAATCAATTGATAGCTCAATATCATAGTGTTCAAGGTGTTGGACCGATTGATTAGAGTATCAGATTGATTGAAACTACAATTGACTGATTTTGCACAGTCTGCACTCCCAACCAATCGGCTCATGTGATGAATCGATCGGCTCAGGATAGGCTGAACCGACCAGTTCAAGGGTTGAACCGATCGGCTCAACTGGTCCAACTAAGCAAGTTGGGAAACGCAGGTTGGCAAGAAATTTCTCTTCGTTTCACTTGTCCAATTTGATCGGAACAAGGATTGGTATTTGGATCAATTCGAAACAAAAGAGTAAAAGTCAATCAGGAACTGACCAGGGCAGTGAACCAATCATTTCAGAAGTGAACCAATCGGCTCAGGTGCCCCAACCGATCAGTTTAGGTGTGAACCGATCGGCTCAGGTCCCCAACCGATCGGTTCATGCTTGAAACGATTGGTTCAGCTGGCGTAGTTGGTTGTTTTGTGGAAAATCTCAAACCCTTCTACTCCTGCTTTAATCCCACATTGCCTGGGGTAGAGTACCCTGTCCCATGACCCTCTTATATATATAGGGGTATTGGGGGCTTCTATAAGAGTACAACTCAGAACACCAGTTGCTCTGCAAATTTGTCGTTCTCTCTGGTTGTGGTAACCAGGAGAGCCCGAGCAAGTGCTACCCGATAAGGGAGGCACAACAAGGGAAAGACAACTGCAGAAAAGTAATTGGTGGCAGGAGAGTGTGTCGGTGACTAATACACTGACAGGAGGGTGTGACTCCTTCCAGTGCCTTATGAGACAAGGAGATCGGAGTTCCAGGTGGTCCGTGTGGACTACTATAAAGGCGGGAGACTTCTGCCGCTCAGAGGAAAACTGTCAATCCTGACAGTCTCAGTGAGACCAGGAGCTACACAGACACTGTCCAAGACCATATGTGAAGACTGCGCAAGCCGTAAGGTAACGTCACCGAGCAAGCCTCGAGACAAGGTATGTTTCTACAAACCATCTTTCTTGCTGTATAGACGTTGACGCGATTCCTTTATACTAGGTTCGGAGAGAAAAACTTTTGTTTCTACCGCCTTCTCTATCTTCCCTAAAACCCAACAGCTTCCTAGCCGGCTGATGCTACTGCTTTTCTTGCAGGTTGGGCGCCTACTAGGGTGGGGAAGAAGAGGGGGAAATGGAATAGGAAGAAGAAAGGAAGGAGGAGAGGAGTGGCACCGCTGGTCGATGGTGAGGAATCCTAGCTAACCCCACCCATCTCCTCTGCTAGCTTGGACAATTGGGCGCTGCAGCTTGGGCACCGCTTAACGATGTTGTTCGATTGGGGAAGAAGAAAGGATAAGGAAAGGGGTAGCCGACCCACTAAAGGGGTAAAAAGACCAATTAATGGAAAAATGCAGATCAAGCCCAAGAAATTGTAAACATCATATCTTTTGCCTTGTAGGTCTGAATTGCATGATTTCTTTTGCAAAATTGCAAGCACAGAATCCACTAAAACCTCAAGGAAAGAAATCAAGATAATTAGACTATAACACTAGATCAAAGCACTAATCACAACATGATCACTTAACTTAATTAACATGATGATTCTATTATCATTGTACTTATTAGTTAACTTTGATGTGGGTCATAACAAAGAAAGTCCTCAAGCCTTATGTGGGGAAGAATCCTCCTGTTACCTTTGTTGTCCACCACCATACGCCTCTGTGGGATTATGGCAACCTCACCCTAGATTCTCAGCCTAGGGATCAGGGGTGGAGGGGAGGCGACACGCGATTAGGGGACCTCAGGAATTCCTGTGCATTTATATCTATCATCATACCCGACCTAGGTATCTCCAGATCCTTACCAACCTCTGTGACAATGATCGCATGTGACCGTATGGGGCCTCTACCCACCATGTGAAGTTGAACATAAGATCTATGGAGACCATACGTCAAAGAAATAAATTGAGGTATGTCTTCAGTGAATGCTTCTACTAGCACCAAGATACCAGATACATCATGTTCACTCCTTTGCCAATAAAAAATGAACATTAATCCTCCAAATAGTTTAATCATCGCTGCAATAGAGTCATCATCCCTGTAGAAAATAGGAATATTTGACAACCAGAACCAAAAGGCCACTTTGTGAAAGCAAATCTCCCCCTATTCCATGGATCGAAGAGACAAAGAAGAAGATGGAATCTCTGGGGGAGGGGGTATGAGTGCATCTCACGCCTTCTCCACCTCATCGAAAATAGAAATTGCCCTCCTATCTGCAAATATGTAAATATCAATAGAACAAGGCCAAAATATTCTTAGTATGGGGCCCAAAACCCTCCAACTATCGTGGGCATGCCAAGAGATCTCAATCGCCCTCTCCAAAGTTTGTGCTTTTTGCTTACAAATGAGGTTGTCAGAGCCCATGTCAATAGCAATCCTCTTGGGGGTATGAGACGCTGCTCCTCTAGCTGAGATGCTAACAGGCATAGGGGGAAACACCTCTATTGAGGAGATGTCCGATGGACGTTGTCTCGCAGGTAGATTGCATCTCCTAGAAACGTGACCTAGGTTCTTGAAAATATAACATATCTTCGGCCTCTAATATTGGGATTGCCAATGGCTCTTTCCCATGCAACGAAAGCACACACCATGGGGGATGCCAAACAACAGAGTCTTCCTTCTATGAGCCGGAGGGCCAGGGTCCTTGGGGTTCAGCTGATATGGAACATTTTCAGCCGCAGAAGGTATCATCTCGCGAGTAGGCGACACACCTTTAAAGGGGGAGGTAGCAGTCTCCTCGAAAATCCTCACAACGACCAGGATAATCAGGTCAGAGTTAGCACTCGATGCTGTCGATTCCATCCTCCTTTCATGTAAAACCCTCTGTTCTCTCAAACCATGGGAAGGATGTGGGTGTGAAGACAAACTGGACGAAGATACATATGCCATAATAGTGAGAATCGCTCCAACCACAGATGACCGCTGTGCCCGATCAGGACCTCAGGAGGTGCATTGGGGTAGGAGCACCACGACCACTAGATGTGAGGGAAGGAAGTAGCCCCGAAGAGATGTCCTACCTTGTCCGGGCCACCGGAGTATCAAACCTCACAAGGGGTTACTTCCAATCAGCGTAAGTGACAGTAACTGCACACATCTGTCTTGACCGGCTACCCCGGGTATCGACGTTGCGGCCCCTCACAATAGCCTTTCCTTGCACGAGTCCAAGGGATGGTAGACCCCAGGCAACAGAGTGTCGCACTAGAGGTGATCCTTAAAATGTGTAATTAAGATCTTGAACATCAATGATGTAACTTGCTATAACCTTAATGTGACTAATCTGGTATAAGTATTCTTAAAGCAATAACATGGTGGAATTAATAATCATAGAAACACTTAATATGAATTAAATTTTTTGAGTTATTAGATCACTAAACATGGGAATTGGGTTATTGAAGTATAACCCTAGTGATGAATCAATAACAAGGAGACCTAAACCCTAGATAAGGACTCGATTAAAGTTTAATCTAACTAATGTGATGGTGAGGCTTTAGGATTTACATACATACATATTAAAGTTGATTGCTTGATTTTCTTACTTGATAGGATAATATGCTTAATAAATGCATGATTTGTATTGTTCTATGAAACATACATGGTTACACTTATGACTACCTACATTAGTTTGCTGAGTTTTCTCAAGGATTGAACAACTAAACTATTGGTTGTTTATTTACATTTTGTTCAATTATATGCCACTATGAGCATAACGCGAAGAAAGAATGTGTGAAGAAAATGTCAGTTCTTATTTGCAAGCATTTGATGAAATATATGTTGTTAGTTTGCATGCATCCTTTTTGCATGCACCCCACGTACACAGTATAACTTGTTATACTGATCCACATTTTGGTTTCACGACGTTTAAGGTACATGCTAGATAAGATGATATCAAGATATGATGGACATATGAAATTACTTGTATACATTAAAGTTTAGTTGTAAGACGGATTAGAAGGATACTTATTCTCATATAGTTCTCATATGTACAATTTTTATGAAGGAAAGTTATCTATGTTCTACAGGAACATATTGTAAACAACATATTTGAATTAATGAAAATTATTTGCTTTTGATTGTTATTTGTTTAAATATGGATCCTTGAGAAAATTTTAGGTAATGGCTCTCATCTTTTTGGACGCCCTTAATTGGGGGTTGATGAAAAGTGAGGTCGTTACATTTGGTATCAGTGCACCAAAATTCTCAAAGAATATATAATAGTTTATAATTTCAAGTAATCTATAGAAATATGAGGGAATTATTAGGTCATTTCTAAAGATAATGGTGTCTAGAAGGGACCACGACCTGAGGGCTGGCAATAGTTTCCTCCACACCACTAGTTGTCTTACACAAGAGTGGGAAAGGGGCTATTGGGGAGGAAAAACTAGACCTATAGGGTTGGGTTGTGGCTAGAGAGCCTAGCATCCTCATATGAGCCAATAGGGTACCCTAGGTTAGGACCTTCCCTAGAAAGGTAAGTAGACTAAATCAATTTAAAGATTGAGGTAACCTTAATTATCACCTAAAGTGTGGATAATTAAGGATATAAAATATGAAAGTATATATATTAAGTATGATTCTTTGAACCCAGGTATGCCATCTGTGAGGAACATAAGGAAAAGTCACTATGGAAGTGGTTGATAGTATGAGACCAAGTTTGGAATGCAAAGTTGCCATGAGCCCAATCAGGGAACGTAAAATGAATAATAAGTTAAAGAATTACATATGAAAAAAGTGTGCTTGAAAATGGTTAAACATGTGACATGTCAAAGAAATCCTTGGGAAGGGTAGAGACCAAAGTCAATCCTAAGGTCAATAGGGAGTAGTAAAGGTACATGGAACTAATGGGATCATGAGATGTTTGTTTGGTGAATGAACAAGACCATCTGGTTGGGAGGTAACAACTATGTTTTCCCGAGGCCCATGCCTTAAGAGATTGGACACCTTCATGATGTTCATGTGGCCAATGGGTGAATGTGAGAGACACTCCCTATATGCATAAGGATGAGATCACTACAAAAGTACCTATAACCCTAGAGACCTCAAGGAAGTGGCTAAGGCTCATAATACATGGGGTGTAAATATAAAAGATACAAGAAGTCATGTAATACTAAAAGAGTTGTGTACAAACTCAAGAGTGATAAAGGTCATTTGACTTCATGAAACATAAGAAAGTTGTGGAATTAAAAGTATGTATGATTTAGAATATTGAGAGAATAATTCAGCCAAAAATGTGAGATTTTGAGATAATGTGTGGGTACACCATCTTACTCTTGGAATGGAATGCATTTTGTAGTTGGTCTATAGTCAGGTGCTGATTTCATCTCATTATGAGTGAGAGAGATTGGGGTGAACAAATGCTATGCTTCAAATTGACATATGAGAATGAATACCTTAAGTTTAACTTAATGACTGTTCTCGAGTTTGAGGTGTTACGTGATGATAAATGAACAATAGGTTGGAAACCTAGGTGAAAAGTTAATGCCCAACTGAAATTGAAATAATAAATGGAAATGTAATCACCAAAAGATGTTATCATGCAAATAATAAGAATATGGATGTATCCTGAACTGAAATCAAGTACCAATTAGTCATAATGTATGGAGTTTGGTATAACAATTAAAGTGATTAAAGATAGTTTAAGTAGACTTGCTAACCCTACATTGTGAAATTATGTTGAATTCTCATTCACTTAAGCTTAATGGGTGTGAATTTTGGGGACACAATTCCTTTTATGGAGGGGTGAATATAATATCCTAAATTTTAATAAAATTGAAATATGTAAACCATGAATTGAATTACATAAAGGTAACACATGACTTGATAAGAAACAATTTCCTCATTGATATAATTTGATAGAATAAAAATGTTGCATGGGTGAAACCTATGGCCCATATAAAGGCCCATAACACTATTTGCTTTGCAGACATGTTCTTGTGGAACAAGTTAAATAAAATAAGATATTTGTGCATAAAAAAAGAATGGTGACTTTGTTGATTTTTGGACAACTGAAATATTAGATAATATGCAAGTTTCCAAAAGAAAATAAGATGTGTGATGTTTTAAATAATTAAAAGAGTAATTATCTAGACAGTTCAAAAACACATGTTCTCAGACATCAATTGGTATTACTTTGATCTAACTTTTGGTATAATTGAAAAGAATAAGAAAATGAAGAGAATTCTAAATTTTGGGAGAAAAAGGACATCTTATGAGATAATGACATTGTTTAAAATAATATTTAAAATAAACAAGTTTTGTGTGGGAAAAACATCCCAATTACTATATATGTACTCATGGAAAGGTATTGGGGACTTCCCTTACAATACGTATAATTATCTTGAAAGAATATATCAAGAAGAGAAATAGAGGAATGATCTAGAATTCCTGTAGTGCCATATATTTATAGGCTTTTCTTAAAGACGTATGATAGCCAACCAGGTCTTACTATGTCAAGAAGGAGAGATTATTCTTTAATGACTTTTACATGAAGAATGGATAGTGTTCTCTAATGAGGAAAAGTGGGGGGGAGGGGTCAATAGTTAATTGTTCTTAAAAGACATCCATATGTGGCATGCATTTTCCCATGCACCGGACGTATGCAAGAAAGGAAACCAAATCCCTTGCCCAAATCTCTCTCTATAATCCTCCCCCTAACCCTAGTGCCTCTAGTACTATGTATGTACCCTGTGCTCTCAATCTTGGACGTGTCCCTTCCCACACCATGACTATGTACTTCCTGTAAGGCTAGCATCTCCCCTTCTTGGCAGGATGTCTGTTGATCTAACAACTCTAAAGAACAGGGGTCGGATGCTTCCCCTTGTCGACATGCCCGTCTTCCATCCCGAGCCAACTTAGACTCCCGTACCTCTCCCTTCCATGCCCCTCGGCAACCTGACACATCGTCCTCTATACAAAGGTGCTCATGGAAACCCTAGCCACAACCAAGATGGATGGTGGGATGTGTAGGTGTAGGTAGACATGGGTAGAGCCGAAGGAAAGCCAACACCAGTGGTCGCAACTCCGTAGCACAGTCAGTGCAGATTGAAAAGCACAGACAGAGGAGGAGTCTAGAGAGGCAGAGGCAAGGGATCGACTCCCTTGAAATCTAGCACTTGTTAGAGCTAACAAAGTGACAATAGTAGGCAGAGCCTACATCATGGTCTACGGTGTTGAGAGAAGAGGAGGAAGGGGGGAAGGTGGTGCATGGAGGTGGTAGGCAAAGTAGGGATGGCCAAGGTGGTGGCACCCTATGAAAGTGCCAGCAAGAGGCATCCCGTCAAGGCATTGTATGTATGCACGCGGGTGGAGGCGAGTCCAGAAGAGTATCCCCTTGTAAGGGAGGAGACGGGTCTATGTCAAATGACCCAGATGCCCCCATGCTGGATATGTTGAGTGCATGGCAACTTAGTCTTTTCCTGACCTAAGACAACCCAATAAAGAAGGAATTCATGGACCATAGAGGAAGGTAATCAGGCTAATGAGACAACTTTTGATTGGCCCAAATGATATTATGTTGCAAAAATTATAATAATTAATAGGATGATCAGATTGGGGGTATGTTATATATGAAAATTGATTAGCAAAATGAGAGGAAGACAAATAAAATTATTTTGAAACCTAGATCTGAGCCTAATTCCAAAAGTGCACAAAGTTATTCATTTTAATGTATTAATAGCATGAAAACCCTAGTTTTGACTATTAACATGTTGAATATGTTAAAAACCTCTCTTCTATGCTATTATCTTATATTGTGGACTATAATGGAAATTTAACATGGTTATGATCGTAAAGATGACAAACTAGATTTTCTAGAGTGGGTGATCCTTAACATGTATAATTAAGATCTTGAATATCAATGAAGTAACTTGTTGTAACCTTAATGTGACTAATATGATATAAGTGCTCCTAAAGCAATAACATGGTATATTTCATAATCATGGCAACACCTAATATGAATTAGGTTTTTTGAGTAATTAGATCACTAAACATGGGAATTTTAATGTTGAAGTATAACCCTAATTATGATTCAATAGCAAGGAGACCTAAACCCTAGATTAGGACTCGAGTAGAGTTTAATCTAATTAATGTAATGGTGACACTTTTGGATTTACATACATGCATATTAAAGTTGATTGCGTGATTTGCTTGCTTAATTGGATTCTAGGCTTAATGACTACAAGATCTACAATGTTCTACAAAATATATGTGGTTACGCTTATGACTAAATACATTAGTTTGTCAGTATTTTTCAAGTGTTTCTTGAGGATTGAACAACTAAACTGTTGGATGTTTATTTACATTATGTTCAATTCTATGCCACTATCGGTATCACATAAAGAAAGATTATGTGAAGAAAATGTCAGTTCTTATTTACAAACACTTGATGGAATATATGTTGTTAGTTTACATGCATCCTTTTTGCATGCACCCCACATACACAGTATAACTTGTTACACTAATCCACGTTTTGGTTTCACAAAGTTTTAGGTACATGCTAGATAAGATGATATCAAGATATGATGGACAGATGAATTACTTGAAGACATTAAATTTAACTTGTAAGGAGGATTAGAAGAATACTGCTTATCATATAGTTCTCATACGTACAATCTGATCAAGGAAAGTTATGTAAGTTTTAAAGGAACATCTTGTAAACAACATATTTGAATTAATGAAAATTATTTGATATCTTGATTATTATTTATTTAAAATCCAGATCTTTGGAATTTTTTTTGGTAATGCCTCTCATCTTGTTGGCCTTCCTTAACTAAGGGTTGCTGAAAAGTGAGGTCATTATAGTACTAAAGATAATACAGTTGATCCTTTCACTAAAGGTCTTAATCTAGCCTCAATGGAGAAATCCTTATTGGAGATGGGACTAAAACCCCTTATGATTCGTAGGAAATAGCAACCCAGCCCAATAGAGTGGAGATACCACAAATTTGTTCAGTGTGGTAATGATACGTTGTCGGGTGAATTAGATGATACTATGAATTTCCATTGATGCTTCTTGCATCTGTGTGTCTATCCCCTAGGAAACATGTTAGTTTCATGACTTCAAGTTAGTAGGATATTGGTCTCTAAATGTGTCAAGTTTTAAGACAAGATGATATCAATACATCATTGGAGACTTCAACTAAATGATTGATATTGTTTAGGCCGCTATAGGGGAATTAGGTTATTCCCTAATATCAATCGTGGTATATTTTCTGTATGCATGGCCTTAATGTATCATACATCTTTTGCCTTATTTTTATTGTGTCATTACCAACTGATACTCTTGCACTCAATGTTCATGTTCAAGACTTTTGTTCACCTAATTCCTGTAGGAATCAAAGTTTGATAATTGAGGTAGATTCAAACTAAAAAGTATCTGCTAAAAATATAGTATGGATGACTGAGTGATAGAGGACACTCCACATTAGAATTTATAGAGGATTGTTGAATATATGGCTACTATAACCCTATATCTGCATAGTTTAAGCCCAATATAGTATAACAAGTGCATAAAGAAAAATTAGTTTGTGTTTTTTGCAAATGGGAAGATCCTTTAGTCCCACATTGTTCACTCCTAAAACTTTTTTGGTCCTTATATATCATATCATATGTGACACAGTGTCCAAAGGGTTCAAGGGGAGAGTATGCTCATCTCCTTGGTGAGTATGGTGACCAGAACACCCACACGCACACACACACACACACACCACGCCACACCTTGCCTTGTGTGACCTATCTTGTCCTAGACGTGCACCGACTAGGGCTTGTGGGTTGTGGTAATTGTGTTATGTCTTCCATCTTCCTTTTGTACAAGGATACAACTACGTAATTAATTATTAATTTAATTAAATGTCACTTTCTGAACAAACTTTTTTCCATTTATGTAGAAGAGAAGCTGCTTGATTGTATCTTATTGGGAATAGGACGTAGGAGTGTGAGAGGGATATGAATAATTTTTTGGTCATTATGGTTAAATACAACTTTCAAACATCAGATGTCATCCATACTTGTGTGTGTGAAACCTTAACCAAATCTCTCTTCTTCTGTCATGTCATTCTTGAATTGCTTTTGGAGATTTCTCTATTATGAGAAGTCAATTTCTCCTTCCTTTCTTAGAGTGCAATATGTCTAAGTGGTGATACATGTGACTGTTGGGCTGCACACCTAGTGTAAGTTGTTATCGTCAGTGCACGACCGAGACGTTTCCTACTTTAGGTTTGTGACCAAATCGACTAGAACAACTGCACTTATCTAGGAGTCATTAAATTCTTTAATGCTCCATTTGGTAAAGAGTAATGATATAGAGCACACCTCTTCCACCAAGATTTACACCCATATCTCGATTAGCACAAACAAAGAATACGAAGCGACCGTCTGGTACTGTATAAAGAAAATTTTAGCACAGTACCAGAAGTCGAAGAGTTTCGAGACGACTGAGAGGATAAAAACTATACATGGAGTTGTTATTAGTGATAAAAGTCATTAAGAACACTATCGATTCTAAATCAAAATTGTATCAATATAAATACTGAATACTACTATATATAATTGTGTACATCATGTTTTATAAGTTATATATATATTTTATATAATATTTATGCATTTTGTATATATACATATTATAGTGAGCATTTTTGAAACAAATATTACTTATAAACAAGTACTATAAATACTATACATATTTTTAAATTAAACAATGCTCATTAATATGTATTACAATACTTACTTTATACGTGCACAATGCTAATAATGCCTGTATGATTTATTTTGTGACACACACACACACTCTCTCTCTCTCTCTCTGTGTGTGTGTCTCTCCATCTCTCTCCATCCACTACTGTAACGACCCCGCCTCCCGATAACCCCCAATTAAGGGACACCCAAAGGTCGGTCCCGTTATCCAATTAAAAGGATCAAAGGTTCGACAAATAATCAATAACAATTATGAAATTCTACTAACTAACTGGAATTTGGTATAAAATTAACACTTTACTTACCTTTGAAAACCTTGGAAATCTATCTATCCTGGTCTTGAATTATTCTATCTAATCCTCCTTGCACTTTATTTCTTTTTCCGTAATGTGTCACTTTATTATTTGTTCTTTCAATTGTTGTTCCTAAAACGCCGACAAACAAAATGTCGGTCAGTATATCGAAATATACTGGTATGTGGGAACAACCAAAATCTTGCAAATATGACTAACAATTTAATAATCACAATCAAATTAATTAACAAGCCAATTTACACTTTTCAGTATGACATTCTCCACCACTTTTGCCCTAACCCTGGCATACCCACCTTAGGGTGCCCTTTTCCAATGACTTAAGGCCACCTTCTGAATCCCGAGCTTGGTACCTGGGGGTCACCACTCATGGTGCCCACTAGTCATGCAATATCATAGGCCACCTTCTTGGTGCCTGGGGTCACTACTCAAGGTGTCCATTGGTCTACCCATCTGGGCCTGACCTTTGGCATCATCCATCAGGGTGGCATGTAGGTGTGAGAATCCATACTTCTATTTTTTTAATGTGATAATCATAGTGACTTTATGATTTGCAAGTATGAACATCCAATAGATAATTTGCATTCAATGTGATTAACCATCCGGAAGATCATCGGGAAACTAAGGCGGTTATTCATAATTAACCACATACCTGATCTGACGATTTGAACAGAAATATCCATGCAAATAAGAATCCAAGCAAGCAAGCATTTTCATCAAGATCCTGAAATAATCACGTAATTCCCTTTTTATTATTCAAGTCATCAAGATCCACTAAACCTAGCTCGCTTCCTAGGGTTTCACTTTTAGGGTTTCTATTGCAATCAGGGCTTCTCTTCATCTTTTACCATTTTAAGCCCTAATTTAACACAACTGATCACAAACCTTAGTCATTTCCACATCTAATTCTCAATTCCAGATTCAAGGCATAATTAACCATGAATTAAGCTCATTAAGCCTCTTTTACATTAAAGATACTATTTTTATCCTTTTAATCCATGACAAGATCATTATACACATTTATCATCAATTCATAGTTCATTAAGGTCCAAATCACATATGAACTCGATTTGCTATTAATTCCACCTTTTATTCATGAGAAAACCCTAATTACTACATTTAGGGTATTTATCCACAAATTAGGAACTTTAATGCTCGAAATAGCATATCCCAACTTTAATCATGAAATTAATCAATTAAAGCCATTAATAGTCGAATTAATCAACATTAGGGTTTCAAGGCCCATTAAAGTATATTCATGCATATGAAACTCTAAATTAACTAATTATATGAAAAGTTTATCCTTTTTCTTCCTAATGTTCCTTTTTATCGTTAACAGGCTAATATCCACTTTAATCAACTATTAAACCCTACTAATTACTTTAATCATATCAAAATAGGGTTCTTTAAGCATTATTACATCTAAAGCTATTAACCTCCATTACTTTTCGAATTGCAAAAGGAATCAGACTTCAGTTTTATTTTTATTAGATTCCCCTCATTTTTCTGAGCAAAATTCATGTATAAACTTTTGTCATCCGAGCTACTATTAGAGAGTTATGATTTTTGCGAAAATACTTCCTTTTGGGCCAATCATCAAGCGCCACGTCACCTTATGCATGCAATGTTGTCCGATTAGGAATTATAACGAATTGACCCATCTGCCCTTGGTTAAGTTGCACGCACCTTCATCCCATGGAGGGCAGAATGGTCTAATGGCCGTATCTCCTTCTTCCTCGGTTCAGCAGCAGATCGGCCGCCTAGGGATGCCCTTGGCGTGGCTCTCCCACCCAGATGTGGGCTCGAACTCCACCGGGAGCTTTTGCTCTACCTTCGCCTGGCTCAGGTGCACCCGGGGATCCTCCCAGTTGCTGCCATGGTGGCCGATCTCAGGAGGAAGTAGCATGCGACCGCTGCCACAAAAGCAGCAGGTCAGAAGCCCTTCTGGTGGGTGATGCACGGAGATCTGGGTGTCTTCTTCGCAACAGATTGGACCAGGGTTGAGGTGGAAACTTCTCGCCTCCATTAGCATGGATCCACAACTCCTCATTGGTCCAGGGTTGGAACTACCCCCATGGTTAGGGTTTTGGACAAAAAGAAGCAAGAAGAAGTTGAAGAAGAGAGATATCTGCGTGGGATCTCGCTTCTCTTTGAACCAAGACTCTACCCCTTATATAGGGGTGAGAAATAAAGCCATAGGTTGCTATTCATGAATCAAAGAGTCTCTTTCCAAGTAAGAAATCGATTCCTTTAATGAGAAGTAAATTCTCTCTCTCTCCTCTCTATCCTTTGGATATTTCTTATTACTTGGTTATATAGGAATACGAAAATTCCTTCCCTTATTCTCTTTTTCCTTGCTTTTTTTAATCCATTGACACAGATTCCTATTCCCCTTTAGTATACATTACTTTCTTTTTAACCATACCTTCTTAATTCGCTAATAATGTATTACATTATTCTCTTATTTTGCTTCATTTATATTTTCTCTTTCCTCTTTCTTCATTGGGATTCCTTGGATCCCAAGAAACTCTCTTATTTCGAAATCCTTTTTATTGGATACTCATTATCCTTCTAGATGCATCTAAATGCATTATTCTTCATTATCATGTGTATTTCTTATTAAAATATATCTTTTTGAGGATTTCTCTTTATTTCTCTTTTATTTTTCTCATTAGTATTCCTTTTATCATTAGGAATCCTTGGAATACGAAATTCCACTAAGGATAACTTAATTATACCTCTTTTCATTTGTTTTCCACCTTTTACCATTATTTTCAATTTCTTTCTTAATAAAGAAATACTTATTTAATCTTTTCTTTTCTTATTGCTTTTTTTCTTTGCAATTTTGGATTCCTTGGAACCCAAGGAACCCATGTGGCACCAAATCCACCTTTGGATTTGCCTTCTAGAGGTTTCCACACCTTTCTTTTCTCAAAACTCAATTATCCATTTATTAATTGGATTTCCTTGTTATTTGGGCCCAATAGCCAATAAAGCCCACAACACAATCATCAAGGCTACTGTAAACGAAATCCACTTATTCCAAACAAATTATATCATTTGTTGTTCAAATATCTTTAATATGAGAAATTACATTTCTCATCGAAAGAACCCAAAATTTGGGGTTGTAACATCCTTCCCCTCTTATGAGAATTTTGCCCTCAAAATTCCATCAAGCAAGCAAAAAAATAGGATAAGTCTTCTTATGTCCATCAGGGCTCTCATGTGGCTTCACCCTTTCCATGGTGTTTCCCAAGAACCTTCATTATCTCATTTTCTTCCATCTGAGTTCTTTCTTACCTTGGTATATCGTACCCTCATAGGTGACTCAGGACTTTTCAGCCTTTCTAAAGCTGAATCGATTCAGGGCACAACACCTAGCTTGGGTACCTCACATATTGCTCTAGATCAGACTCATGCAACACATCATTTTATCCTGAGGGGTAAGGTTAACACAACCATCTCCACCAATCTATCTCAAATGGACCCATATATCGGGGACTCAGCTTTCTCAGCTGTAGCTTAGAGGGGTCGGATTTTCACATCACATATTCTCCCACAGTGAACTGCATATCAGTCTGCTTTGCATCAGCTCGTGACTCATGTCACCACTAGGCTCTCTCTCAGCCATTGCACGATCCAAGCGACTTCATATGTACACACTTGTGGTTCTTTTCTGACCTTCGCGAGGCCTCCTTCACCAACATCATCATAATGAAGTGGTGACCGACACAACCTCCCTATAGAACTTCTTGCATCCCGATAAAGGCTATGGTGGTTAATATCACATATTAAGAACTGTCTCTATGTATCACCCTAAATGAGCACACATTCTCTCATCAAATCATATTGTCTATTAGTATGGGGTGATAAACTGTACTATCATCGAGTTCTTCATGTATCCACTTCCACCTCATGGAAGTGAACCTTTGTCATACCCAGGAACTTTTAAACTTGCATCATGGTGTAGTTGAACCATCTCTCTCTCTTATGTAGTTCAACAAAATCTATCTCTTGACAGTACTCCTTTCTTTCTCATGTCATATAGGTAAGGCGATCTATCATAACCCATATTGTATCTTGACCTTCTTGGTCTAGGAGAGACTCACAACATCCATAGTGATGAACTCTCATTCCCTCTCGGGAACTCTTTATACTTTATACCCATGCACCGGGTTAATGGTGTTCGTCCTTCACCTCCTGGCTTGCATGGCCACATGCTACATGCAACTTTGTTTTAAGCATCCAGAATGCTACCATCACTTACTATCTTTGTAGTATCAAGGTATATCATGACCTCCTGTATTGTTATGATTGCTCAAGCTTGATACCTCGGAAACCCTAAACCACTCTCAAAAGGGTTTTATTACCTTCCTATCCAAAGAAGTGTATCTGAGGTTCTATCACCATCCTTTTACTACATCAAGGACTAAACTGGCTACCCAAACAACCATTAACTTGTTCAACATATCTTATTACATACGAGTATTAGCCAAAACACATCTTCTTTCCAAACTTAGGGTTAGCCAAACAACCTCAACTTCTTCTAGCCTCTAACTAAACTAGGCAGGTAGATCTCGACTAGAGCATTCATTACCACCTCTCATCCTTAAGTGTTAGGTAACATACACCTCCATGTATTATACTTATCACCTCATCTCAAACTCTAAGTCTGTCTTCATCAAGAAGCTCTGAGCTCATCCTCACTGTGATCGAACTCGACCTTGGTTAACTTGCAAATTCCACATAGCTTCTGCTAAAAACATCCTTATTTCTCTTACTATTTGTAAACCATCCATGTATCATTCACTCCACAAGGTATGTTATCATTTCTATCCTCATACCTTGTAGCAATGTTCCAACTTCCATCATCTTTTATCCTTGGTGTAAGGCATGCGTACTGTCCTATCTCTCACTCTCATAACAAGAGGAAATAAGCATTTGGCTATAGTCCAATTACAGAGTTCTTCCTGTTCTAATAGTAGAGATGGTACAACCCACCTTGCCAGTACACTTTCAAATCTAAGTTGAAACATGCCACCTATGTCTCTTCATCACCAACATCATGATATAAAAATTACTCCCATGGAAAACTGGTCACAACCCTACTTGGTCTAAACACAATCCTTGGTCGTCACCTCTAGGTCTATAGGGTGTCGACACTTTTGGGGTCATCCCTTTTCCCTTATGCATCCAGAGAGTGCCCTACTCATCTGCCCTTTGGGTCCCATGAGTTTATGAAGGTGATCAATCTCATAATCCATGGCCCTCAGACAATGATAGCTGTTACCTCCCGACCCTATGGTCATGTGCAACTAGGGAATTAGACAACTCCTTCTTCCATCGGTCTTATCCCTACCTGACCCTAGGATAGACTTAGGATTCTATTATAGTACATGTCCAACATAGAACCTTACCCAATCCTTCATCATCTCCCTCCGTATTCATGACTGACCTCCATCCCTTCATAGGGGTCATGGCAACCTGCCTACCTTGGTCAGGCCCCATACCGGTTACCTCCATGGTAACACATCCATAAGCACTTAGAGATGGTTAACTATGGGTCTACAGGTTCAAACTCATACCGTGTACTTTTCACTTAGCTTCTCAAGATCCTATGAAACTTCTTTAGGTTACCTCAAAACCAGAAAAACTGGTATACACCCTACCAAAGGGTCCCTCTCCCAGGATGGGAGGAAACTACATCTTGATAAGAAAGGTCACAAGCATCCTTATGTTTAGGGCCTACATCCACGCGAACATGCTTAGCCCTAGCAAGATACTTAGTTAAAAGTGGACAGCCACAAAACTCTGTTAGGTTACACTTTATCATCCTCATCATTAGATCAACTTTGTCGTGAGAGGTTCATCAAACATACCCTTAACTTAAGGGGTTTCCTTTACCTCTACACTTAAGGAGTACCATGCTCGAAACTATAGTGACTCAAATCTCATCATGAGCATTGGGTACACGACTTCCCTCCTTAGGCCTAGGAACCCTAGGTTCACCTTTGGATATCCAACTGCATGCGCAATCTCTTAACCACGAATCAAGCATGTATAAGGCATGACATGCACTCCCTGTCGTCCTTCTATTCGAGCAATACATCAGGGTTGAGTCCTCCTCAAGGACAACCAACAAGGTACAAGGCCTCACAACCTGCCACCAAAACTCTCCATGTCTAAGGAACTCTTCTTCCTATCTCATAAGGTAAACTCCTATACCACAGACACATAGGTACCAAAAGAATCATCCTCTCTCGAGGGTTTGGTCCCTCTAAAGGCAAATAAGATATCATCAGCCTCCAGGGATCATGCATGAGGCAACCACTACCATCCACTTAGGTCGCATTATTCTCGACTCCCTACTGTTACTGACATCTCGAGGTTTTAGGCTTCCCACCTTCTTGCTTGGGTCCCACTTTTTCTCTCTAGAGCTAATTCCACATCCAAACTTACTACTAGAGGTCCTCTCTGGATCAAGCTCACAGGCATACCTCTACGCGGGTGAAGCCTATGATCAAGCTTATGTTTTCTCAAGAGCATCCATAGCCCTTTCATAAGCCATCCCTCATGATCTCTTAACCAGGATTTCATCAAGCTATACCCTACTTGCCTAATCCCATAGGATAACTACAGGTCCTCCTCATCCACGAAGGAACTATCCTTCGCTATGGCATGCACGACCCTCTCCAGGGTTGGGTCGCCAAAGGTACTGGGTCATCTACCCTCTTATGGCATCCCAAAGGCATGTCCAGCCAAACACTCGATCAATCATGACATCTAACTCATCTTTCTCTCTAACCTTCACTTAGGGTTAGGGTTAACATCATTCTCAAAGGATGTGCTAGGTCTCTACTTTTAATGGAGGTTTCTACCTCCAAGACTAACTCTCACAACTCATCCTCCTACCAACAAGGTCTATCCTCAGGTCTCTCTCGAGGGCAATGACAACTCGTGTCATACGACCTAAGCATGTATCTATTTCTTTATGCTTACTCTATTAAGCTTATGTCCATGCCATCTTATTTACAAGCTTTTTATTAATTTGGTGGAGGATTCCTTAGTCCTTATCAACCTTACCCATACCTCAAGAGGGTGAGGAAAAGAGAGAAAACCCTAATCCTTAAGGTCCTTAGAGAATTCGAGTTGAGAAAGGATGAACAAGATGAGAGAGTCCTAAAGGTATCTTATTTCGATTCATACCCTAAGACTTTGTCCAGGCAGTCACACGGGTCCGGGAGTCCTCATATTCTGACTAGTGGTGCGGAGGAAAATATTGCCAGCCCCCAGTCGTGATCCTTTTCTAGACACCTCTGTCTTTCGGATAATCCTCTAATAACTCCCTAGGGTTCTATAGAATTTGTAACATTTAATAATTATTAAAGATTAAGTGAGGAACCTACGCTCTGATACCAATTGTAACGACCCCGCCTCCCGGTAACCCCCAATTAAGGGAGACCGAAAGGTCGGTGCCGTTATCCAATTAACAAGATCAAAGGTTTGACAAATAATCAATAAAAATTATG
Organism: Alisma plantago-aquatica; assembly: GCA_963693085.1. NCBI lineage: Eukaryota > Viridiplantae > Streptophyta > Magnoliopsida > Alismatales > Alismataceae > Alisma > Alisma plantago-aquatica. The sequence continues at coordinate 849,304,327 of OY856413.1, forward strand.
AAATTCTACTAACTAACTGGAATTTGGTATAAAATTAAAACTTTACTTACCTTTGAAAACCTTGGAAATCTATCTATCCTGGTCTTGAATTATTCTATCTAATCCTCCTTGCACTTTATTTCTTTTTCCACAGTGTGTCACTTTACTGTTTGTTCTTTCAATTGTTGTTCCTAAAACGTCGACAAACAAAACGTCGGTCAGTATATCGAAATATATTGGTATGTGGGAACAACCAAAATCTTGCAAATATGACTAACAATTTAATAATCACAATCAAATTAATTAACAAGCCAATTTACACTATTCAGTATGACATTCTCCACCACTTTTGCCCTAACCCTGGCATACCCACCTTAGGGTGCCCTTTGCCAATGACTTAGGCCACCTTCTCAATCCCGAGCTTGGTGCCTGGGGGTCACCACTCATGGTGCCCACTAGTCATGCAATATCATAGGCCACCTTCTTGGTGCCTGGGGTCACTACTCAAGGTGTCCATTGGTCTACCCATCTGGGCCTGACCTTTGGCATCATCCATCAGGGTGGCATGTAGGTGTGAGAATCCATACTTCTATTTTTTTAATGTGATAATCATAGTGACTTCATGATTTGCAAGTATGAACATCCAACAGATAATTTGCATTCAATGCGATTAACCATCCGGAAAATCATCGGGAAACTAAGGCGGTTATTCATAATTAACCACATACATGATCTGACGATTTGAATAGCAATATCCATGCAAATAAAAATCCAAGCAAGCAAGCATTTTCATCAAGATCCTAAAATAATCACGTAATTCCCTTTTTATTATTCAAGTCATCAAGATCCATTAAACCTAGCTCGCTTCCTAGGGTTTCACTTTTAGGGTTTCTATTGCAATTAGGGCTTCTCTTCATCTTTTACTATTTTAAATCCTAATTTAACGCAACTGATCACAAACCCTAGTTATTTCCCCATCTAATTCTCAATTCCGGATTCAAGGAATAATTAACCATTAATTAAGCTCATTAAGCCTCTTTTACATTAAAGCTACTATTTTTATCCTTTTAATCCATGACAAGAACATTATACGCATTTATCATCAATTCATAGTTCATTAAGGTCCAAATCACATATGAACTCGATTTGCTATTAATTCCACCTTTTATTCATGAGAAAACCCTAATTACTACATTTAGGGTATTTATCCACAAATTAGGAACTTTAATGCTCGAAATAGCATATCCCAACTTTAATCATGAAATTAATCAATTAAAGCCATTAATAGTCGAATTAATCAACATTAGGGTTTCAAGGCCCATTAAAGTATATTCATGCATATGAAACTCTAAATTAACTAATTATATGCAAAGTTCATCCTTTTTCTTCCTAATGTTCCTTTTTATCGTTAACAGGCTAATATCCACTTTAATCAGCTATTAAACCCTACTAATTACTTTAATCATATCAAAATAGGGTTCTTTAAACATTATTACATCTAAAGCTATTAACCTCCATTACTTTTCGAATTGCAAAAGGAATCCGACTTCAATTTTATTTTTATTAGATTCCCCTCATTTTTCTGAGCAAAATTAATGTATAAACTTTTTTCATCCGAGCTACTATTAGAGAGTTATGATTTTTGCAAAAATACTTACTTTTAGGCCAATCATCAAGCGCCACGTCACCTTATGCATGCAATGTTGTCCGATTAGGAATTATAACGAATTGACCCATCTGCCCTTGGTTAAGTTGCATGCGCCTTCAGCCCACGGAGGGCAGAATGGTCCAATGGCCGTATCTCCTTCTTCCTCGGTTCAGCAGCAGATCGGCCGCCTAGGGCTGCCCTTGGCGCGACTCTCCCGCCCAGATGTGGGCTCGAACTCCACCAAGAGCTTTTTCTCTACCTTCTCCTGGCTCAGGCGCACCCGAGGCTCCTCCCAGTTGCTGCTATGGTGGCCGATCTCAGGCGGAAGTAGCATGCGACCGCTGCCGTAAAAGCAGCAGGTCGGAAGCCCTTCTGGTGGGTGATGCACGAAGATCTGGGTGTCTTCTTGGCAACAGATTGGACCAGGGTTGAGGTGGAAGCTTCTCACCTCCATTAACATGGATCCACAACTCCTCGTTGGTCCAGGGTTGGAACTACCCCCATGGTTAGGGTTTTAGACGAAAAAATCAAGAAGAAGTTGAAGAAGAGAGATATCTGCGTGGGATCTCGCTTCTCTTCGAACCAAGACTCTACCCCTTATATAGGGGTGAGAAACGAAGCCATAGGTTGGCTATTCATGAATCAAAGAGTCTCTTTCCAAGTAAGAAATCGATTCCTTTAATGAGAAGTAAATTCTCTCTCTCCTCTCTATCCTTTGGATATTTCTTATTACTTGGTTATATAGGAATACGAAAATTCCTTCCCTTATTCTCTTTTTCCTTGCTTTTTTTTAATCCATTGACACAGATTCCTATTCCCCTTTAGTATACATTACTTTCTTTTTAACCATACCTTCTTAATTCGCTAATAATGTATTACATTATTCTCTTATTTTGCTTCATTGATATTTTCTCTTTCATCTTTCTTCATTGGGATTCCTTGGATCCCAAGAAACTCTCTTATTTCGAAATCCTTTTTATTGGATACTCATTATCCTTCTAGATGTATCTAAATACATTATTCTTCATTATCATGTGCATTTCTTATTAAAATATATCTTTTTGAGGATTTCTCTTTTATTTTCCTCATTAGTATTCCTTTTATCATTAGGAATCCTTGGAATACGAAATTCCACTAAGGATAACTTAATTATACCTCTTTTCACTTGTTTTCCGCCTTTTACCATTATTTTCAATTTCTTTCTTAATAAAGAAATACTTAATTAATCTTTTCTTTTCTTATTGCTTTTTTTCTTTGCAACTTTGGACTCCTTGGAACCCAAAGAACCCATGTGGTACCAAATCCACCTTTGGATTTGCCTTCTAGAGGTTTCCACACCTTTCTTTTCTCAAAACTCAATTATCCATTTATTAATTGGATTTCCTTGTTATTTGGGCCCAATAGCCAATAAAGCCCACAACACAATCATCAAGGCTATTGTAAATGAAATCCACTTATTCCAAACAAATTATATCATTTGTTGTTCAAATATCTTTAATATGAGAAATTACATTTCTCATCGAAAGAACCCAAAATTTGGAGTTGTAACAACTACCACCTTGTGTCTATTAATTACAATCTCTCTCTCCTTCCACTATCTTCCTTTCTTTTCCAATGCACTCTCTCCATCTACTAACACTAACTATTCTATCTCTCTCCTATCACAAAGCAATAATGACAAATTTTCAAATTCGAGGCGCAATGTGCTAATCGTGTCCTGCGCGTATTCCCGAGGTACGGGTGTGAGTTTTAGTGGATGGAGTGTTGCATAAATAATATCCCTTTGGTAAAGTGGTGTGATT